>UESW01003912.1:153785-564647 GCA_900491605.1 Calamus simplicifolius | reverse complement strand
GGTCCAATTGCCGATGTGATCGACGGTTGCGATCAATCCAAGCCTGATCCGATCGGCCACGATCGACCTCAGACACGCGATCGGTCCGATCGCCGACGATCGGATTGCGATTGATCCAAGCCCTGATCCCGATCGGCCACGACTAACCTCGGACTGCAGCGATCGGTCAATCACCGATGATCCGACGGTTGCGTTCGATCCAAGCCTGATCCCGATCGGCCATGACGATCTCGGACCGCGGCGATCGTCCGATCGCGACGATCCGATGGTTGCGATCGATCCAAGCCATGATCCCGATCGGCCACGACCGATCTCGGACCGCGGCGATCGATCCGATCGGTGACAATCCGACGGTTGCGATCGATCCAAGCCTGATCCCGATCGGCCACGATCGATCCTGGACCGATCAATCCGATCGGCGATGATCCGAGTTGCGATCGATCCAAGCCCTGATCCCGATCGGCCATGATCGATCTCGGACCGTGCGATCGGTCCGACGATGATCCCGGTTGCGATCGATCCAAGCCTGATCCCGATCGGCCACGATCGATCTCGACCCGGTGATCGATCGGATCGCGATGATCCGATGGTTGCGATCGATCCAAGCCCTGATCCCGATCGGCCACGACCGATCTCGGACCGTTGCGATCGGTCCGATCGCCGACGATCCGATGGTTGCGATCGATCCAAGCCCTGATCCCGATCGGCCACGACCGATCTCGGACCGGCGATCGTCCGATCGCGATGATCCGACGGTTGCGATCGATCCAAGCCCTGATCCCGATCGGCCACGATCGATCTCGGACCGCGATCGGTCCAATCGCCGACGATCGATGGTTGCGATCGATCCAAGCCCTGATCCCGATCGGCCATGATCGATCTCGGACCGCGCGATCGGTGATCGACGATCCGATGGTTGCGATCGATCCAAGCCCTGATGATCGGCCACGATCTCGGACCGCGGCGATCGATCCGATCGACGATCCACGTTGCGATCGATCAAGCCTGATCCGATCGGCCACGTGCGATCTCGAAACCGTGGCGATCGGTCGATCGCAACGATCCGACGGTTGCGATCGATCCAAGATCCCGATCGACCACGACCTATCGGACTCGGCGATCATCGATGACGATGATCGACGGTTGCGATTGATCCCGATCGGCCATGACCGATCTCTGACCGTGGCGATCGGTCCGATCGCCGATGATCCGACGGTTGCGATCGATCCAAGCCCTGATCCCGATCGGCCATGACCGATCTCGGACCGCGGCGATCGGTCCGATCGCTGACGATCCGACGGTTGCGATCGATCCAAGCCCTGATCCCGATCGGCCACGACCTATCTCGGACCGCGGCGATTCAATCCGATCGCTGACGATCCGACGGTTGCGATCGATACAAGCCCTGATCCCGATCGGCCACGAACGATCTCGGACCGTGGCAATCGTTCGATCGCCGACAATCCGACGGTTGCGATCGATACAAGCCCTGATCCCGATCGGCCACGACCGACCTCGGACCCGGCAATCGGTCCGATGATCCGACGGTTGCGATCCAAGCCCTGAACCCGATCAGCCATGACCGATCTCGGACCGCGGCGATCGGTCGATCGACGATCCGACGGTTGCGATCGATACAAGCCCTGATCCGATCGGCCATAACGATCTCGGACGCGGCGATCGGTCCAATCGCGATGATCCGATGGTTGCGATTGATCCAAGCCCTGATCCCGATCGGCCATGATCAATCTCGGACCACGGCGATCGGTCCGATTTCGACGATCCGACGGTTGCGATTGATACAAGCCCTGATCCCAATCGGCCACGACCGACCTCGAACCGTTGCGATCGGTCCGATCACCGACGATCCGACGGTTGCATTCGATCCAAGCCCTGATCCCGATCGGCCAGGACCGATCTCGGACCGCGGCAATCGGTCCGATCGGCGACGATCCAATGGTTGCGATCGATCCAAGCCTGATCCCGATCGGCCGATCTCGGACCGTGCGATCGGTCCGATCGCGACGATCCGACGGTTGCATTCGATCCAAGCCCTGATCCCGATCGGCCACGATCGATCTCAGACTGCGGCGATCGGTCCGATCGCCGACAATCTGACGGTTGCGTTCGATCCAAGCCCTGATCCGATCGGCCGTGGCCGATCTCGGATCTCGGCGATCGGTCCGATCGCCGACGATCCGATGGTTGCGATCGATCCAAGCCCTGATCCCGATCGGCCACGACCGATCTCGGACTGCGGCGATCGATCCGATCGGCGACGATCCGACAGTTGCGATCGATACAAGCCCTGATCCCGATCGGCCACGATCGATCTCAGACCGCGGTGATCAATCCGATCGCCGACGATCCGACGGTTGCGATCGATCCAAGCCCTGATCCCGATCGGCCATGACCGATCTCGAACTGCGGCGATCGGTCCGATCGCCGACGATCCAATGGTTGCGATTGATCCAAGCCCTGATCCGATCGGCCATGACCGATCTCGGACCTCGGCGATCGGTCTGATCGCGACGATCCGATGGTTGCGATCGATCCAAGCCCTGATCCCGATCGGCCACGACCAACCTCAGACTGCGGCGATCGGTCCGATCGCCGATAATCCGACGGTTGCGATTGATCCAAGCCCTGATCCCGATTGGCACGACCGATCTCGGACCGCGGCGATCGGTCCAATCGCGACGATCCGACGGTTGCATTTGATCCAAGCCCTGATCCCGATCGGCCATGACGATCTCGGACCACGGCGATCGGTCCGATCGCCGACGATCCGATGGTTGCGATCGATCAAGCCATGATCCCGATCGGCGACGATCGATCTCGGACCGTTGCGATCAATCCGATCGGTCCGACGATCCGACGGTTGCGATCGATACAAGCCATGATCCCGATCGCCATGAAAGATCTCGGACCACGGCAATCGGTCCGATCGCGATGATCCAATGGTTGTGATCGATCCAAGCCTGATCCCGATCGGCCACGACCGACCTGGACCGCGGCGATCGGTCCGATCGCAGACGATCCGATGGTTGCGATCGATACAAGCCTGATCCCGATCGACCATGAAAGATCTAGACCGCGGCAATCGGTCCGATCGCTGACGATCCGACGGTTGCGATCGATACAAGCCCTGATCCCGATCGGCCACGACCGACCTCGGACTGCGGCAATCGGTCCGATCACAGATCCGATGGTTGCAATCGATCCAAGCCCTGATCCCGATCGGCCACGATCGATCTCGAACCATGGCGATCGGTCCGATAGCCGACGATCCGACGGTTGCGATCGATCCAAGCCCTGATCCCGATCGCCACGACCGATCTTGGACCGCGGCGATCAGTCCGATCGCCAATGATCCGATGGTTGCGATCGATCCAAGCCCTGATCCCGATGGCCACGACCGATCTCGGACCACGGCGATCGGTCCGATCATCGACGATCCGATAGTTGCGATCGATCCAAGCCCTGATCCCGATCGGCCACGGCCGATCTCAGACCGCAGCGATCGGTCCGATCACCGACGATCCGACAGTTACGATCGATCCAAGCCCTTATCCCGATCGGCCACGACGGATCTCGGACTGCGGCGATCGGTCCGATCGCCGATGATCCAACGGTTGCAATCGATCCAAGCCCTGATTCCGATCGGCCATGACCGACCTCGGACCGCGGCGATCGGTCCGATCGCTGACGATCCAACGGTTGCGATCGATCCAAGCCCTGATCCCGATCGACCACGACCGACCTCAGACCGCGGTGATCGGTCCGATCGCCGACGATCCGACGGTTGCGATTGATCCAAGCCCTGATCCAGATCGGCCACGATCGACCTCGGACCGCGGCGATCAGTCCAATCGCCGATGATCCGACGGTTGCGTTCGATCCAAGCCCTGATCCTGATCGGCAACGACCGATCTCGGACCGCGGCGATCGGTCCGATCGCCGACGATCCGATGGTTGCGTTCGATCCAAGCCCTGATCCCGATCGGCCACGACCGACCTCGGACCGCGGCGATCGGTCCGATCACCGACGATCCGACGGTTGTGTTCGATCCAAGCCCTGATCCCGATCGGCCACGGCCGATCTCAGATTGCGGCGATCGGTTCGATCGCGACGATCCGACGGTTGCGATCGATCCAAGCCCTGATCCCGATCGGCCATGACAGATCTCGAACAGTGGCGATCGGTTTGATCGTCGACGATTCGATGGTTGCGATCGATCGAAGCCCTGATCCCGATCGGCAATGACCAATCTCGGACCGCGGCGATCGGCCCGATCGCCGACAATCCGATGGTTGCGATCGATACAAGCCATGATCCCGATCGACCATGAAAGATCTCGGACCGCGGCAATCGGTCCGATCGCCGACGATCCGACGGTTGCGATCGATACAAGCCCTGATCCGATCGGCCACGATCGACCTCGAACTGCGGCAATCGGTCCGATCGCAAAAGATCCGATGATTGCAATCGATCCAAGCCCTGATCCCGATCGGCCACGATCGATCTCGGACCGCGGCGATCGGTCCGATCGCGACGATCCGACGGTTGCGATCGATCCAAGCCTGATCCGATCGGCGACGACCGATCTTGGACCACGGCGATCAGTCCGATCGCCAATGATCCGATGGTTGCGATCGATCCAAGCCCTGATCCCGATCGGCCACGACCGATCTCGGACCGCGGCGATCGGTCCGATCACCGACGATCCGACGGTTGCGATCGATCCAAGCCCTGATCCCGATCGGCCACGGCCGATCTCAGACCGCAGCGATCTGTCCGATCGCCGACGATCCGACAGTTACGATCGATCCAAGCCCTTATCCCGATCGGCCACGACGGATCTTGGACTGCGGCGATCGGTCCGATCGCAATGATCCAACGGTTGCGATCGATCCAAGCCCTGATCCCGATCGGCCATGACCGACCTCGGACGCGGCGATCGTCCGATCGCCAACGATCCAACGGTTTCGATCGATCCAAGCCCTGATCTCGATCGACCACGACCGACCTCAGACCGCGGTGATCGGTCTGATCGCCGATGATCCGACGGTTGTGATTGATCCAAGCCCTGATCCAGATCGGCCACGATCGACCTCGAACCGCAGCGATCGGTCCAATCGCGTTGATCCGACGGTTGCGTTCGATCCAAGCCTGATCCTGATCGGCAATGACCGATCTCGGACCGCGGCAATCGGTCCGATCGCCGACGATCCGATGGTTGCGTTCGATCCAAGCCCTGATCCCGATCGGCCACGACCGACCTCGGACCGCGGCGATCGGTCCGATCGCCGACGATCCAACGGTTGTGTTCGATCCAAGCCCTGATCCGATCGGCCATAGCCGATCTCGGATTGCGGCGATCGGTTCGATCACGACGATCCGACGGTTGCGATCGATCCAAGCCCTGATCCCGATCGGCCATGATAGATCTCGGATAGCGGCGATCGGTTCGATCGCCGACGATCCGATGGTTGCGATCGATCCAAGCCCTGATCCCGATCGGCCACGACCGACCTCGGACTGCGGCGATCGGTCCAATCACCGACGATCCGACGGTTGTGTTCGATCCAAGCCCTAATCCCGATCGGCCATGACCGATCTTGGACCGCGGCGATCGGTCCGATCATCGACGATCCGACGGTTGTGATCGATCCAAGCCCTGATCCCGATCGGCCACGACCGACCTCGGACCGCGGCGATCGGTCCGATCGCCGACGATCGATGGTTGCGATCGATACAAGCCCTGATCCCGATCGACCATGAAAGATCTCGGACCGCGGCAATCGGTCCGATCGTCGACGATCCGACGGTTGCGATCGATACAAGCCCTGATCCCGATCGGCCACGACCGACCCCGGACTGCGGCAATCGGTCCGATCGCAGAAGATCTGATGGTTGCAATCGATCCAAGCCCTGATCCCGATCGGCCACGACCGATCTTGAACCACGGCGATCGGTTCGATCGCCGACGATCTGACGGTTGCGATCGATCCAAGCCCTGATCCGATCGGCCACGATCGATCTTGGACCGTGGCGATCAGTCCGATCGCCAATGATCGATGGTTGCGATCGATCCAAGCCCTGATCCGATCGGCCACGACCGATCTCGGACCGCGGCGATCGGTCCGATCACCGACGATCCGACAGTTGCGATCGATCCAAGCCCTGATCCGATCGGCCACGGCCGATCTCAGACCGCAGCGATCGATCTAATCGCCGATGATCCGATAGTTACGATCGATCCAAGCCCTTATCCCGATCGGCCACGACGGATCTTAGACTGCGGCGATCGGTCCGATCGCCGATGATCCAACGGTTGCGATCGATCCAAGCCCTGATCCGATCGGCCATGACCGACATCGGACTGCGGCGATCGGTCCGATCGCCGACGATCCAATGGTTGCGATTGATCCAAGCCCTGATCCCGATCGACCACGACCGACCTCAGACCGCGGCGATCGGTCCGATCGCCGATGATCCGACGATTGCGATTGATCCAAGCCCTGATCCAGAATGGCCACGACCGACCTCGGATCGCGGCGATCGGTCCAATCGCCGATGATCCGACGATTGCGTTCGATCCAAGCCCTGATCCTGATCGGCAACGACCGATCTCGGACCGCGGCGATCAGTCCGATCGCCGACGATCCGATGGTTGCATTCGATCCAAGCCCTGATCCCGATCGGCCACGATCGACCTCGGACCATGGCGATCGGTCCGATCGCCGACGATCCGACGGTTGTGTTCGATTCAAGCCCTGATCCCAATCGGCCACGGCCGATCTCGGATTGCGGCGATCAGTTCGATCGCCGACGATCCGATGGTTGCGATCGATCCAAGCCCTGATCCCGATCGGCCATGACAGATCTTGGACAGCGGCGATCGGTTCGATCATCGACGATTCGATGGTTGCGATCGATCGAAGCCCTGATCCCGATCGGCAACGACCGATCTTAGACCGCGGCGATCGGTCCGATCGCCTACGATCCGATGGTTGCGATCGATACAAGCCCTGATCCCGATCGACCATGAAAGATCTCGGACGCGGCAATCGGTCCGATCGTCGACGATCCGACGGTTGCGATCGATACAAGCCCTGATCCCGATCGGCCATGACCGACCTCGGACCGCGGCAATCGGTCCGATCGCGAAGATCCGATGGTTGCGATCGATCCAAGACCTGATCCCGATCGGCCACAACCGATCTCGGACCACGGCGATCGGTCCGATCGCCGACTGTTCGACAGTTGCGATCGATCCAAGCCCTGATCCTGATCGGCCACGACCGATCTCGGACCGCGGCGATCGGTCCGATCACCGATGATCCGACAGTTGCGATCGATCCAAGCCCTGATCCCGATAGGCCACGGCCGATCTCAAACCACCGCGATCAGTCCGATCGCCGACAATCCGACAGTTGTGATCAATCCAAGCCCTTATCCCGATCGGCCACAACGGATCTCGGACGGCGATCGGTCCGATCGCCGATGATCCACTTGTTGCGATCGATCCAAGCCCTGATCCCGATCGGCCATGACCGACCTCGGACCGCGGCGATCGGTCCAATCTCCGATGATCTGACGATTGCGATCGATCTAAGCCCTAATCTCGATCGGCCACGATCGACCTCAGACCGCGGCGATCGGTCCGATCGCCGATGATCCGATGGTTGCGATTGATCTAAGCCCTGATCCCGATCGGCCACGACCGACCTCAGACCGCGGTGATCGGTCCAACTCCGATGATCCGACGGTTGCGTCTTGGAATCCAGTTGGGCTGAGCATGGCTTAAAAAGAGGGTACGGCCCCAGTTGGGTCAACTAAGGCTAGATTTGCAACAGGAATCTATGTCTAAGTCAATCGAGTTAGGCTCATATTGGGAACGCCGCTAAATCCCAAGTGAGGCTCGATTTGATGCTGGAATCCAATTGAGTCGATTTGTGCTAGAATCTAGAGTTGGCTACAGTTGGGTCAAATGAAGCTTGATTCGAAGCAAAAGTCCAACTAGGTCGAGTCAGGCCCGAATTGAGACAATGGCCCCAACTGCATCGACCAAGGCTCAATTTGAAGTAAGAATCCAATAGGGTCGAGTTAGGCTCATGTCAATACAACAGCTCAAATTGGGCTAAGCGAGGCATGATTCAAAGTAGCAATCGAACTGGATTGAGTAAGGTTCGAATCTAGGCTATGGCTCCAATTGGTTTGATTGAGGCTTGATTTAGATAGAGCAAGAATCCAACTAGGTTGAGTCAGGATCGAATTTAGATTATGGCTCCAATTGGATCAATTGAGAATTGGAGTCGGAATCCAACTAGGTCAAGTCGAGCTTGAAAAGACAGCAAGGCTACAATAGGGTTGGTTGAGGGTTGACTCGAAGTAGAAACCCTACTATGTCAAGTAGCTCATATTGAGATCATAGCTTGAATTGGTCCGAGCCAAGCTTGATTCGAAGCAAGAATCCATCTGGGTCATGCAAGGCTAGAGTCTGGATGGAGTCATGGGTCAATTGAGGCTTGATTCGGAGGAGGAGTCCAACTGGATGGAGTCAAGCTTGAACCAAAACCATGAAACCAATTGGATCGATTTAGGCTTGATTCGGAGTAGGAATCCAACTAGGTTTAGTTAGGCTCAAATCTAGACTATAGCTCCAATTGGGCCGATTGAGGCTCGATTCAGAGTATGAATCCAATTGGATCAAGCTAGGCTCGAATCGAGACCATGTCTCTAATTGGGTTGAATAAGGCTCAATTTGGAGTAGGAATGCAATAGGTCGAGTTAGGCTCTAAACGAGAGCAAGGCTTAAAATTAGGTCGATCGAGGCTTGATTCGGAGCTAGAATCCAACTAGTTTGAATTTGATAGTACAACTCCAATAGGGTCAACAAAAAGCTCGATTTGGAGCAAAAATCGAATTAGGTTGAGTTAGGCTTGAAACAAGAACATAACTCTAATTTGTTGACTAAGAAGACTTGTTTTAGTGTAGGAATCAAACTGGGTCGAGTTAGCCTCGAGTCAAGACTATGGCTCCAATTGAGTCGACTAAGGCTTGATTTAAGAGTAGGGATCCAAATGGATTATGTCGGGCTCAAATCAAGAACATGGTTTCAGTTCAATCAACCGAGGATCAATTTAGAGCAGGAATCCAGGTAGGTTAAGCCAGTATCAAATCGAGACTATGGCTTCAATTGAGTCAACGGAGAAGACTTAACCTAGAGCATAATCTAATTTTATCAAGTCAGGTTCCAAACGAGGCTTCAATTGGGTTGATTGAAGCTCGATTCAGGGTAAGCTACATGTTGGGTTATTAGCCGTAGGTTGACTTGGAGCGGTAATCGAACTGGGTCGAATTAAGCTCATATCGAGACCATAGCTTGAATTAGGCTGAGTGAAGATCTATTCGAAGCAGGAATCCAACCGTGTTGAGTCATGGTAGAATCTAGACAATGGCTCCAATTCGGTTGACTAACACTTGACCCAAAGCAAGAATCAAGTAGGGTCGAGTAAGGCCCAAATCGAGACTGTTACTCCAATTTTGTCGACCTAGACTCAATTTGGAGTAGGAATTCAGTTGAGCCATGTTGGGCTTGAAACAAGACCATGACTCCAATTGATCGATAAAGGCTCTGTTTAAAGCATGAATCCAATTGGTTTAATAAACCAGGTCTGAATTGAGCCTATGGCTCCAATTATGTTGACTGAAGCTCAATTTGGAGTAAGAATCCAGTTGGGTTGAGCCTGACTTTAAAAGAATGTATGGCCCCAATTGGGTCAACTAAGGCTCGATTTGCAGCAGGAATCTGTCTAAGTCAATCGAGTTAGGGTCATATTGGGAAGCAGCTAAAAAGCCAAGTGAGGCTCAATTTGATGCAGGAATCCAATTAAGTCGATTTGTGCTAGAATCTAGAGTTGGCTACAATTGGGTCAAATGATGCTTGATTCGAAGCAAAAGTCCAACTAGGTCGAGTCAGGCCCGATTTGAGACAAAGGCACCAATTGCATCGACCAAGACTTTATTTGAAGTAAGAATCCAATAGGGTCGAGTTAGGCTCATGTCAATACAATAGCTCAAATTGGGCTAAGCGAGGCTTGATTCAAAGTAGCAATCCAACTGGGTTGTGTAAGGTTCGAATCTAGGCTATGGCTCCAATTGGTTCTTTTGAGGCTTGATTTAGAGTAGGAATACAACAAGGTTGAGTCAGGCTCGAATTTAGATAACGGCTCCAATTGGATCGATTGAGGCTTGAATTGGAGTCGGAATCCAACTGGATCGAGTCGAGCTTTAAAAGACAGCAAGGCTACAATTGGGTTGGTTGATGGTTGATTCGAAGTAGAAACCCTACTATGTCAAAGTAGGCTCATATTGAGACCATAGCTTGAATTGGTCCAAGCCAAGCTTGATTCAAAGCAAGAATCCATCTGGGTCATGCAAGGCTAGAGTCTGAACAATGGCTCCTATTGGTTCAATTGAGCAAGAATCCAACTGGGTGGAGTCAAGCTTGAACCGAGACCATGATACCAATTGGGTCGATTGAGGCTCGATTCGGAGTAGGAATCCAACTAGGTTTAGTTAGGCTCGAATCTAGACCTATGGCTTAAATTGGGACGACTGAGGCTCGATTCAGAGTATGAATCCAATTGGATCAAGCTAGGCTCAAATCGAGACCATGTCTCTAATTGGGTTGAATAAGGCTCAATTTGGAGCAGGAATGCAATAGGTTGAATTAGGCTCTTGACTCGCAAGGCTCAAATTAGGTCGATCGAGGCTTGATTCGGAGCTAGAATCCAACTAGTTTGACTTTGAGACTATGGCTCCAATGGGGTCAACAAATGCTCGATTTGGAACAAAAAATGAATTAGGTTGAGTTAGGCTCGAAACGAGAACAAAGATCTAATTTTGTTGATTGAGACTTGGTTTAGTGCAGGAATCAAACTGGGTCAAGTTGGCCTCGAGTCAAGACTATGGCTTCAATTGAGTCAAGTAAGGCTTGATTTACAGTAGGGATCCAAATGGATTGTGTCGGGCTCAAATCAAGAACATGGTTCCAGTTCAATCAACCAAGGATCAATTTAGAGCAGGAATCCAAGTAAGTTTAATCCTGTATCAAATCAAGACTATGGCTTCAATTGAGTCAATAGAGGCTAAACTCGGAGCAGAATCCAATTTTATCAAGTCAGGCTCTATAAACGAGGCTTCAATTGGGTTTATTGAAGCTCGATTCAAGGTAACCTACATGTTGGGTTATTAGCCATAGGTTGACTTGGAGCAGAAATCGAACTGGGTCGAATTAAGCTCATATTGAGACCATGGCTTGAATTAGGATGAGTGAAGCTCTATTTGAAGCAGGAATCCAATCGTGTCGAGTCATGGTAGAATTAGACAATGGCTCCAATTAGGCTGACTAACACTTGACCCAAAGTAGGAATTGAGTAGGGTTGAGTAAGGCCCAAATCGAGACTGTTACTCCAATTTTGTCGACCTAGACTCAATTTTTAACAGGAATTCAGTTGAGCCATGTTGCGCTTGAAACAAGACCATGACTCCAATTGGTCAATTAAGGCTCCGTTTAAAGCAGGAATCCAATTGGGTCAAGCCAGGCTTGAATTGAGCCTATGGCTCCAATTCATTTGACCGAGGCTCAATTTGGAGTTGGAATCCAATTGGGCTGAGCCTGGCCTAAAAAGAGGGTACGACCCCAATTGGGTCAACTAAGGCTAGATTTGCAGCAGGAATCTATGTCCAAGTCAATCGAGTTAGGCTCATATTGGGAACGTTGCTAAAAAGCCAAGTGATGATTGATTTGATGCAAGAATCCAATTGAGTCGATTTGTGCTAGAATCTAGAGTTGGCTACAGTTGGGTCAAAGGAAGCTTGATTCGTATCAAAAGTCCAACTAGGTCGAGTCAGGCCCGAATTGAGACAATGGCACCAATTGCATCGACCAAGGCTCAATTTGAAGTAAGAATCCAATAGGATTGAGTTAGGCTCATATCAATACAACATTTCAAATTAGGCTAAGCGAGGCTTGATTCAAAGTAGCAATCCAACTGGGTTGAGTAAGGTTCGAATCTAGGCTATTGCTCCAATTGGTTCGATTGAGGCTTGATTTAGAGCAGGAATCTAACTAGGTTGAGTCAGACTCGAATTTAGATTATGGCTCCAATTGGATCGATTGAGGGTTGAATTGGAGTCGGAATCCAACTGGGTTTTATCGAACTTGAAAAGACAGTAAGGCTACAATTGGGTTGGTTGACGGTTGATTCCAAGTAGAAACCCTAGGCTCATATTAAGACCATAGCTTGAATTAGTCCGAGCCAAACTTGTTTCAGAGTAAGAATACATCTAGGTCATGCAAGGCTAGAGTCTGAACAATGGCTCCTATTGGGTCAATTGAGGCTTGATTCGGAGGAGGAGTCCAACTGGATGGAGTCAAGCTTGAACTGAGACCATGATACCAATTGGATCGATTGAGGCTCGATTCGGAGTAGGAATCCAACTAGGTTTTAGTTAGGCTCGAATCTGGACTATGGCTCCAATTGGGCCGATTGAGGCCCGATTCAGAGTATGAATCCAATTGGATCAAGCTAGGTTGGAATCGAGACCATGTCTCTAATTGGGTTGAATAAAGCTCAATTTGGAGCAGGAATGCAATAGGTTGAGTTAGGCTCTAAATGAGAGCAAGGCTCAAATTAGGTCGATCGAGGCTTGATTCGGAGCTAGAATCCAACTAGTTTGAATTTGTTAGTATGGCTCCAATAGGGTCAACAAAAAGCTCGATTTGGAGCAAAAATCGAATTAGGTTTAGTTAGGCTCGAAATAAGAACATAGCTCTAATTTTGTTGACTGAGACTTGTTTTAGTGCAGGAATCAAACTGGGTCGAGTTAGCCTCGAGTCAAGACTATGGCTCCAATTGAGTCGACTAAGGCTTGTTTTAAGAGTAGGGATCCAAATGGATTGTGTCGGGCTCAAATCAAGAACATGGTTCCAGTTCAATCAACTCGGATCAATTTAGAGCAGGAATCTAGATAGGTTAAGCCAGTATCAAATCGAGACTATGGCTTCAATTGAGTCAACGGAAGAGGCTTAACCCAGAGCATAATCTAATTTTATCAAGTCAGGCTCCAAACGAGGCTTCAATTGGGTTGATTGAAGCTCGATTCAGGGTAAGCTACATGTTGGGTTATTAGCCGTACATTGACTTGGAGCGGTAATCGAACTGGGTCGAATTAAGCTCATATCGAGACCATAGCTTGAATTAGGCTGAGTGAAGATCTATTCGAAGCAGGAATCCAACCATGTTGAGTCATGGTAGAATCTAGACAATGGCTCCAATTCGGTTGACTAACACTTGACCCAAAGCAAGAATCAAGTAGGGTCGAGTAAGGCCCAAATCGAGACTGTTACTCCAATTTTGTCGACCTAGACTCAATTTGGAGTAGGAATTCAGTTGAGCCATGTTGGGATTAAAACAAGACCATGACTCCAATTGGTCGATAAAGGCTCCGTTTAAAGCAGGAGTCCAATTGGTTTAATAAACCAGGTCTGAATTGAGCCTATGGCTCCAATTCTGTTGAATGAGGTTCAATTTGGAGTAAGAATCCAGTTGGGTTGAGCCTGGCTTAAAAAGAGGGTATGGCCCCAATTGGGTCAACTAAGGCTAGATTTGCAGCATGAATCTATGTCTAAGTCGATTGAGTTAGGCTCATATTGGGAACGCCACTAAAAAGCCAAGTGAGGCTCAATTTGATGCAGGAATCCAATTGAGTCGATTTATGCTAGAATCTAGAGTTGGCAACAGTTGGGTCAAATGAAGCTTGATTCGAAGCAAAAGTCTAACTTGGTGGAGTCAGGCCCAAATTGAGACAATGGCACCAATTGCATCGACCAAGGATCAATTTGAAGTAAGAATCCAATAGGGTCGAGTTAGGCTCATGTCAATACAATTAGGCTAGCTTGATTCAAAGTAGCAATCGAACTGGGTTGAGTAAGGTTCAAATCTAGGCTATGGCTCCAATTGGTTTGATTGAGGCTTAATTTAGAGCAGGAATCTAACTAGGTTGAGTTAGGCTCGAATTTAGATTATGGCTCCAATTGGATCGATTGAGGCTTGAATTGGAGTCAGAATCCAACTAGGTCGAGTCGAGCTTGAAAAGACAACAAGGCTACCAATTGGGTTGGTCTCAGTAGCCCTCGGATTGGTTTTAGAAGCCTTCGAATCGGTCTTAATAGCCCCTAAATTGGTCGCAGTAGACTTATTTTATCTCTTCCTTAAGGGCTTTATCTTAGCCTTAGCGACTTCATTTCAGTCTCAGCAGCCTTATTTTAGCTTTAGTGGCTTTATCTCTGTCTCAGCGACTTTATCTTAACCTCAACAGCTCCATCTCAGCCTCAGTGGCTTTATCGTCGCCTCAGCGGCTTTATCTTTGTCTTAGTGGGCTCATTTTAGCCTCAGCAGTTTTATATCTGCCTCAGCGGCCTCATTTCAGCATTAGCGGCTTTATCTCTGCCTTAGTAGCTTTATCTCTACCTCAGCGGCTTCATTGCAGCCTCAGCGGCTTTATCTCTATCTTAGTAGTCTCATTGCAGCCTCAGTGGCTTTATCTCTGCCTTAGTGGCTTTATTTCAGTCTCAACATATTTATCTCTATCTCATCGGTCTCATTTCAGCCTTAGTGGCTTTATCTCTACCTCAATGGCCTCATTGCAGCCTCAGCTGCTTTATCTCTGCCTCAGCATTCTCATTTCAGTCTTAGCGGCTTTATTACTGGCTCAACGACCTTATTACAGCCTCAGTGGTCTCATTATTATAGCCTTAGCGGCTTTATCTATGCTTCAACAGCCTTATTTCAGCCTCCGCGACTTTATTTCTGCCTCCGCGGCCTCATTTCAGCCTCGGCGGCTTTATCTATGTCTCAATGGCCTTATTTCATCCTTAATGGCTTTATTTCAATCTCAACAACTTTATCTCTGCATTAGCGACCTCATTTCAGCTTCAATGGCTTTATCTCTACCTCAGCGGCCTCATTTCAGCCTCAGCGGCTTTATCTCATCCTCAACGGCTTTAACTGTGCCTTAGCTGACAATGACCAACTCGGTGCCATGTTGAATCGTGGTCAAATTGCATTGCTCTGCTCAAGGATACGGTGCCCTGTTGAAGTCAATCCTGCTTGGAGATGGTATATAAAATTACTATCTATATTACTCTATTTTTTGAAAATCTAGTAGATGTTCTAAGGAATGTTTAATTGCAACTAACTAGATAGCCTACCTATCCAAATCCTGTAACTGTCCTATTTGTTAGTGTAATGCCCTAGATCCAATTGGATTGAATGCTGTATACATTCTATGAATACAAATCAAACAAAATGGTTTCTTTATCTATCCAGATGTCTTTTATTTGATATATTTGTCTGTGAGATAAAGTCCATAAGAATGTGAACCGTGCATATGGAATTCGTAATAGAAATTACAAATTGTGAGATCCAAATTGCACGTTATGGTTCGATTCTTTAAACTTCCCTAGTCGATGTGTAGATGAGACTGGACACCATCGAACACCGTGAGACTGGCACACATTGCATATCCTCACCCTTGGAGTGAGCAGCTGATTTCTTTTTTTTTTTTTTTGAAAGGCAAAGTATGAATTGTATTAATAAAGGACAAAATAAGTACAAGTGCTCGGGGCATACCCCGGAAAGCCCAAAAGCTAAAGTGGGAGAAAACACCACCAAAGCGGGAGACCAACTAGTACAAAAGGAGAGCCACCCCAGTGGAGGAAAGCGTAGCTAACAATCAAGCAGCTACAAAAGGACCATACACAAGGAAATTAACGAAGAAGAGTAGAGGGGAGATGCCAGACTTGAATCAGATGGATGTTTGCAGAGTTATGAGGAAAAACTGACCCATCCAACTTTAACCTGATAGTGTCCATAATTAAAGAAACGAGTCCCTTCTCATTGTGAATAATGCGTCCATGCTTCCGTGAGTTTCTTTCATTCCATATGAAATAGAGAGTAGCTCCCAAAGCAAGCCTTCTGATAATGGCAATAAGCGAGGAGCCTTTGAGCTTACAGCAAAGCCACGGCCAAAGGTTCTCCCAAGAAGAAGGGCATTGCAGAAGATCACACTTACTCGCGATGGTAGTCCAAACCCGAAAGGAGAATGGGCAATCGAAGAAAAGATGATTGTGATCTTCCACATCATCATTACATAAGTAGCAATTAATGTGGCGAATTAACCCAAAAGATAATAAGCGGTCTTGGGTTGAGAGCCTTCCTCTGATTGCAAGCCAAAAAGAAAGAGTGCCTAGGAACATGAAGCTTGAACCATACTATGTGAGCCCATGGGACTTGTTGAGAAGGAGATCTAATAACATTCCAAGCCTTTTTGATAGTGAATTCAGGGGAACCATCCCACTCAACTTTATCAATGTGAGAACAGTTGGGCAAAGGGAGGGATCTAGAATCCTCCTTCAGTCTTATTAGCTCAACTGAATTAGCAGCAGGCCAACTCCAAAAGCCGTGAGAGATAATGGCACTAACCTTCGCATCAATCGATAGACCCGAGTCAAGGATAACTCTTGCATGGGGCGAGGAGCAGATAGGGCCTTGAGGTCTCCAGGCATCAAACCAAAGTGAGGTACCATCACCATTTCCCACTTTAACTGAGATGAAAAGCTTCACTCTATCCCGAATCTTCAGGAGCTTCCTCCAAGTCCAAGAGCAGTTCCAAGGGACTTTAGCAACCCAGAAATGCTCCTTGTGCAGCAAATTCATCTTAACCCATGCTGCCCATAAGGAGGAAGAGCAAGGCTGACATAAGATCCAAATATACCGAGACATGGAGGCAACATTCCAGTCTCTAATTTTCTTTATCCCCAGACCGCCTTCTGCCTTAGGAGTAGAGAGATCAGCCCAAGCAACTTTAGCTCCAGATCGATTTAAAGAGACACCGTTCCAGAGGAAAGCCGAGAGGATGCTTTCAATTGCCTTGGAGACTTTTGCTGGCAGCATGAAATGGGCACTCCAAAACGACTGGATACTAAAAAGAACAGACTGAATGAGCTGTAATCTACCAGCATACGATAGAAAGCGATTAGTCCAGACTTTGATCCTCCCCAAAATACGGTCTACCAGAGCATGGCAGTCGCGAGCATTGAGCTTAGTAGAAATGAGCGGAACACCCAAGTATCTGATGGGAAAGGAACCAAGAGGAAACCCCATAAGATTCAATATATCATGTTGCATGTGACCTTGGACACCCGTAAGGAAGATGGAGCATTTAGCAGCATTAGGGATAAGGCCCGATAGAGAGGAGAAGGTAGCAAGAGCATCTTTGACAACTTTAATAGAATCCAAATCACCATGGCAGAAGATCATCAAGTCATCAGCAAAACAAAGATGGGAGATCTTGGATTTCCGGCATCTCCAATGGAACTTAAATATAGGGGACTCTTGAATTTTCCAGGCCAAAATCCGAGAGAAGATATCCATACAAATAACAAATAAATATGGCGAGATAGGATCACCTTGACGAATGCCTTTCCTTCCTTCAAAGAAACCATTGAGCTCACCATTAATCGCCACCGAAAATTTAGCTGAGGAAATGCAACTCCTAGTCCAACCAATGAAATTGGAGGGAAAGCCAAGGAGATGCATTGAGTCCCAGAGGAAATCCCATCTGACAGAATCAAAAGCCTTCCTTAAATCAATCTTGAGAGCACATCTAGGGGAAGAAGAGGGAAGGTGATAGCCCCTAACCAGCTCTTGAGCCATCAAAATATTATCACCAATGTGCCTTCCAAGAACAAAGGCAGCCTGGGCTTCATTAACAAAAGAAGGGAGAACATCCTTCAATCGGTTTGAAAGCAGCTTTGTAATGCATTTGTAAAGAGAGTTGCAGCATGAAATCGGCCTAAAGTCCTTCAGCTTTGAAGCATTAGGAACTTTGGGAATGAGAACAAGGATAGTGCAGTTAACTTCCTTAAGAAGCATGCCATTAGCAAAGAAATCCTTTATAGCTGAAATAACCTCATCACCCACAATGGACCAAGACCGCTGAAAGAAATAGGCATTAAAGCCATCCGGGCCAGGCGCTTTGTTTGGGTGAAGGCTGAACATGGAGTTCTTGATCTCTTCATCAGTAAATTGAGATCCCAAAAACCTGATTTGATCCGTCTTTAGGACATGATCCACAAAGGGTTTAAGAGACTCAATACCAGCATATGGGGAGGAGCAGTCGGAGCCAAGAAGCTGCTTGAAGAAGTCAACCACCTCATTACTAATTTGAATCTTATCCCGAATCCAAGCACCCGAGTCATCCTGGATACTTACAATCTTATTGGCATTGTTCCTAGCTTTGATGGAATTGAAAAAGAAGGAAGAATTCTGGTCCCCTCCCTGCAACCAGTGGATTCTACTCTTCTGCCTAGCATAACTTTCCCTCTCCTTGCAGATAGAACTAATCCTCATAGCACAGGCTCTCTCTTTATCAATGAGATCCACCGCATGATTACCAGCAGCTATCGAGGATTGTAACTCAGTGAGCTCAGCTCTAAGATCAGCCAAATCCCCATTAACCAAAGCATTCTTACTTCTACACAACTCCTTCAAGGCTGATTTGAGAAGCTTCAGCTTCCTGCAAACCCTGAACATAGCATGACCATCCACGTGGGTATTCCAGATATGCTCAACTAAAGGGAAGAACTCCTCAAACTCAGTCCAGTGATTAAAGAATTTGAACGAAGATTTATAAGAAGGGAAATGAGCCCCAAGCTTCACCACAGCCGCTGAATGATCAGAAAGTCCAAACGGAAGAAATTCAGCTGAAGAGTTAGGATAGAAATTGAGCCATAAAGGATTTGCAAGAACTCTATCCAGCTTCCTGAGGATATGTCCAAAAGCTCTAGAATTGTGCCAGGTGAAAAGAAATCCACCGAATCTGAGATCCTCCAAACCGGCTTCGAAGAGAGTGTCATTTAAATCATCCATATGGGAAGGCCAATCAGAGCTGCCACCCTTCCTCTCATATCGATAGCGGATGGCATTAAAATCCCCCAAAATGATCCAAGGTAAGTGGGCAAAGAGGTTAGCATGATTCTTCAAACTACCCCAGAGAAGCCTACGGGCTGAAACATCGTTAGAGCCATACACAAAAGAAGCAGCAAATTTATCTCCTGAGCTGCAGATTGAGAAAGAAATATGGATGACTTGATCATGCAAGGAAACGCTATCAGCTTGAAGCTTAAAGGGATCCCAGCAAACCCAAATCCTACCCGTTCCACTGCCATCATAGTAGCTAATGCATTCCCAAGACTTGAATAAACTCTGTTCTACCTTTACTTTATTGCAAGGATTAATCTTAGTCTCAAGCAGGGCTAAGCAAGAAATATTATGTGTATGAATCAGATTACGAACCTCATTATGTTTTGAGGGGTCATTAAGTCCCCGGATATTCCATGAGGCTAAATTAATCATCCAATTTCAAAGAAATCTTCCCCTTGGAATTCCCAGCCCTCCTAATTTTCTTCTTATGCTTCATCTGCTTGCCCTGCTTTTTCTCAAGCTCGTCCACCATGTTTAACCGCCTAGCAATAAGAGGGGTACTTGAGAAGGATGAAGGGGAAGAAGGATCCTCAGAGCATTTAGGAGAAGCCTCCATAGAAGCGCAACCAGCAGATGCAAGAGCAGCCTCAGACTTAGGACTCTCCTCTCTGATACAAAGACTCTGACACATAGACTCACCCACAGGAGTCTGATTGGATAATCCCCCAGCAGCAGAAATAAGGTTAGAAGAAACACCATTCCTCCGCTCAGCAGGATCCTCAACATGCTCACTAAGAACAGCATACGGATTGATATTAAAGCAGCCACTCGAACCAGGACAAACCGAAGCCGGATTGAGAGGATTCGAATTGCGTCCTTCGGAGAAATTGACAGAGCCAAGGACAGGGAGAGAAGCAGGGCCCTCCAGAACTCCTTTCCCGGATCTATTCAAGGAATTCGGAGTATCAACAGGAATGGGCTTAGGAGGACAATGAGATTCTTTAGGAACCCAAGCATGGTGAGAAGTCTTCTTGCAAAATTTGGGAAGATGTCCGAATTCCTTACAGTTGGAGCATCTCTTAGGAACCCAGTTGTATTCAATGAGGATTTCCACAAGACTCCCATCCTCCATAACCAGATCCAGAGAATTAGGAAGAGAGTCATCGATACCAATTTCAATGCATAATCTAGCAAAGGCCAGGCGCTTTAAGGACGACGTCATTTTGTCCGCATGGAGAGGAATCCCAACAATGCTGGCAATATGACTTAGACCCTCTGCCGTCCAGTATTCCAGAGGAACATTGTAGAAGTGAACCCAGATAGGAACCCTTTTGCACCCTTCTTTGGAAAGATTCATTCCCGGCCTCCAAGCTTTTAAGAAGATTGGTCGTCCTCCAAAATACCAGGGGCCCCCATTCAGAATTTCCATGCACATTGCCTTATCACAAAATTTGAAGAAGAAGAAGCCTATACCGTTGCTTAACACCTCAGAGAGCCCTTTTGTATCCCACAACCTATGAGGCTGAGTTTGCACAAGAGAAAACGGGAGTTTGTCCAAGAAGAATCCTACAATGGTGTTCTCCCAGGTTGCAGCCCCATTAACTGCAACAGACGGAGGAAGCGAGCATCTAACTCTCCCATCGATCACATGAAAGCTGGGCTTGATGTAAGAGAGCTCCATGGCAGGGCTTTCCTTGACCAGAGAAGCCCAGCTAACCTTCGCAGGGCTCAGGGCCGCATCCTCCACATGAACCGGGCCGGGCCCCTCCTCCAGGAGAGAAACAGGGGAAGCCGCAGTGTTGTCAGAAATTGGAATCGGGCGCAATGGATTTTGAAATTTAGAGTCGCCAGCAGTATTCGCTAGAGGCGGGAAACAAGGGCCCCTAAAATCAAATTGTGGAGGTACTGGATGAGACATCTGATTCAGACCAATAGATTTGATTTGCTGTGAGGAACGAACAGGGGCTCCAGCACCGATCGCGGAAGAAGAAACGCCCGCACTGTTCACGGAAGAAGAAATTCCTGCTCCGATTACGGGAGAAGAAAATCCACTAAATGCATGGCTCTCCCTAATCTCCAAATCAGCAACATACAAACCGAATCTGAAGGGATCAGCATAATCATCCAACAAGGGATGAGCCATAGCAAGAGCGACGGGATCATCCGTAAGCCATGAACAGGGCAAAGGGAGAGAAGAAGCATCGCCATTGAGAGAAGATGACGGTGGAGAAGAAGCTTTGCACTTAGCCGCAACCTTCCCACCCGGCTCACAAGAAACAAAGGCTGGAATAGAGATGGACGAGGAATCCAAGGAGACTACATCCAGAACTATACCACCCGAGCCATCCTCAGGAACAGGAAGCAGAGGAGGCTCATCTCCACACGAAGATGGCAAAACGGGAGGAACCTCCATGATCAGATCAGAGAGAAGCAGCAGAAAAAATAGGAGAGAGGCAGCTTAGAGAGAGAGGCTCCAAGCTAGAGAGAGAAACTCCCATTGGTAGTGAGCAGCTGATTTCATAAGCTAAAGTATGAAGATACTTGATAGGTGTGTGGATGCTCGTTATTGTAACAATGCATTGGATGACCCGTACAGAGATCCCATATGGATATTCTATATAGTGTCGATGGTTGATCTCTAAATGATGGTGGTATGAGTGATCCTTTGATTCATTGCATCTCATGTGTGGAATGTCATGCTTTAACGACATCCAAACGTCGCTCTAGCCACGGGTGGCAAATATGGTGTCGGTTGGGTATGACATGAAGCACATGAAGATGGTGTTTGATCAAGACAGGATTCGTCTCCCTTGATAGAAAGGGTTATATCCCACGGCCACTTGATGGATTAAATTGATTGATAAATCTTTGCAAGGTTGAGTTGGAATTCGAAATGGTTTTGAAGTTCTAATTTATATAGTCAATTTTTCCTGAGATCAAGTAAACAAAGATCAATTACAGGGTTGACACATTCCATACCACTGATTGATCTGGGATATGTAACGAAAGGATTTGATCATACGGTAACCGTTCATGGACAGATGTTGATGGTCACGTCAACAAAACCTTTAGCAGTTAGGTGGTCATGAAGCTTTACTAAATGCCTCTCATGATCTATAATCATGTTGTTGAATTAGACAAAGAGTTGTCCAATCATTCCTAGGGTCTATGATTAGGACATGATTATTGCCAACATGTTAAAGGGCCTAATGGGTCACACGCATTAAGGAGAATATTGGATGAATTAAAATAAGAATTAAATTAGATTTAATTTAGATAAGATGATCAATTAAATAATTGGGTGAGACCCAATTTAAAGAAGATATCATTATAATGGATATGATCCATTATAATAGAAGGAATGTTAAGGAGAAATTATTTGTACATATGATGAACAAATAATTGGATACCGATATGTGACTTGATCCATGTGATGGATGGCTCTGATTATTCAGGTATGGATGTCCAATCTCAGCCATGTGAAGATGGAATCATGCCCATGAGATGAGGCATGATGAATCTCTACGGTTCGATGATGAAAACGTACAAATTAGGGCATGTAGTTATGGGATAACCAACTCCTAATTTCAAAGACTGAGATTGTGACACTTGGATTAATCTTATCATGAAGATGTGAGTTTCTTACCATGAAGATGGGAGGAGTTTCTTACCATGAAGGTGGGAGTTTCTTACCATGAAGATGGGAGGAGTTTCTTACCATAATGATGAGAGTTTCTTACCATGAAGATAGATCTTTTCCTCTTTGGAACGTCCCATTTTCAACCTATAAATATAGTTCCTTCCTACCAAGAAAGAAGAGCAAGAGAAGAAAAGATTAGACTTTTCTTCAAAGATATCTTCTGTAAGGGGATTCAAGAGGCGCTAGCACCCCTCTCTCTCTCCCGTGGTGTCATTTTCATACCTTGGAGGTCTTCATTCCCCTCTTCTCTGCATGGATCACCGTTAGAGGCCGGACACATGGATGGCTAGTGGCAAAGGATTAACCGGCTTCATCCTTATCTACATCAATAAAGGACTCAGGTATGGATAAAATTAGATTTTATTTAAGATTTAATGAATTTGTTCCTAAGGATTCTGGGCATCTTGAAATTTTGTATTATATCTTTCGCAATATTTTCATGAATTTGATTCATATCTAGTATACATAATTCTCAACAGTGGTATTAGAGCCCCCTTAGGCTACAGATTCATTAATCTGATAGGATACTTGAGTCAATATGATTGATAATATGATTATTTATCATGCTTAAAATCATGATAAGTTTTCATATGTTAATAATAAATCTAAAATAAAATAAAATGTTTATTATTTGATGATAAATAATATTATTTAGATTTATGTATATTCATTATCATGTTCAAATAGAGTACTTTGAAATATAGAGGAAAAGGTTTATTATATGATAATAAAAATAATTAATCATATATGTGTCATGTTAAAATAGTAATTATTATTTATGCATGATATATACTATATGCTGAAATCCTAGAAATCATGTTTAGGATTTAATTTTAGCATGATGATTGATATGATTAAGATATGATATTCTTATGATAATGTACATTGAAAACTTTAGGGTTTGTTAGAGACATTAGGATTTACATGGGATGTGAAACCAACATGTCATAACATATAATTAAATGATAAAAAAATTTAAAATTTGAATTAAGAACTCTTATCATAACACCCTAGCTAGATCACTATCTATAGTTATCATAAAATTTAATAGATGATAAAAATTTAGGAAACTTAGACTTAACCATGTCATTGTTTGATCCTATGATCCCATAATTGATCTAATTAATTGGGCTTAACTACATTGGTGTCTAGAAAGGTTTGATCATGGTTTTTTATTGCTTCGTTCGCTGCCTGGGAAAACCCATTCAATGGGATCGAAGGGTATGCTAAATAGGACCCCATTGATCAGCTGATTTGGCCATTGTTAGGAAAAGCTCTTAAATGATTAAATCAATTAAGGTTGATCAGATGGTAGCAATTGATTTGGTCACATGATTAGGGTTCCTAAATTAGATAGTGATTAGGATCCTAATTTGATTAGGAGTCCCAATCATAGATTGAATCTTATGATATTAAGGTTAATTGAGATTAATCTAAAATATACATATAGGATATGTAACCTAGCATAGTACAAATGTTGTAGATGTAGATGGGACCTATATGCGCTAAATCCCTCCACGAATATTAAGTCATAAGCCTTCCATTGTTCACATAATACAAAATCATTAGGTCATGAGATTTGTTGTGCCAAAGCCGAGGTCGAGTGTACCTATGAGGAGTTGATTATGGAACAATGGGTTGACTTAACTAGATTAGCTGACATAATTGGCCAAAGTCATGGTCAGTCTAATCTAGAGGCAAACTTTAGGGTGATCACATATGGATGTAATTGACAAAGCAATGTCCCCTAAATGATCTAGGAGTCACATTAGATGTGATTGATAATAATCTACCAAATTTAGCTTACCGAGATTTGTTGTGCTAAAGCCAAGGTCAAGGTAATTCAAATGAGGATCCTAGCCCACTAAGGAAATTGAATGCCAATTTCTCGAGATTAATAGAGAGGGCTATTAACCTTGATAAAATAGTGGGAGAAACCAACTTAATTAAAAATCTAGAATTACCATATTAAGTTGGTGATTAGTATTCATAATAATTGATTGATTCTAATTTTATGTAGGTTATCAAAGAAACCATGAGTGTAAACATTAACCTTAGGAATATTTTAGAATCCAACAAATTGACTGGACTCAACTTCCTTGATTGGCTAAGGAATGTAAGGATCGTTCTTCGATCTGAGAAAATCCTTTTTGTCCTAGATGAGGTTGCACCAGAGGTCCCACCAGCGGATGCTCCGACTGAGGTTCATGTGGCATACAACCAGTATAAAGATGCTGAAGACATGGCCACATGTTTGATGTTGGCCTCAATGTCACCTGATCTTCAGAAACAGCATGAGCATATGAATGCTCAGGAGATTTTGATGCACTTGCAAGAGTTGTTTGGTGCATAGTCTCGATACGAGAGGTTTCAAACTTCTAAAGAGCTGTTTCAATGCAAAATGACTGAAGATTCATCAGTGGGTGCTCACGTACTGAAAATGATCAATTTGATTGAAAAGTTGGCACGATTGGGTTTTGTGATGGATCATGAACTAAGTGTTGACTTGGTTATGCAGTCATTACCTCCCAACTATTCGCAGTTTGTTCTTAATTTCAACATGAACAAGCTAGAGACATCTCTACCTGAGCTCGCGAATATGCTAACAAATGCCGAGCCCAACATTAAGAAAGAAAAGGAGCAGGTTATGGTCATGGAGTCTTCTGGCGCTCGTAAGAAGCGGCCAAAGAAGAATAAGGTCCAAAAGGCCAAGGCGACTAAACCAAATAAGGGCATTAAGAAAAATAAAGTAACTAGGGGAAGTGTCACTTCTGTGGCAAGGAAGGGCACTGGAAGCGAAACTGCAAGGCTTATCTGGCTAGCCTGAAAGAAAAGAAACATACAGATGCTTCTATATCAGGTATATTTATGATTGAGATGTTTTCTTCTGTTACTTCTTATTTCACTTGGGTATTGGATACCGGTTGTGGATCTCATATTTGTATTAATATGCAGATGATAAGAAGCAATAGAAAGCTAAAAAAAGATGAAGTGATCCTGTGCATGGGAAATGGAACAAAGTTGCTACTTTAGCTATAGGATCTTGTTCTTTGTCTTTGCTCACTGGGCTTGTAATGGAGCTTAATTGTTACTATGTTCCAAACATAACAAAGAACATTATTTTCGTTTCATATCTTGTAAATGATGGATATACATTTGAAATTGGAAATACATGAATTTTAATTTTTAAAAATGAAATGTTCTTTGGTTTTGCTGAAATGTTCAACGGGATTTATGTTTTGAATTTACAATGCCCTATTCTCAAGGTAGAAACTAAGAAATTAAAATCAAATAATTCTAAGAACTCATTCCTATGGCACTGTCGTTTAGGCCATGTAAATGAAACACGTTTAACCAAGTTACATAAGGATGGCTACTTGGGCTCATTCGATTGGGAATCGTTTGAGGAATCTGAGTCGTGCTTACATGGCAAAATGACTAAGTCATCCTTTACTAAAAAGGGTGGGCGAGCAACTGAATGTTTAGGACTAGTACATTCGGATGTATGTGGTCCTATCAATATTTAGGCAATAGGAGGTTTTTCTTACTTTATCACATTTATAGATGACCATAGCAGGTATGGTTATGTATATCTATCTAATGAAGCACAAATTTGAAGCCTTTGAAAAGTTCAAAGAATTCAGATCCGAGGTAGAAAAATAAAGTGGCAAAAGTATTAAGATACTTCGATCAGATCGAGGTGGGGAATACTTAACCATGAGTTCTTAGAATATTTGAAAGAGAATGTGATTCTCTCTCAGTGGACTCCTCCTGGTATGTCACAGCATAATGGTGTATCAGAAAGGAGAAATCGTACATTATTAAATATGGTGCAATCAATGATGAGCCTTGCAAATCTTTCAAAAAAATGTTTTGGAGTTATGCCCTACACACAGCCGAATACACTCTAAACTGAGTTCCATCTAAGTCGGTCAGTTCCCTTATGAGATATGGTGTGGAAAGAAACCAACCCTTAGTCATCTAAAGATTTGGGGTTGCTACGCTTATTGTAAAGCGTAATGAGTCAGATAAGCTGAGAGCTAGATCTGACAAGCGTAATTTTATGGGGTATCCTAAAGAAACAAAAGGATACTACTATTTCTACCACCCACTCAAGCAAAAGGTGTTTGTCTCAAGGCATGCCATATTTCTAGAGAATGAGATTTTTCTAAGAAATGGTAGTGGCAGAAATATTGAGATTAGTGAAACTCAAGAACCACAAATTGACACAGACCGATTAGATGACATGGAGCAAATATCAAATGTAGTGGGAGTTGAGTAGGAGACTTAACTCACATTCATGCAACATTTACGTGAACCTCTATCAGAAATGATGGAGCCACAGGAAGCTCCAAGTACACATCAGCTACGTAGGTCTAGTAGAACACATCATATTCCTGAGAGATATGGATTTCTTATAGATGATGATGAGCTTACTAACTACGATGAAGCAATTTGTGATATTGACTCCAAGAGATGGCTTGAAGCCATGAAGTCTGAAATGGACTCCATGTACGACAACCAAGTATGAATTTTGGTTGATCCACCTGAAAGGATAAAACCCATTGGGTGCAAATGGGTCTTCAAGAAGA
Source organism: Calamus simplicifolius (assembly GCA_900491605.1). Classification (NCBI taxonomy): domain Eukaryota; kingdom Viridiplantae; phylum Streptophyta; class Magnoliopsida; order Arecales; family Arecaceae; genus Calamus; species Calamus simplicifolius. The sequence goes on along the minus strand of UESW01003912.1, from coordinate 537,293 downwards.
AGACAGACATGGATGGTAATGTGATTACCTATAAGGCGAGGTTAGTTGCAAAAGGTTACAAGCAAAGGCAAGGTGTTGACTTTGATGAAACCTTTTCTTTCGTAGCCATGTTTAAGTCCATAAGGATTTTGCTTGCGATTGCAGCCTATTATGATTATGAGATATAGCAAATGGATGTCAAGACCGCCTTCCTAAATGGTGATTTAGTGGAGGATGTGTATATGACAGAACCCGAGGGTTTTGAGTCCATTGATTCTAAAAGGGTATGCAAGCTGCAAAGGTCCATTTATGGACTTAAGCAAGCCTCTAGAAGTTGGAACATCCGTTTTGATGAAACAATCAAAAAGTTTGATTTTATCAAAAATGAGGATGATCCATGTGTGTACAAGAAGGTTAGTAGGAGTGTTATTGTTTTTCTGATATTATATGTAGATGACATATTATTGATAGGAAACAATGTATCCTTGCTGCAAGAAGTGAAGGAATGGTTGTCCAGCAAATTCACCATGAAAGATTTGGGAGAAGCAGCCTACATACTGGGTATTAAGATCTATAGAGATAGATTTAGAAGGTTGCTTGGATTGTCCCAATCAATGTACACAGATAAAGTGCTAAAATGGTTTAGCATGGAGGAATCCAAGAAGGGATTCCTGCCGGTATCACATGGAATACATCTCTCCAAGGACATGAGTCCTAAGACCCAAATGGAGAGAGAGCACATGAATAGGATTCCATATGCCTCAGCAATCAGATCCATCATGTATGCGATGCTATGTACGAGACCTAATGTTTCTTATGCATTGAGTATCACTAGTAGATACCAGGCAAACCCTGGTCAAGAATATCCTTAAGTACTTACGAAGGACTAAGGATATGTTCTTGGTTTATGGAGGACTCGAACTCATAGTTCAGGGTTATACGGATTCTAGTTTTCAGTCTGATAAAGATGATTATAAATCTCAATCAGGCTATATCTTTACACTCAATGGCGGTGCAATCAGCTGAAAAAGTTCCAAGCAGGAGACGACTGCCGACTCTACGACCGAAGCTGAGTACATCGCAGCATTAGATGTAGCCAAAGAAGCGGTTTGGATCAAAAAGTTTATCACTAAACTTGGTGTGGTTCCAAGCATTACTGATCCAGTACACTGGTATTGTGACAACAATGGAGCTATTGCGCAAGCTAAGGAGCCAAGGTCTCATCAGAGGTCAAACATGTACTCAGGAGATACAATGTAATTAGAGAGATTATTGGTAGAAATGATGTAAAAATAGAATGAGTCCCCACTGAGGATAATGTAGCTAATTCGCTTACTAAAGCCCTGCCGCAGCAGAAGCATGATAATCATGTTAAGTCACTCAGTATTAAATACATGGGTGAATGGCTCTAGTGCAAGTGGGAGATTGTTAGTGTATACCCTAGATCCAATTGGATTGAATGCTGTATACATTCTATGAATACAAATCAAATAAAATGGTTTCTTTATCTATCCAGATGTCTTTTATTTGATATATTTGTATGTCAAATAAAGTCCAAAAGAATGTGAACCATGCATATGGAATTTATAATAGAGATTACAAATTGTAAGATCCAAATTGCACGTTATGGTTCGATTCTTTAAACTTTCCTAGTCAATGTGTAGATGGAACTGGATACCATCGAACACCATGAGACTGGCACACATTGCATATTCTCATCCTTGGGGTGAGCAGCTGATTTCACAAGCTGAAGTACGAAGATATTTGGATAGGTATGTGGATGCTCGTTATTGTAACAATGCATTGGATGACCTGTACAGAGATTCCATATGGATATTCTATATAGTGTCGATGGTTGATCTCTAAATGACGGTGGTATGAGTGATCCTTTGACTTGAGATCTTCATTGCATCTCATGTGTAGAATGTCATGCTTTGACGGCATCCAAACGTCGCTCTAGCCATGGGTGGCAAATATGGTGTCGGTTAGGTATGACATGAAGCCATGAAATGGTGTTTGATCAAGACAGGATTCGTCTCCCTTGATATAAAGGGTTATATCCCACGGCCACTTGATGGATTAAATTGATTGATAAATCCTTGCAAGGTTGAGTTGGAATTCAAAATGGTTTTGAAGTTCTAATTCATATAGTCAATTTTTTCTGAGATCAAGTAAACAAAGATCAATTATAGGATTGATACATTCCATACCACTGATTGATCTTGGATATGTGATGAAAGGATTTGATCATACGGTAACTGTTCATGGACAGATGTTGATGGTCACGTCAACAAAACCTTTAGCAGTTAGTTGGTCATGATGCTTTGCTAGAGGCCTCTCATGATCTATAATCATGTTGTTGAATTAAACAAAGAGTTGTCCAATCATTCCTAGGGTCTATGATTAGGACATGATTATTACCAACATGTTAAAGGGCCTAATGGGTCACACGCATTAAGGAGAATATTGGATGAACTAAAATGAGGATTAAATTAGATTTAATTCAGATAAGATGATCAATTAAATAATTGGGTGAGACCCAATTTAAAGAAGATATAATTATAATGGATATGATCCATTATAATAGAAGGAATGTTAAGAAGAAATTATTTGTACATATGATGAACAAATAATTGGATACCGATATGTGACTTAATCCATGTGATGGATGGCTATGATTATTCAGGTATGGATGTCCAATCTCAGCCATGTGAAGTGGAATCATGCTCATGGGATGAGGCATGATGAATCTCTACGGTTCGATGATGAAAATGTACAAATTAGGGCATGTAGTTATGGGATAACCAACTCCTAATTTCTGAGATTGTGACACTTGGATTAATCTTACCATGAAGATGGGAGGAGTTTCTTACCATGAAGATGGGAGTTTCTTATCATGAAGATGGGAGGAGTTTCTTACCATAATGATGGGAGTTTCTTACCATGAAGATAGGTCTCTTCCTCTTTGGAACATCTCATTTTCAACCTATAAATATAGTTCCTTCCTACCAAGAAAGAAGAGCAAGAGAAGAAAAGATTAGACTTTTCTTCAAAGATCTGTAAGGGAATTCAAGAGGCGCTAGCACCCTCTCTCTCTCCCGTGGTGTCATCTTCATACCTTGGAGGTCTTCATCCCCTCTTCTCCGCGTAGATCACCGTTAGAGGCCGGACACGTGGACGGCTAGTGGCAAAGGATTAACCGGCTTCATCCTCATCTACATCGATAAAAGACTCAGGTATGAATAAAATTAGATTTTATTTGAGATTTAATGAATTTGTTCCTAAGGATCCTGGGTATTTGGGAATTTTGTATTATATCTTCTGCAATATTTTCATGAATTTGATTCATATCTAGTATACATAATTCCCAACACTATTTTTCATATTGTGCTTTCGATACAGAGTCACATGCGACTTCTGCTTTGAAAAGCAAGCCTTAATGGTCCAACCTGAACTGTAACTAAAATAATTAATTATAGGTTGAGTTGCAACTATTGAGGGCAATCTAGGGTTTTCTTTAGCATTACACAAGTGGCAGGAGTTAACATAACTAGAGCTCCATCATAAATTACCCATTATTTTCAGGGGCCATTGCTTGGTGTGATAGAAAAAGGCTTAGACTGACACAATAGTGCAGATTCTTGGGGCTGGCACTCTATGGAAAAAAAAGGAGTCGAAGGTTAGGTCTATTCCTAGTCCACCCCTTGCAAGTTCTATGATTATTAAGAGTAAGGTATGTAGTGCCGGTATGAGGTTGCATACTAGAAGATCAATAGGACCTAGTGCTATATTGTACCATAATGAACCATCCTAGTATACCAAAAATTATATATTTCTATTTTTTGTTTTCAATATTTTATTTTTATAAATTGAAATATATATTATTTTTTACCATATTGAACCATATTGGTACACCAAAATATGTATATATATTTTTATTTTTTGTTTTTAAGGTTTAAGCTTTCTTTATTTATGTTTGAGTGAGAAATAGAATTGAGTTTATTTTTAATGTTTAAATGAAAGATACTTTAAAATTTTGTTACATTTTTAAAGAATGATATGACTATATAATGCATGTTAAATTAACTAAATAAAAAGTAAAATACTTATATTAACAAATGAAAATGCGACATACTTATGTCTGTTCAATTTCAAGTGGAGCGTTGATGTCGTCTATACTACATGTCTAGGTCATGTTTGTAGTTGGGACCTAGGACTTAACTCTAGCCTGGGTGTTGTGTTCATATAATATCCTGACAGCCTATCTGGATAGTCATACTATCACTTTATCGAGTATAGTGGTAGGAAATCTAAAGCAAGACTGAGCAAGGTCTCATCTTAGTCAAACTAAGGCTAGAGAGGGTGACATTCGAACATGAAGACTCAGAGAGCACAAATCCATATGGATCATAACATAGTATAAAAAGATATATATAATGATATCCAAAGTACTAGGGGGGGATCCTGATATGTCTAAGATTTCCACTCGCACCTCATTAGCCAAATCGATATCACGTCCACCACATCTGGGTCCCCTCTTTCTGTATGCTATGATGTCTTCTTCTCAAGCCTTAGGCCTCTGGTCCCTATCCTATGTTGTATACTCAAACTAGACTCACTAGAGAATAGAGTAGAAGAAGGAATTGCATGCCACCCCCTTCCTATTCATTACCTCCACCTTGATCAACAAACCCATCATCATTCGAAGAGTCATTGTCATCATTGCTTGTGTCACGAGATCATGGTAATTTATCATTGTAGGGCTTGGTAGTCACTAGGAATTGACTCCTCATTCACTCTCTCCAATGGATCTGCCTTCTTTATTTTTTGCTTTGTCTGAGTAGATATCCAGGGCACCTACATCTTTTCCTTCCTCAATCAACCTTCATGGTGACCCGCCTAGATGGCTTAAATATGTAGATTACCTTATCTGGATATGCTCTCTAGCCGGCTTTAGTGCTATGGTGACCTCTTCTAAACACCTTTGTATCAATCTCTGGTTAGTGGTCTCCGACACTGTGACTTTGATTGGCTTATCTTTAAAATTTGTAGCGGCTGCTACTGGGCATTGGCTGATTGTAGTGCCTCCCCCCCAACAACCCAAAAAAAACTGAGTTCTCTGCATAACCGTCTTTTTCAGCTATGAGACTAACTAGTCTAGGGATTGATCCTAGCTCACCAAGCTTTAGCTGGATTTGCTATCCTTTGAGCTAACCTATCATAAGATCAACATATACGAACTCATTATAGAGAGGGTCTTGATATCCTAGATTGACTTTCTATTAAAGACATTTCAACCTCAGTTATACGTTGTAGTGCATATAGACCAAAGCGTTTAGTCTCTTATGAGGAATGGTTTCTTTATTTTACTATGAATCAATTCAAATGTTGATTAGTTATACTTGCACTCATTAAGATATAATATATCAAGAAATCATGCCTAAATACAAAATTTTGGCATGATTTTTTGTATTTTTTTAAATTTTTGCTCATTTATGGGATGTAACGGAAAAAAAAAAAAGAAAAAAAGAGAGAAATACTTTGATTGGACCTCCTGCTTATCCTTCCATTCTCTTCCTCCTTTTCCTCTCCTCTCCTCTCCTCTCCTCTTTTCTCTTCTTATACCTTCAAACAAAAAAGGTGCCATGCCCTTTCTTCCCCTAATTTTTAAGGCCTTAAATCAAAGCAGGGTTCTTATCGATCTAAATTGCTCAGCATAGAGTAGATTTGAGTGGTTTGGCTTGGGCCAAATATCTTATTGAGCCCATGAATCCTTCCAATTTATGATCAGTATGGTTCAATGCCAACCAATTTGGGCAATTTGGTACATTATTGTTTATCATGGCCAGGACTATAATTGGTTTATGGCCCTTTTTTTTATCAATGAATTCAGCTTGTAATCTTTCATTACCATGTGAATAGTCGGTATGGCCTGCCAATTAACATCTTGTCTTATAGTTCATGGCTGAGCAAATGGTAGCCATTTGTTTATGGTATATAAATTGGTCTCTCATGATTTATTTCTATGACAATAGCTGACTCCTATAGATTGAATGATGATGCATAAATAAATTCCTAAGCAGAATAAAAATGATGCAATTTATTATGCTGTTTAGTATAAAGGTTAAATAAAATACATATTGTTAATCTAATGTGATATTAGATATTTTTGGCATTTGATTATAAGACAATTTTATGATGTTTACAGTTTCATATCCAATAATAATACTTAATTTAGTGTCAAAGAGTCTTCTTATTTTAATATAAGAAAATATTAATTGACTACTTCAATGATGTATAACATTATTATTGTGTGTACTAACTTTTTATTGCATCGATCTATATTTAAATTTAAATTGCTTAGAGGGTTAGACTCAAACAACTAATGCCTTTTCTCTTCCAGTATATTGGTTTACTCTATATTAGATTCTGTGATTTTGAAAATTTGATTTTTACAAGAATAACTTATGTAAAATTATTTTTATTTCCTTTTTGTACTCTGGCCAATATACCAACATCTAAAGAGATGGACTGTTTGGAGGCTCAAACTGTTCATATGTGGGTTATTTTGTTCAAATGGAAGTTCCAGCTTGAGAAGGGAAGGGAAAGGGAGGGAGTTTTAAATAATTGAGGGTTTTTGATCATTAAATAATTTTCCCCCCTATGGGTGGGGGGAGGGGGGGCTTAGGTGGATTAAGGTCATCCTTAAAGATAATAGGAACCAGAAGTTTGGCGGGATCCAATCTATATGTGGAAAACAAATTCAAGCATCTTTAATTCTTTATCCATTCTTGGTAAAATGTTGCTATGATTCAATATACACAGTCGTGTGATGACCGAACCACATGGTTTGATTACTGGAATAGTGATTTAGACGCCTGCATCTAGTGGATACTGATTGAACCCCTCAAGATCTAAGTTTTTATAGCTTGTTAACATGTGTCTGCACTCAATTCACAGGTCGTTGGATCAACCATGGAAGGACCTCTTGTTGGAGCAATCTGAGGTGGAGCAGATGGAAGAAGAGCAGGCTTGTCAGAGCCTTCTGGTTTTGTTTTCAAATGCTCTTGGAGGGATGCCATCATGCTTACCAGTTCTCTCACATAAAGACTTGGAACAGTCTGGCTTGTTTGAGTGGGAGAGGGAAACATTTCTTGGAATCAGAACCTAACAGCTGGTCGGAAATAAACCCACAGATGGTTTTTTCTGCTTCAATATTTGTAGCATCATCATTTTTTATCATATTCTTTGCATCATTTAATTGTAGAAATTTTGATGTAAATATTATGAATCACAGCTAGCAGGTTCTTCAGCATGTGACGAGTCTTCCTGATTGCACCAAAGAAAAAAACTGCAATACTTCTGAGCCTTTGGGTGTTTACATGCAACTAGTGTTCGAATGATAACTTTAGCTGGAGAAGAAGATATTTGTTCACTTTGTTCACTAATTAGGCGTGCTGTAGAACAAGTAGGTAGGTGTTCAAAACAAGGAGGCAGTTGGTCGCTGTCATACTGCGAGATGTGAGCTCCTCATTAGTGCAACAATTGGGTTGTTTTAGAACTGATTTAAATTATTTGGTTTGCAAGGTTTCTGACACCGAAGGGATGCCACAATAATAGATGGGAGCAAAGATCATCCATCATACTTATTTCTGATAAAAGAAAGGGAAAAAAATTGAGAGCAAGGGTAAGAGCAGCAGGAAATGAGGAAGCTACTGGAACTTGTGCAGGAGAAGAAATGCACCATATCAAGGAAACGCCCAAATTACATTAATAAGTTTTTTTTTTTTTTAAATCAAATACCCAGCGCTATCACCCTTCTACTTGGAAAAACAAAAGAGGAAAATTTGGAAGCATTAAATTTGAGATCTTGCTGCTATGCCGAGTGACTTGGGATTTTTCTGATTAATTTAATTGATTCGCTTAAGTTGCGGATGATTCTGATCAGGTCTGTTCAAATGGTTCTTTTATAATACAAGGGCATAGAGTGTTGTGTTGCTTTTCTTCATCCGAGGCAGATTAAAGAAAAAAACAAGTTATAAAAAATTATGAAGGAACATGGTAGTGTTAGCATGTGATTTCTCATTGCCAGAATAGCTTGGCAACTTTTTCCTGACCATCGTTCTGTCATAAAAGCTAAACTATTTTGATTGAATCCTGTGGGATTTGCCAATAGAGCTTGTCCTAATAGCTTCAAATATCATATTAACAGTGGGTATTGATGTCTGACCATCGTCTCCAGCATTTTTTAAGCCTCCATTTAAGATCAAAGAAAAATGAAGTAAATAGGACAAAAGAAAATTTATAAAAACGAAAATTAAGAATTTTTTGTTTGAATCAAACAGTCTATTGTAATCAAATTTTGTTCAATAGACAAACCACTGTTCAATAGCTTTTAGAATATTTATAACAAGAAAAGATCACAAATAGCTTAATCAAAGATTGACAAGTTCTTCAAGCAAAAGAAAGATTTTTTTTTCAAGCAAACATTTATTCAAGAAGAATCAGGCATCAAACTAAACATCTCTTCAGGAAGAATGAAGAACTAAATTACCTTAAGAACCAATATGACCATGTAAGTGCCTACATTCATTAAGAGTTTAAAAAAAAAAAAAACACAATTCCATTAAAACAAATGATTATGTTTTGTACCATTAAGGGTCAAATAAGTTCAACAATAACCACTCTAGTAGAATGGTAAGAATCATTGGCATTTCTTAGTTTGTACAACAAAGAATAGCAAATTCACAAGTCCATTGACAAATTTTATTAATGGTTTTGAAACAAAGCCACACACAAATGAAGCTAATTCAAAGCATCTAACATATGCTAAAATACAGTTCCCAGTAAGAATCAAGGCAACAAGAGAAGTCAAGAAATCATATTTAACAATTATGTACATCTATATATGAAGTAGAGATTAATACCATGGAGGATGTAACTGAAACCGGTGTGCTCATGAGGATGGCATATATCCCGAGTTCAATGGTAAGATTACTCTGTGTTATTAAATTCACTATAGATGATTTGGTATAATCGAAACAGGCCCTCAAGTGATAAGGTAAAATGTGGCTGGAATATCTTCCTTTTTTGTGATAATCTCAGTGTTGATACTCTCACAAGTAACATAGAGTTTACTAATGAAATATTTTCTTTCAGCAAACTGAAAGCACCCACAAATGCTTCATATAAATGCATTGAAAGTTCTGACAGCTGCTCAAGGGCATCCTCTTGCAGCCATTCCGCGGTTGTTCTTGACACCACATCATTAAATTGCCTAAAACCAACATAAAAACAGGCCTTAAATAAAATTACATCAAATTAAAAGAAAAAAATTAAAGCAAATGAAATAGAATAGAAACAGAGGGTGATAGTTTTTGACCCCAGTACTTTCATGTGTAACAAACTTCCAAGTTCCAACTATTTACAATGATATCAACTAAACTATTTGGGATTAAGAATTATCAACAATGGGCCACAGTTATAAAAGTTTTCTTGAAAGAAAAAGGATGACATGATAACCTCATTGAAAATCCTCCATCAAGTAATGATAAAAATGAAAGAATGACACAGAAAATTCACAACTTAAGGCCTTGCTATAACTTAACGTTCCATGACACAGCAAAAGAAATATGGGAAATTACAAGAGATGTACTCTTTAGAAAAGAATATCCCTTGAAATTATTAGATATATGAACAGATTTTTCAGATTCAGGAGGGAAATAAATCACTAAGCAAAGTTTCAAATACTTGTATGGTTGCGCCAGCAAAGAAATATGGACGACATAGGCATCCCATCCTAACCCTAAGAGATTTTGTGATCAATCTCAGCTGTCTCGACTTATCCTACCTTAATCATAATATATTAATCATAATATATTGACACTATAATTCTAAATAAATCTAATTTACCATAAAATATAACTTTTAAAGTTCAAATATATCTAAAAATCAAATAAAATACTAAACTTTACAAACAATTTTTTTTAAGGAAAAAGTATGTTGCCTGACCGAGTCAAGATGGAACGGGATGTAAGACATCTTGTTCCATGAGAAAACCAAGACGTCTATATATCCCACGAGATTTAAAACCTCAACACCATCGTCATGGTAGTTTTCTTTCAGAATGGCACAATACCGGGTTCCAACACATAGTACAGGAATACGTCCAATACTAATTGTGTATTGATGCTGGAAACCTGCCAAAACTCCACAATAACGTTTGTACCATCCCATTCCAGCAGTATTGAAAACTTGTGATACCATAATCAATTGCGAGGACTTTTGGAGTTAAATGTCTATCAGCCTCTCACAAATGATACTGAAAAATAAAGATAGAAGAAATTTGGAGTTGTTAAATTTCTATCTTAGTTTGGTTCTAATTATGAGCATTTAAGGGGTAAGTTCATGACTAGTAGTGAGTTTCCTTCTTAGAACTGCATTCCACTTGTCTTCAGTGGGTGACTATCTCACATGCTACACAGCACATGAGTGAAAAATCTGCATGCTTATACTGGTTGAGACATGGTGGCAGAGGTTGAGAGGGATGTGGTGGTCATGTAGGAGGCATAGTAACAGCACATGAAGCATACAAAGTGGTGCACTAATCAAAGTGTGAAATGCTATTAGGATGTGATTGGAAGACCAGCTCGAGCTAATGCAACAGGCATAAATTAAGCATCTTCTCTGCTTTAACATTGTATTTTTGAATCATGATTCATCAATGCTATCTCAAGTGACAGTCTCTATTGCTAAGGAGCATAATCAACTCCTCTTGCGGAAGTTTTGTGTAAAGCAATCATTAATCGATTATTCTATTTGCTCACCATGCATCTCATTGTTCACCCTGATTCATGGGCTTCTAATCATGACTGGTTCTCTTAATTATTTTTCCTCTGTTAATTCTGTAGCATGTTACATTGTTTATCTCCTATTTTTGGGCAAGAGACCCTATTGTCACCCTCCTTGTTATCATCTTCATTTTATATGTCCCCAAGTCTCGATGCAATTTGTCATCTATGCAACCACTAAGTCCTTGAATTGTTCTATTGCATTTTATCCTACATATTTTGAATTTCAAGATCTCCAATACAAAGAGGATGGTTGCTAGAGGACATGAGGAGGAAGGCTCGTCCCCCTTTAGCTCTATTGCAACATAGAGCTTTTACTTAGATGGCATTGTTGTATAGGGCAACCTTTATTTCCTATTTTGCATCATATTTTTCATAATGGTCCATGAATATGAGGAACCTTACAAAAGTCTTGTACGTTCACTAAGATCCATCAAACAATGTTTCCTCCAAGTACTAATAAGCATACTCAAAACCTTTTACTCTTGTGCATGCTGCTAGTAGCCTTTGTAGAGCGCTGCTAGTAATTAATTATATTCTAATTAATTAAATGTTACGTAACTTATAATTTTAAATTTATATATTCTTCCTTAATTTATTCATCTATGGAAATTAGGATTTATAGAAAGAATATAATTGACAATTTAGATGTACTGAGTTTATATATATGGCTTGACGGTTTTGTTGAATAAATCTTAATTTGAAGGATTCTTTTATTTATAACTAAAATTTGATTCTTTTGCAGGTTAAAATGCCGTATGAAGGATGTCATTATTGTCGGAGCTTTACTTATTCTCTTTCTATAAATTTTGATCTTAAAGCAATATCTAAAGAAAAGGATTTCTAATCTTAAAGCAATGGTTCAATCTTTTGTATCTAAGGATTCACAATCTCTATAGGTTTTGAGTAATTTTGTCAATAACGAAATACTAAACCTTGGTGTTTGTTATTAATATTTTGTATGATAAGTTTTGATTTTTATTTTGTACTATAGGTTCAAGATATGGCAACGCTACTACATCTCAAACTACAAACTAATCTTCGTTAGGAATCAATAATAACGATATATGAAGGTCAACATATACGTAAGTAGGAACAACAATGGATTGAATTTTTGTTGGTATATAGACCAAATTAATTTGGAAAAGAAAGATTTGGATAGCCAAAAAATTGTATTCAGTTCAGTTTCTGATTTGGGATTTTAAAACTTGATATGGTTTTAGAAAACTGGGTTTGCAAAAGAATTTTTTTTAATAAAAATACTTTGCACAAACCAATAGCTTCTCTCTCTCTCTTTCTCTCTATGTGAACATCCAACAAAGAGGGAATCAAGGTTAGGTATGGGTCTCATTTCCGATCTTCATCTTAGCTTGCGACAGCTTGTCCTTTGATCTAAGTTTCGCTCTATTTCTTGGGTAATCAAAATTTTGATCTATTCAGAAAATATCCATTGTTTTGATCTGAAAATTTCTTTTGTTTTAAATTTACAGATTTTTTTCTTATTTTCTACCAAAAGTTTACTCTTTTTTAAAAAAATAAAGGCTTTTTAGATTTATTGTTTGGATTCAAGGGAATGAAGGGAAGGAAAAGAAAATGAAGGAAAGATGGTATAAATTACTTTGTTTAGAAAGAAGGTAAAAAAAAAAAAAAAAAAGGAAGAGAATGAGAGTAACTAGTTTCCTTGTTTCTCCCTCAATTAGGGTAAATTTATTAACTCCCAAATCGAGGATAATATAGGGTACATGAAAATGTTTAAGTTATTTTTTTAAAAGATCAAAATATTTTTTCATTTCTTACTCTTTGTTTTTCCCTTTCCATGATTCATTTAATTTTTAAAGGGATATAATTGTCACTTAACTCTTTCCCTTCTTTTTTTTTTCTTTCCTTCAATTCAAATAAGATAGTTGATATTACCATTCTTTTTCTTTCATCCTTTTCAACAAGAGGAAGAAAAAAAAATTCTTTCTTTCCTTTCCTTACCCTTTCATTCATTTTCTCTTTTACTCTTTCCTTTCTTTTCTTCCAAAATCCAAACAAAGCCTTAGGGTTTTGGAGAGAGTGCAGGAGTCGAATCGAGTGATTTCAGCCATTTGTTTGTTTAACTGGTCACATGATTCAGTAGCTTTTCCTGCTGGCTAGTGGAATGTTGCGAGGCTGAGATGCTATTGAAGGTGTCGAAGATATCCAAGCATAGGCACATGATTTATGTTCCAGGATCTTCCATACTGTACTCAAATTCATCCTTTAGTGCATTTTTTTTCCACAAGTGCACAATTGTTAAGTTGGTGAACTTCAACTCCCTATGGGCATTTTTTTTGTGCTCATGTACATTAAGCTAGGAGTCTTTAATGGATGTTCACCTAGTGGTGTTGTTATGCAATCCAGTGGGGTAATATTGACTTGTATATACAATTTTTTGATATACAATTTTTTAATAGAAAATTACCGTTAGATTAGGTGAACATCTACTAGCAGTGATTTAGTTGTTTCTTATTGGGCTTTTTTTGTGGTGATATTTGGAACATTGTGCTTAACAATAAGGAAAGGTCATAGCCTAGAACACTGTGATACTTATTAGTTTAGAAAAATGGTGTAGCAATATTTTTATTACTACAAAGAGTAAATAGGTCATTACTTTTTTAGTTGGAATGGTCAATGAAAGCCCGAATTTAGGGTGGGCAAGTGAAAGAAATAACTCCATGCTTGATGACAAGAAGGGAAAAAATGGGTTAATGTGTGACCACCTACACGCAGCTTGTGATTCCCTAAAGCAGTGAACCAAGCATTTTTTTGTACCTTGTGATTGAATGGGTGTTGTTGAAGGTTAATGTAGAAATATGTATATTGCAGTAACCCATCCTCATGCTTATCTACTATCATTGTTAATATTTCCACATCTGTTGGAGTGATGCAAGATATAGGGATCACGTTGGTTTTTGTTGCAACCTAATGCAAAATACTGCAGGCGAGTGTAATTTTAATAACTTTTCAATTTTGAAGTTCTTGTTCCTCTTTTTTGGTCATTATTTTACTGTTTTCATCAAATTGATAGAACTATAGTCCATCCATTCATTTGACATAGGTATTGCAATACTGACAAATGTTGGTTTTGTCTGATGTAATGATATGCTTTTTTATAGGAATTCTCATGGCGAACTTGTTTTAGATAGGTGCTTAAGTTTTAATCTTCTTTGTCAATATTAATACTTAACTTGATATATTGTAAGATTATAAATTGGTCAAATAATACGTTTGAGTGGTTATTTTATATTTGTTTCCTAACCATAAAGCAATTGGATATAGCTTAGATTAAAAGAAGAATCTATTTTTCAGAAAAAAGAAAGAAAGAAGAAGCCAATTCCATGTATTTTTCTTTCAGGCATAAGTAAAGTTAAGGGTTGGTGGAATCTAAGTCTGATTTATTCCAATAACCAAAACAAGCAGCACCGGGCTTCTCACATCACAACTAGTTTAACTTACTCACAAAAATAGTCATAGGCCTCAAAACATTGATTTCAAATCACATTGATACAGAAACAAGTGCAAGACAAATATGACTGATAATATATGCACACACATGAAAAAAAAAAAAAATGAAAGAAAGAAAGAAAGAAAAGGAAAGGAAAAGAAAAAGATCAGCAGCAGCATGAGTAAGATTGCCTAATGGTTATGGTTAACCACTGAACTGAAGAAAACGAGTTACTTTAAGGCAAAAGTTAAAATTTGATTAAAAAACAAGATATTATAAAATAAAGTTGCACAAGCTTAATAAGGCACTTCACATGTTAAAATCAGCTTACATGAAGGCAGACACACCTTAGATACGAAAGGACAATGGAAATGTGACAATCATCAAATGCAAAATTTTGTTAGGCATTTCTGATTTAAACCATACAAAATTCTATGATGAATGAGATGCATTAGATTGGCATGATCATTTTCATTTGAGTACTAAAAAATATTTTGCATGAAGAAAAACAAAAAAACAATCTGGTCAAAAATCGAAACAGTGATTTCCATAATAGAAGAACTAAAAAGGTGAGTTTACTTCCCTAGAGAAAGCCTATTATAACTCTTCAGGGCCCCACCAACCCTCTCCTCAATAAACCTTATTTTTATGCGATTTCAACTTTTCCTCTTTCTGGGAGAGGTGACCATAACAAACTATAGCAGCACTGGTATTATATACTTGTAAGGCAATTTGTTTAAAAAAAAAAGTCACCATGTAAAAAGATTGCAAGCTACAGAAGAGGAAAACAGAAATATGACGCCCAAGCAAAGAGCATAAACATGTCTACG
The DNA here is from genome assembly GCA_900491605.1 of Calamus simplicifolius. Taxonomy (NCBI): domain Eukaryota; kingdom Viridiplantae; phylum Streptophyta; class Magnoliopsida; order Arecales; family Arecaceae; genus Calamus; species Calamus simplicifolius. The sequence goes on along the minus strand of UESW01003912.1, from coordinate 522,165 downwards.
GATCTAATGTCCTAACAGTCAACATAACCAACAACCATTCATTTTCCATTCAACCGTACCAATCCCAAATGGGCAAAACGTTAGAAATCCCCGGCAGTGACTATCCATTGATTTGTACAAGCAATGGTTGTTCCTTTCAAAGCCAGTACTTTGCTCTGCTAGGTGCTGTTGAATAAATTCAAGTTCATAAGTTGAATAGTTTTTATTGCTGCCATAGAGATAGATTTTCTATCATCTCTACTTTAGTTACCAGTAAGGTTTACTATCTTGATACCAGACTCCATTCCAGTACCACATTGGTTCAGCATTGGTATGCTCAGTATGTTGATAGATTGAGTCTCGATTTAGTACTACATGAGAACATAGCTGAACAACTAAACAGATTGTCCACTCTTCACACACTGAAAATTCTCATGTCCTTCTCCAGCATCCAAATAGCGGTTATGACTGCAATCCTCTAAATTATAATAGAAAACAATAGTATGTTTTGTTATTTTCAAAATGATGAAAATATGTGAACTGTTTAGAAATTGCATGAATATTATATTCACTCTGCCTTCTCAGATTTTGGCATAAACTTCATTTCATGTAATTGGACTATTGGAGCTCTTGATATTAAGATGAAGTTTCAATGGAGCACTAAGCACAGTAAGACAAAAAATGCTACCAAATGTAGAAAGTATTCAAAGAGACATCTTTAAAGTGCAAAAGAACATATACAAAATGCATTCCACAAGTGTCAACATTTTTTTACTAGACAAACTAATTTGCTTAATCCAACCGTTACAACTTGTAATGATTCATTTCTAAGTCAAACTAAACAACTAGTAAAAAGAGAATCCTGGTATACAAGGCTCCTGTCATTGTAAAGTCTATAGAATATCCTACCTAGCCCTACTATCATATAGAAAATCTATAAATCATTTGATAGTACATAGAATAGCATGAACACTAGCAAAATAAGTTCAGGTGGTTTATGATTACTAAGAATAAATGGCAACAATAATATAAAAGAGGGTTGCAAGAAGATTAAAATCAATAAGGACAAATTTGGAGAGAGAAAACATATAAATTTTATTAATTAATAAAATTTGCAAAAACCAGACCAAATCTCTTGCTTCTACTTCAAGAATGCTTCACAAAATCTCTCTAATAGTGTGAAGAACCAGTGCGCTTAATGCCTAATAGGTCATCGAGTCCCTTGGTGTAATAGCTCAAGACTTCACTCTTCTAACTCAAACAAGGATGCTTTATAATGTTCCAAAGCCTATCAAAACTTAGAAGCCATTACTTGCTCCAAGTCAAATTCAATTGACTATAAACTTTAACTCCTTTCATTAAGAAAACAAAAGTCTTATGTATCCTAAAATAACGAGACTCACATATTAACTATTTATATTCCAACTAGGATAATCACAAATAAGTAAGAATATGATTATACCAAAGTTAGGACAAATATGATTATACCAAAGTTAGGACCATGCAATAAATCTCCATAAGTATGGGGAGGTTTGAGCATATTATACGCGTTGCATCTGCCTTCGGATATTTTAAAAATTTGGTAAGGGGTGCCGCATCGGCACCCGAGTGCGGTGATAAGTGAGCAAGGGTTCCTACACTATAGACGAGTGCAGGTAAAGAAGTTAGTCCATGATAGTTAAGCTTAGAGTAGCAACATGGAACATAGGAACACTAACAAATAAAACTATGGTGATAGTGAACATTATGATTAGGAGAAAAATAAATATAATATGCTTACAAGAAACTAAATGAATAGATAAAAGATCTAGAGAAATAGAGAATACAAGATATAAATTATATTACACTAAAAAATATAAAAATAGAAATAGAGTAGGAATAATTGTAGACAAGAATTTTAAGGAATATGTTGTTAAGGTAACTAGGAAAGAAGATCGGATTATATCACTAAAACTTATAATTAAAAATAATATAATTAACATAATTAGTGCATATGCACCACAAGTAGGATTAGACCAACAAACTAAGATACAATTTTGGAAGACATAGATGAAGTAATGCAAGAAATACCACAAGAAGAAAAGCTATATTTGAGAGAAGATTTTAATAAACATGTAGGTAAACACAGGAATGGATATGAAATAGTACATGGAGGATATATTTAAAGATAGGAATAAAGCCAATGTGATTTTGCAGTGGCGTATGATCTAACAATAGCAAACACTTATTTCAAAAAGAGAGATAAAGGTTTAATAATATTTAAAAGTGGATCTAATAAAAGTCAAATATACTTTTTTTTTAACTAGAAAGATAGATAAAATAACATGCAAAAACTGTAAAGTTATTACAAGAAAATGTTTAACTTTACAACATAGGATAATGGTAGCAGACATATGGATAAAAATAAAATTTAGAGTAAAACGTAAAACTATTAATTCAAAAATTAAATGATGAAATTTTAAAAAAAATAGAATTATTTAAAGAAAAGTTAGTAAAAGCAATAACTTTAAATATAGAAAGTGATCCCAACTTAATATGAAAAAAGCAACTAAATGCATAAAAAATATAGCAAAAGAAGTTCTAGGAGAATCAAAAGGAATAGGACTAGTAGGAAAGGAAACTTATGGTGGAACGAGAAAGTTCAAGCTGCCATCAAGCTTAAAAGAACAAACTATAAAATTTGGTAACAGGTTAGGGATGAAGAAAGTCTTAAAAAATATAGGAATGCAAAGAAAGAAGCTAAAAAAGCGGTAAGTAATGCCAAACTTAAAGCCTATGATGATTTATATAATAGACTAGATACGAAAGAAGATGAAAAGACTATATATAAATTAGCAAAACTAAGAGAAAAGAAAATAAAAGATCTTGACTATATTAAATGTATTAAGGATGAAGATGAAAGAGTCTTAGTAAAAAAAGAAAGATAAAAGAATGATGAAAAAGTTATTTTAAAAAATTATTAAATAAAAATAATTTGATAAATTTAAGGATAGATGGATGTGATAACCTATGAGTAACACATGAGCATAAATTTTTTCATAGATTTAGCATGCTTAAAGTTAAAAAGGCTATGAGCAAAATAAAAAATGCAAAGGCATTAGGACCAGATGCGATCCCTATTGAGGTTTGGAAAGGCTTAGGAGAAATTAGAGTCTTGTGGTTAACCAATGTGTTTAACAAGATTGTAACAACTAAAAGAATGCCGGATGATTAGAGAAAAAGCATATAATACCCATATATAAAAATAAATAAGATATTCAAAACCGTGCAAATTATAGAGGGATTAAGCTAATGAGTCATACAATGAAATTATTGAAGAGAGTAATAGAAAATTGATTAAGAGCTAAAACTTTGGTGTTAAATAATTAATTTGGATTTATGCCTGAAAGATCGACAATAGATTCTATTTATTTATTAAGAAGATTGATAGAAAGATATTAAAAAAAAAGAAAAAAAACCTTTATATGGTTTTTATTGATTTAGAGAAAGCATATGATAGAGCAATAACTATTGTTAAAACAATAGAGAAATAATATGGTGGGTTTAAAGAAAAAAAGAGTTACCAAAAGATACATAGAATTATAAAAGATATATATGATAGAGCAATAACTATTGTTAAAATAATAATAGAAGAAACTAGTAGGTTTTCAATTACTGTAGGTTTACATCAAGGATCTGCCTTAAGTCCATATCTTTTTGTATTAGTTATGGATGAATTAACCAAACATATCCAAAATGATATCCCATTGTGTATGTTATTTGCAGATGATATAGTGTTGATTGATAAAACTAAATATAGAGTAAACGCTAAGCTAGAAATTTGGAGAAAGGCTTTAGAATCTAAAGGTTTTAAAATTAGTAGAACTAAAACTGAATACATAAAATGTAATTTTAGTGGGAGTAGAAATATAAATGAAGAAATACTGAAGATTGCAAGCCAAGAGATAGCAAGAAGTAAAAAATTTAGATATTTGGGATCAATTATCCAGTAAGAAGGTGAAATAGGTGTAGATGTGAATCATATGGTTAAAGCATAATGGATTAAGTGAAGGAGTACTTCGGAAGTATTGTATGATCGGCACATCTCATTAAAATTGAAAAAAAAATTCTATAAAACTGTTATTAGGCCAGCTATGCTATATGGAATAGAGTGTTTGGCAATATTGAAACAACATATGAATAAATTAAGTGTAACAGAAATGTGTATGTTAAGATGGATATGTGGTAAAACTTTAAAAGATTGAATTATAAATAAACATACAAAAGAAATGAGAGTAGCCCCAATTGAAGATAAAATGAGAAAAAATCGATTACGATAGTTTGGACATATACAACATAGACATTTAGATGCTCTAGTTAGAAAGAGTGATCTTTTAATAATTCATGGTAAGGATAGAGGTAGAGGTAGATCTAAACTAATATGGACAGACATAATTAAAAAAGATATAACTATTTGTAATTTAAATATCGTTTTGGTCCTGAATAAAGTAGAGTGGAGGAAGCAGATTCATGTAGCCAACCCCATATAGTTGAAAAAAGGCTTAAATGAGATGAGTTGAGTATATTCATGACACTCAAGTCATAACGAAGAAATGAACTTTATCATTGTGTGAAGGCTTGTCCATTATAAACTAGCAATTGGTATATATATATTTTTAAAGAACAGTGAATAGATTCTCACATAAGGTCATGGTTTAGCGTGATCTAAAATGTCTGAATCCAAATTAAGTTTTTAACCTCATGATCTGAGTTAAGTCAATATTCTAGTCCTTGCCTAACTAATTTATAGTCTAGATCAAACCCAAATTGAAAAACCCCGACTTAAACCTAATCCAAAAAGAATCAGGTTGAGTCTGGTTAATTTGATAACCCCTGACTCCTAGCTCAAAGCACTGCAGGTTTTGTCCCCAGTTGTTATCCTACCACAGGCAGCAGCCACAGCCACTACTATGGTAAGCTAGGACTAGGATCGTTCAGGAGCAGTTGATGCAAGAAATGCTTCTGTGCATCCAAAAAGACCAGAATATACAACATTGTATCACAAATTCATAGATTACTAAGTGTCAAATAATATGACATTCACATTCTAAGAGAATGGATATTTCAAGTGGCTCACTCATTGAATAAGGCTCCTTAACAACTGATGAGGGAGTATAAAATAATAAAGTAGCTCACGGTATGCTCTTGATGAATCTAGCAAATAATTCATTGTTTATAGCACATAGAAGAATAGCATCACCAATCGTTAAAAATGCATTAAGCAATAGGAGCTGCTACTCTCTTAGGATCATATGATGATCTGAAATAGCAATTCCAGAAGCAACAAATAAGATATATTTCATACATAATTTGGTCTAGCTTTCACAAAGTATACTTAAAGACCATCAACGTATTACTTAGCAAGAAAACAAACAGAGAACTTCAGGAATAGATGCACCACCTTCCTGAAGCAGATTAACATTTTACAACGCTTTGCTAGCAAACAGATCACAGAATTTTAGCATCATCTCAATCTCTCGTTTTGATGGAAAGAACAGAGACCCACCTCGTATTGTACTTAACCACATTCAAAATTTTGGGGATGCACCACCCAAGACTTGAACCTGGCCTTTACATATCAGAAGGTTTCACATCCCATCCACTTCTCCTCTTCCTTCTATGATGGAGGCTTCTAGCAAATCCCACTCTTTCCTGCTCCTGATTAACGATAGAAACATTGCTTGAAGGCTCCTGATTAATTCCATGATACAAGCTTTTAGCAAATTCAATTGATTTTTGTTCTTGATAAATGATAGAAGCATTGCTTGGAGGCTCGTGCTTCATTTCATGATGTGGGCTTCCAGCAAAGCCAACTACTTCCTGCTTAAAAGAAGCATTACTTGGAAGCTCCCTCTTTATCTCATGATGCAGGCTTCCAGTAGATAAAACCCCTTCCTGAACCTGACAAACATTATAGGCATTACTTGGAGGCTTCTCAATTTCACTTTTATCCTTAGGCTCCTCCGATTCATTTTCCTCCTGCTTTCACTTAACCAACCAAAACATGGAGCCCTTTGCCTTGCACGACCACTAGGCTGGTCCACTACATGTGAAGTCAAAGATGGCTCGCCTTGGCCATCCAAACCATGCCTTAATCCGTCCATACAAGAAGTGCCTTCGCAATCAAAAATCCCTCCGGTAAGACATCATAAATGTTATTGAATTATAATTTGATATAAATGTGAAGGTCATTAAAGAACTAGCAAAGCAAAGACCCACCAACTTGTTGTGCGTCTGACTGCGCATCATGATGGGAATCTATATCACTAGCCTCACAATTTTTTGCAGTGCTCTCATCATTATTCACTTTACTCTTCTCGTGATAATAGGGAAAATGGATAGTTGAGAAGAAACATATCAGCATGCACAGAAAAGTAATTCAGCCCATTATATTATTATTTAGATTAGCAATAAAAAATAATTCAAAACAAGAAAATGTGACAATGTATTCATTTACATTAAAAGTTGCACAAAACTTATTCTAAACCTTCAGAACTTGAAAATGTCCTGAATTTCTGTCACACTATTGAGGAATTGAAAAATTAAGTAATCATGCTAACATATAGCATGTAAAAAAGTGGTGAGAACTTTCAGATAGAATCTGGGAAACAAGAAGGAAAAGCAAAACAGAGAAGAAAGAATGCAAACGACAGTAGAGAGAGAAAGAGCAAGGAAAAAAGAGCAGGAGATGGTTTTATTCTTATCCTTACCCGTGCTCTCTCTTCTTCTTGGTTGTTCAGGATGGTTTCAATGAGAATCTTGTATGAAGCTTATTCGATAAACACCCACCCTCCATCTCCCTCATAGACCTATGATCCTAACCCTAACCATAATCAGAGCTCCAAGTAAAGATATTTCTTTTCCCCAAAAAAAACAAGAAATGAAAGAAATGAAGTGGAAAAATGAAGAGAAACAGGGGAGATCACCTTCAGAAGGTCAACGATGGTTTTTCGCACGAGCTCGTGGGAGAAGCCTAACGGGGCCAGGGCATCGATGGCGGCATCGATCCGCCTCAGTCCTACCTGCATTAAGCCCAAAGCAAGGTAAGCCTACATTGAAAAAAGAAAGCACAGGCATGAGAGCAAGCTAGTGGGTGGGGTTGCGTACCTTCTTCGGTCTTCTTCTCGGAGCCATGGGCAGCTTCTTCACAGCGGCCGCCCATCCCGGGGACTGCGGGGACTGCGAGTGATTCCGTCCAATAACTTTGATTTCCTACGACCCAAGTTTCTAGGGTTTAGCTGCCAATAAGAACAGAAGAAAAAGCGATAAAGAGGAGAACGAAATTTAGGTGGGGGGAATGGAGGGGAGGGAGAAGGAAAAGGTGGAGAAAAGTTATAAGTTACTTTAAAAGGAGGATGAAATGAAAAGAAAAAAAAAAAAAAAGAATGGGAGTAGATTTTTTTTTTAATGAGAGTTAATTTGTTAACTTTTAAATTGGGAGTAAATTGGAGAAGAAAATTTAAGTCATACTTTCTTTGAAAAACTAAAATATTTTTTTATTTTTATTTTTCATTCTTCTATTCTTTACCTTCATTCTTATTCTAAAGAGATATAATTATCATATAACTCTTTTCTTCTTTTTTTCTTCCTCATCCAAACAAGATTATTGATATCATTGTTTTTTCCTTCCTTCTCAAACAATAGAGAAAGAATAACTTTTTTTTTCTTTTATTTTCTTTCATCCTTTTCTTCTTTTTTACTCTTCCCTTTCTTTTCCTTCAAAGATCCAAACAAAGCCCAGAGGGAGGGGAGGGGATGCTTTCAGAGTCGCCTACATTAGGCTGGAAGACTGACGTGACGATATTCCTTTTACCTTTTTTTGTGATCAACTTGGATTCTAAGGAGCATGCCATGTCCCTTATTCCAAATCCTTATGTTTTTAACAAAAGATGTCAATGCTAATGGTGTTAATCATGGGCACAAATCTTAACAAGGTAAATTACATATTAATGGGCTTTAGAATAATAAAATGTAGCCAAATGGAGTAAAGTCATGGTGACCCCAGTAGGCTAGCTCAATAAGTTGGAGTAAATAGTGCAAGGTATTAAATTTGAGCACATGCTAGAAAAGGCAATTGGACTCAATGGTGCAAAGCACCTAGCATTGGCTAGAAAAGGCAAGTGGACTCGATGGTGCAAAGCATTAAGGAAACACACAAGCTCAAATATAAATTTTAGAAGAGTTAGGCTAACAATATAGCAAGCAAATTGAATGTGATGAAACATACAAAGCACATAATGGTGTACTTAAAAAATAAATAATAAGTAGACTTGAGAGTGGGCATGTACTCGAATGAAATCGATTGGAGAGTAGTAATAGATTAACAGTAGGGGAAAGTTAGTGAGAATATGCATAGAGTTCATGAGAGATTGGGAATTCATATGTAAAAAGATAGTCCCATATCATATTGTAATGGAATGTGAAAGGAGTTGATATACTATATAGGTGGACTTAAGACTTAGTGCCCTAAACATTTGGATAAGTATTTCATATCCTTTGGTTTCAATTTCCATCTCCTTAATTTGCTAAGTGGGCTTAAAACTTAGGGGCCTAAATATTTTAATAAGTCTTCAACTCTCCCGGATTCAATTCCCATCTCCCAAACCTTCCTCCTTAGTCCTTTTTACTCCATCTTCTTGACCTCTTTTACTCCATCTTCTTGACTCTTGTTCTACTCTCATCATCTTACAAATCAATAAACTTAGTGATGGATGCTAGTAATAGATAGGAGTAAATTCAAGTGCTAAATGAAAGCAAGATATGCTCTTATATCTATGTAGAATCCTTCAAAAGCCCTCAAATGGTAAATCCTCTTAGAATACAAGAGTGGAGTAGCTTGAGGGCACCCACAAAATATATTTACATAATTATATTTTGCTACATGAGAGAGGAAGAATAACTCTTTGTAAAAACATTATTAAGGAAGCTCTCGAAAAGGAACAAGGGACTATGCCTTCGCTAGACAAATGTTGTATCACTCTGGATATTTTTTTTTCTAAACCTCAAATTTTTTAATTTCAAGAATTTATGTGTGCAATAAATTCAATTTCTAATCAAAACCATATAATAATACATTACATCTTGTTGTTTTATTGGTTGGTGAAATATTGGGATCCTTGATTTTGCATTCATCTAGTTTGAAGGTCCAAATTCAAAAATAGTGCATTTGAGGTCTTAACATTTTTGACAATTATATTACAATGAGACATATTTGTTTACACCTTTGCAAATTTACTATTTAAATGGATGCACATATAAATTTTTTCTTTGAGTTAAGAGTATATACATAAATAGCAAAACTTTGTAAAGATGCACATATAATTTAACTATTTATAAGTATATATATGCAAAAAAAGAGAATATATATGGAATCGTACATTTGCAAGAGTATACTTGCAATTTCAAATATTTTTTAAGACATATATGTAAAAAAAAGACTTGTAAGGGTATTTATGTAAAATAGTAAATTTATGATAATATACAGATAGTTTTGGATATTTATAAGGATATACATGCAGAAAATTCCAAGAAAGAATTCTCGTAGGTTGTGTTTAAAGACTTCTAGTTTGATCTAGCAAAATCGGCTTAGAAAAGATCATGGGAGGAAGAAAAGAGGGAGGGATGGTTAGAAGGAACAAGGTAGTGGGATAAAATTAAGAAAAATTTTGATTTTTTTTAATCTAGGTGTGAATCGCACACTTTGACCCTCATCCTCTTATGCTCCCATTGTGTCTCTTTATACCCCTCTAGCAATATCTTATAGGCCAATCTTATCATATTCATCCAAAAGTTCCCAATATATCTTCAATCTAGCATTCTAGCTTATGCACTCCTTTGACTACTCATATCTCGATGACATCCATATGGAATTTTTTCAACAAATCTACTTGAATCAAAATCATAGTATGCACATATCCTTTCTGTAATCTAGTTTTTCTTCCCTTGGTTAATAAAAAGAGATATTGTTTAGCTTTGATAGTAAAATATATTTTGGTAACACAATTGAGAGACATAGATTCAAGATGGCAAGAATTTTTTTGGGTCTAGGAACTAAGATTCTTGGCGTTATGGACTCAAAATAAAAAAAATGTGGGGCATGACCTCTATTCCTACTTCACTTTAAGTTGAAATTGTTCAGTATCATTCAAATCTATTGTAGAATTGTTTGAGCTTAAAAGGTCCACATATTAAATAATTATATTCAATAATTCATGCCAAAATGGAGGCTATCCCTTCTTTGAGCTTCTATGTCATAACTTGTATGGAAAAATATCAAAATAATGATCATATAATGTTAAAAATACTTAGTAATTCCAATTGTGAATTTTTGACAATGTCAGCACCCATTGATATCAAAGTTTGGAACCATTAGTTATTAATATGACTTCTAAAAAAGAAGTGATTTTAGCACAACTATAGAAAAACAAAACATATTTGGTAGACCATAAACTAGAGATCAACAATATCGAATGCAAAAATAGGAAGACACTATAATTAATTTTTGCATTTAAAAATGAAGGCAAGCTTTGACGTCCCCGAGAACTTCACAAGATCAAGCAATATTCTCTACTGTAATGTTAGAGAAAGTTCCTAAAATGAAACAGGAACATAAGTTCTAGTCCTAAAATTCTAGGCTGCCATGATGAACTAAACAAACTATTCTAGTATAATGGACAAACGATTAGGATTTTAGATCCTTCAAACACATTGAATGCAATTAATATTAGAAGTTTAGTTTATATATATAACCATAGCTAACCATAGGTTGAAGTTTATCTACCCCTAAGGTTCAACAATGTCTTGAGGTAGAGACCTTGATAATCAAGTTCATAGCCAGCCGAAGCACTAAAGTAGTCTTATCTAGGGAAAGGGTAACCGCAAACCTAGTTGAGCTAACAAGCATAGTGCCCATGGCTCATATTAAACCGATAATTTAAGAACTTAAGTTATAAAAGAATGTAATTTTCAATCAATGCTAGTGCAAGAGTTAGAACACCTATCTCTCATGTACTATATTGGTTGTGTATCTTTCAAGTTCTAGGATAATATTGCAATAGTTACCTGCATCTTACTGGGCATACCAACAAGAGGGTTCTTGCCTCCTTTTTTGCTCTCTTTGGTTAGGCATGAGAGGGGACTTAAGGAATTGAAGCTGGTCCTTTGTTGGCTACTAGCAGCAATTGTAGATTGGCATATATAAAATTGAACACAACATACAAATATGATTCAAACTTAACATGAAATAAGTAGGTTTGATTTGATCTTAAGTAGGTTTATATTGTAAACATGTCGACATGACTGTAAGACAAATTAATCGTGTCGTGTTACTGGTTAACTCGCCAATCCAAAAGTGACCCATTTATGACTCATTAATTGATGACATTAAATAGGCCATATCATATATATTTGTGTTAAGCAAGTCATGTCATATTCTTATTTTGATTTTTAACATGATTAATTAATCGTATCGTATTCGTGTTCATGTTAACCCACATAATATTGTACCTTAGTTTTGATACAACACGAAAATATGAATTGCCATCCTTAGGCATATAATTGGGTGAGTTTAGTCTATCAGCATTCCATTAACATGAATCGAAAATAAGGAAGATAGATAGTGTTGGGGGGTAAAATCGACATTGCATTAATATCCGTGCGAGGCGGCTAAGGTCGACCTCCTCCCTCCGCCTTTCCGGGCTTCCATAGCTCGGCCTTCCCGGGCTTCCGTAGCTCGGCCTTCCGGGCTTCCATAGCTCGGCCCTTCCGGGCTTACATAGCTCGGTCCTTCCGGGCTTCCCTAGCTCGGCCTTTCGGGCTTCCATAGCTCGGCCTTCCCGAGCTTACATAGCTCGGCCTCCCTCCGGGCTTCCATACTCGGCCCTTCCGGGCTTCCATAGCTCGACCTTTCCGGGCTTCCATAGCTCGGCCTTCCCGGGCTTCCGTAGCTCGGCCCTTCCGGGCTTCCATAGCTCGGCCCTTCCGGAGCTTACATAGCTCGGCCTCCCTCCGGGCTTCCATAGCTCGGCCCTTCCGGGCTTCCGTAGCTCGGCTCCTTCCGGACTTCCATAGCTCGGCCCTTCCGGGCTTCCCTAGCTCGACCCTTCCGGGCTTCCATGGCTCGGCTCCTTCCGAGCTTCCGTAGCTCGTTTCCCCCGAGTCACCATGGCCCGGCTACGTCAAATAATCCACAATCCAATACCCACCTCCACGGAACCTGATGCGGGAGAGCCCAGGTTCACCATAACGACATCCTAGACAAGGAATCATGTCGAAACGTGACCTAGAACCTATCGTAACTGCCCCAGGCCTACTCGACCAGATCTCGAGACATCAAGGTGCTCTCCCAGCCGTCAATCCCCTAACAGACAGGATACGGATTCCACGGCCCCACAGCGGCCTGATTCTATCACCTCCGTATCCCAACAACCTTGAACCTTCCAGAAGACGCTCAAGGTCCAGGTGACAGTCTATAAATTGGACACTCCCAGATTCCCTCAGGTACGCATCTCCTTGCGCAGACGCACGCCTCTTTTTGGCACTCTCACTGCTCCCTCGGTGGCTCGTTGGTGCTCTTGCCCTCTAGAGCTCTCGATTGGCCGTCCCCGGAGAGGTCTCCCGGAGAGATCCACCTCCCCATTATCTGGTTATCGCCGATTTCTTCTCCACTGACTTGAGCGTCGGAGGGTCTTCCGCGGAGGGCCACCCCCAACGCCTCTCGCGCGAGGACTTCTTGTGCAGGTCCGCCCCCCCTCTTCCCTGGAGATCGACCGCGCCCGAGTCGGAGGACGGATCCCGGCGGCAACAGATTGACGCTAGAGGAAGGGCCTCAAGTCCCATTAAAACTTGGAAAGAGGAGATAAGGATCTAAATCCGGAGCAGAACCTCTTTAATGGCCAACCGGAGAAGAGCAACCTCGGAAGCTCAAGATCAAGCCGCTTCCCAGAGGCCAGATCCGACGAGCGGTGTAGCGCCACAACCACCACCAGTCGAAACCCCATCACCACCTGCCATCCCGGTGACCTAGGACCAGTTCGCTACACTGGTCCAACAAGTCCAGGCCCTTACCCACCTGGTTCAAGAGCGCCTTGCAGCTCCTCCTGCTTCGCACCTTCAGAAGGAGGCGGCGATTTCTTCTTCGCCGGCAGCCTCCTTCTTTGATACGCATGGATCCGCGGATCCCCCACACCGGCCCAGAGGGGACAAATCAGTCCCGCGAGGCGGCCACAATGGAGATCCTCCCAGATCTCGGCGAGCTCGGTCTCTCTCGCCGGTGACCTCCCACTATGATTCGACGCCGTCTCTACGGTCTTCTCGCCCAGCTCCTCCCCTGGCCGGCGAAGAGGAGATCCGTCGCCAGATCCGAGAAATGCGACAAGAACTGGATGCCGCAAAGCAGGCCCATCCGCCCCAGCCCAAGGCGGAGCAGGGCATCCCTTTCTCTAAGGGGATCATGGAGGAAGTGATTCCCTCCCATGTCAAGTTACCATCCGTCGAGCCCTATCACGGCTCTTCTGACCCGGACGACCATCTCAGCAGCTTCCGGTCGATTATGATGTTCCACGGAGCATCTGATGCGGTCCTCTGTCGCGCCTTCCCCTCCACCCTCAGAGGATCCGTCCGAATCTGGTTCAACGCTTTGAAGCCAGGTTCTATTGATTCATTCGACGAGCTGAGCCACCTTTTTATTGGCCAGTTCGTCAGCAGCCGCCGTCACCGACGAAGATCTAACTCCCTCTCCGAAGTCAAGCAGAGAGAGGGGGAGTCCTTGAGAAATTACCTTGGCCGTTTCAATAAGGCCATGTTGGAAGTGGACCACCTTAATCATGAGGTGGCCATGTCTGCTTTGGCGGGGGGAGTTTCGAAGGAAAGCGACTTCTACCTAGCAATGGAGGTCAGCTACCCCCCCAGCCTATCTGATATGATGGCCCTAGCGGACAAGTACGCGAGAGTCGAGGAATCGCGGAGAATTGCCCGCGCTGAGCAGGCAAAGAAGCAGGAGCCCAAAGTCCCCAACAGGCACCGTCCCGCTCGGCGACCGAGTCCGCCTCGCCGCCAGAGAATCCCTCCACTGCCGCCAAGGAATCGCTCCCGGAGTCCTCCTAGGCGATTTGACCGCTATACTCCGCTGACTGTGCCCCGTGCGCAAATCCTTATGGAGATAGAGCGCCAACTTCCCCGGCCAGTGCCTCTCCGAGGGAACCCGACCCGAAGAGATCCCGCTAAGTACTGCCGCTACCACAGGGAGCATGGTCATGACACTGAAGAATGCTGGCAGCTAAAGAATGAGATTGAGAGGCTGATTCGGCGGGGACGACTGGATCAGTTCAGGAGGGCGCCCGAGCCACAACAACAAGGAGGTGACCGCCAGCCCGAGCTTCAACAACCTCCTCCTCCACCAAACCCGCCCGTGATTGGCCGTATTAATATGATTGAAGAGGCCAGCGGATCGAGCCCCAGAGGCGACAGTGATGGATCAGCGCCAAAGAAGGCACGGACGGGCGAACTCTCCTTCTCCGATGATGATCTTCTTGGGATACAGCTCCCCCACGATGACGCACTAGTTGTATCCCTTAATTTGAACAACTATGATGTAAGCCGAATCCTCGTTGATAGTGGAAGTTCGGTGAATGTTTTGTACCTCGGTGTGTTTGCCAGGATGAAATTACTCATGGGGAATCTTCGAGCCGTGGATTCCACCTTGATGGGATTCACAGGCGACGTCGTCATCCCGGAAGGGGTCGTCACCCTAATGGTCCGCGCGGGAACCTGGCCCCTTGTAGCCATTATTCAGACAGACTTCCTAGTGACCGACCTTAGATCCCCTACAATGCAATATTCGGAAGGCCCGGTCTGATGTCCCTCAAGGCCGTTGTTTCCATCCCGCACCTATCCATGAAGTTTCCCACCGAGCAAGGAGTCGGGGTTGTTCAGGGAAGTCAGGCCATGGCTCGGCAGTGCTTTGTCACAAGCCTTCAGTCCAGAATGCCAGAGGTTGATGGGCTAGATGCTCGCGAGGACTTCGCCGAACAAAGAGGAGAACCGGCAGAGGAATTGGAGGAGGTACCATTGGACGAAGCTCAACCCGACTGAACCATCAAAATCGGGTCGCTGCTCCAAGGAGAGCCTCGCCACAGATTGATCGGTTTCTTCCGAGGTAACGCTGACATCTTCGCCTGGTCCACCTTCGACATGCCAGGGATCAGCCCCAAGGTTCTCGTCCATCATCTCAATGTGGACGAGATGCACCGGCCGGTTAAGCAGAAGAAGAGAAGCTTCGCCCCAGAGCGACAAAAGGCCATCGAGGAAGAGGTAGACAAACTCATCAAGGCCAATTTCGTCCGAGAGGTAAATTACCCGAACAGGCTGTCAAATATCGTTATGGTGAAAAAGTCGAACGGCAAGTGGAGAATCTGCATCGACTTCACCGACCTCAACAAAGCCTGCCCGAAGGACAGCTTCCCCCTCCCTCGGATCGACCAGCTCGTGGATGCCACCTCAGGCCACCAGATGCTGTCATTCATGGACGCCTACTCCGGCTACAATCAGATCCGAATGGACCCTGAAGATGAAGAAAAGACCGCCTTCATAACCGACCGAGGTACTTACTGTTACCGCGTTATGCCTTTTGGTCTTAAAAATGCAGGTGCCACCTACCAGAGGCTGGTCAACAAAGTGTTCAAGGAGCAGATCGGTCGGAATATAGAGGTGTACGTGGACGACATGCTTGTTAAAAGCAAGGAGGCTTCACGACATGTTGAGGACCTCGCGGAGAGCTTCGCCACGCTGCGCAAGTATGGGATGATGCTCAACCTGACTAAATGTGCCTTCGGTGTTAACTCGGGAAGTTCCTCGGCTTCATGGTCTCCCAAAGAGGTATCGAAGCCAACCCCTAGAAGATTCAAGCTCTCCAACAAATGACACCCCCAGCATCTGTCAAAGAGGTCCAACGCCTAACCGGGAGGATAGCGGCCTTAAACCGCTTCGTGGTGCGGTCGGCCGAGAGATGCCTCCCCTTCTTCAAAACTCTCCGATCGGCCAAAAACTTCCAGTAGACTCCCGAATGCCAAAGGTCATTTCAAGATCTCAAGAAGTACCTCGGCTCGCCCCCGCTCCTCAGCAGTCCGACCCCAGGAGAGACCCTATTCTTGTACCTGGCTGTTTCGAAAGGCGCAGTCTGCTCGGTGCTGATCAAGGAAGAAGGCAAAGTCCAAAAGCCGATCTACTATGTCAGCAGGCTACTCCGCGATGCGGAGACAAGGTACAGCAGAATTGAAAAGATGGTGCTGGCCTTAATTACCTCAGTTCGAAAGCTGCAGCCGTACTTTCAAGCACATTCCGTGACGGTTCTAACCGACCAACCCATCAAGGCGGTGGTCCACCGTCCCGAGACATCGGGGAGAATGACCAAATGGGCCGTCGAGCTAAGTGAGCACGACATACATTTTTAGCCTCGTCCGGCCATCAAAGCCCAAGTACTGGCCGATTTCCTTCTCGAGTGTACCATCCCGGAGGACGGCTCTACCCCAGACTCCTTTGAAGAGCCAAAATCTGGAGCCCGGTGGCTCCTCCATGTCGACGGGTCATCTAACGCCCATCGCTCCGGTGCGGGTCTGGTTCTTACCAGTCCAGAGGGGATAACCTTCGAATATGGCATCGATTCTCCTTCCCGGCCTCCAACAACGAGGCCGAGTACGAAGCCCTGTTAGCCGGCCTCCGAATCGCCCGCAACTTGAAGGTGGAGAGGCTCAGTGCCTTACCGACTCTCAGCCGGTAGCCGACCACGTTCGGGGAGAGTTCGAGGCCCGAAAAACGAACATGGTTCGATATCTTCAGGAGGTATGGAACTTGCTCCCACATTTTGCCGAGTTTGAAATTATTCAGATTCCCAGATCCGAGAACGCCCGCACCGACCTACTCTCCCGATTGGTGACCGCGGAAACAATGGATGCCAAGCAAAAGTTCCACTTGGAGACCCTGGAAAGGCCCAGCATCGCGGAAGCTGACCGAATAATGCAAGTTGAGGCCGAACCATCTTGGTTCGACCTTATCCTCAAATACCTCAAAGAAGGATCGCTTCCGTCCGACCGGAGAGAGGCTAGAAAGCTGAGGCTGCAGGCCACTCATTACGTATTGATCGACAACCAGCTTTACAAACGGTCTTTTTTCATACGCTGCTCAGATGCCTTCGCTCATCCGAAGCAGATTATGCCATGCGCGATGTACATGAAGGAATTTGCGGCAACCATTGGGAATTTCTTTTTTACTTTTCCATGCGAATTCGTTGGAGATTTGAGAAGATGTCATATTTGAAAAAAGAGGTTCAGTGGGGACTCTTTGACGGAAAGAAAAAAATAATGTATTTCAATACATGAGTCCCATGGTGCTTGACTCCTTGAGTCCAACTTGGTGTGACCAAGGAGTTTAAAATTAGAAATTCAGAGTGAACCTGAGGAAACAAAATAGCAGAATTTTCTGTGATCGGGACTCTCAAAGTGTAGCTACCAGCATGGCACAGTTGTGGTAATTGAATAAAAAAATAAATTTTATAGTCCAGCCATGCAAAGAAGTCCAGTTACAATTCTAGGTTCGGCTACAAAGCCTTCTGCCTTTAAAATAGCAGAGATAATTTGGACCGAGCACCTTTCAGAGTTGGGATCAAATAAATCTGAATATTTCAAACTGATCATTGGTTATTCTAGAATTACTGCATACAAACAAGATATGAGTGAGAAGCTTCTGTCATTTGTTTTCCTAATTGTCTTTATTATTCTTCAACTATCCCCTTCTACAATGTGCAGAGATGAACATGCCACACATTTTGGGCTAGTGATGTGGAATTTTGAAGTAAAATGTTTGCCAATCTGAAGAATTCATTATTAATACTCTAGCTTTCTAAGCTACTAGTCAGGATGTTGAAGTTAAGAAGAGCTTCACACCCTTGTGAGGAACCATATCTTGACAATTGCCCTTTAATTGGTGCAACCTAGATATCTTTGAATGATAACATGACCATCCTTCCAGATTCTTTGTACAATTTTGTGGGTTTTAACCTTTTAAAGTTCAGTTTTGACAATCCCCACAATGTCCACTCTGAAATATCTTCTCAGCAAACACAATATGGAGAAACAGGTATTAACCAAGCAAAAGATATCCGCTAGTAGCAGAGGGGATGATATGCAACCTCTAATATCTGCTAGCAGGCGGGTTGCTAGAAAGAGGTCGCAAATTTTGGGATATTTGAAGTAGAATCTGATGCTCTAAAATGCTACTTTGGGCAGACAGTGGATTTTGTCTAGATGTTGTGGCAGGACCATACTTTTGAAAGGGCTTCTCACCATAAATATTCCCTGGTTTCACTTCTTTTAAGAATACAAAGGAGTCAAACATGAATTTAGTTTCAAAGTATGATGATTGCTAGTAGAAAAATTCTCAACACAAGTCATCTAAGCCTTTTCTTAACTACATGGGGTCGGCTACATGAATATGCTTCTTCCACTCTGCTCTATTCAGGATTAAGTCGACACTCAAATTACAAATAACTATATCTCTTTTAATTATTTTTGTTCATATTAGTTTAAGTCTACTTCTATCTCTATCATTATCATGGACTATTAAAAGATCACTCTTTTTAACTGAAGCATCTAAAGGTCTTCGTTGTATATATCGAAACTACTATAATCGATTTTCTCTCATTTTATCTTCAATTGGGGCTACTCTTATCATTTCTCGTATATGTTTATTTTTAATTCTATCTTTTAAATTTTTACCATATATCCATCTTAAAATACACATTTTTGTTATACTTAATTTATTCATATATTGTTTCAGTATAGCCCAACACTCTGTTCCATATAGCATAGTTGGCATAGTAGCAATTTTATATTTTTTTTTCAATTTTAATGGGTTATATTGATCATACAATACTTCCGAAGCATTTTCTCTACTTAATCCATCCTGCTTTAACTTATGATTCACATCTTCACCTGTTTCACATTCTTACTGAATGATTGATCCTAAATACTTAAATTTTTTCTCCTCAATATCTCTTGGCTTGCAATTTACACTGTATCTTCATTTGTATTTCTACTTCTAGTAAAAATACGTTTCATACATTTAGTTTTAGTTCTACTAATCTTGAAACCTTTAGATTTTAAAGCCTCTCTCTAAATCTCTAGCTTAGCATTTACTTCAGATTTAGTTTCATCAATCAACATTATATCGTCGGCAAATAACATACATCATAGGATATCATCTTTAATATGTTTGGTTAATTTATTCATAACTAGTGCAAAAAGATACAAACTTAAGGCAGATCTTTGATGTAAACCTACAGTAATTGGAAACTCACTAGTTTCTCCTATTGTTGTTTTAACAATATGTATTGCTTTATCATGCATATCTTTTATCAATTTTACGTACCTTTTAGTAGCTCCTTTTTTCTCTAAAATTCATCATATTATTTTCTAGGTACTCTATCATATGCTTTCTCTAAATCAATAAAGATCATATGAAGGTCTTTTTTTTCTTTTTTTCTATACTTCTCCATCAATCTCCTCAATAGATAAACCAGTTTCTATGGTCGATCTTTCAGGCATAAATTCAAATTGATTAGTTGACATCAAAGTTTTAGCTTTTATTCGATTTTCTATTACTCTTTCCCATAATTTCATTGTGTAACTCATCAACTTAATTCCTCTATAATTAGCATAATTTTGAATATTTTCTTTATTTTTGTATATGGATATTAATATGTTTTTTCTTCAGGCATTTATTTTAGTTGTTATAATCCTATTAAATAAATTGGTTAACCATATGACTCCAATTTCTCGTAAGCCTTTCCATCTCAATAGGGATGGCATTTAATCCTCATGCCTTTGCATTTTTCATTTTACTCAAAGCATTTTTAACCTCAAGCATGTTAAATCTATGAAAAAAATTTATTTTCATTTGTTACTTCTAAATTATCACGTCTTTCTACCCTTAAATTTACTAAATTATTTTTATTTAATAATTTTTTAAATAACTTTGTCATCGTTTTTTTATCTTTTCTTCTTTTACTAAGACAAAAAAATTTTCAACATGTACATGACAATTTTGTGGTTTGCAGAACTTTATGTGGTTGAAATTATTTAACCTAATGTGCAACTTTCCATATTCCTTGGTTGATTTGCCTCTAGAAAGCAATTGGATTCCCCTTCATCTAAGGAAAAGCCTTCATGTTGACCATGAAAATTTAATTTTAGATGTTGACCAAGGTTTTATTTTTAGATGTTAACCGAAGTTCTTGGCATTCTCTTAGTTTAGAATGCATTCTTAATAAATCCCACTTAAAGTTGGTAATGTACTTGCATATATACCTCCATGTTTAAGCGCATGATTTGAATTTGGATACAAGCAAGGGGTGTGTTGAGCATATGGTCCACCCTTCCTTGAACTGGCATGGAATTCATCCACTCTTTGGTCCTATGAGATGGTTGCAGCAAATAAGTTGTGCAGAATCAAGCTAGTAATCTTCATGCGAAATTCATATTTCATTTTGTGTGAGCCTCATGATGGACATGTTACCAAAGCAAATACCATACTGTTGGAAGTTACAAATTTTTGGTTCAAGTTGTGCCAAAATTTGATTCATCATTTTTGGTATTGTATAGTTTGTTCCAATTTTGATGGTCATAGGCCTGCACTAGCTGATGCTGGCTAGGGCTGACCCAAATTCAAAAGGGGACCCAAACTTGGTCAGATCCAAGAGAGAGTAGATTGTGCACAGTTGGAATCCAATTGATGACTCCTAGGTCCCCATTAGAAGGAAGCTTCTAGAAGGTCTGATGAAGAAGTTATTAAGCTCGAGTTAGACTTGATGGCACTAGCTTACTTTCTGAGGATCAGGGAGACAAGTCTGAGTTGAAGCTTGGTCTAGAAGCAACCAATGGTGGAATGGGCCTCTGTTAGTATTGTCCAATCATGGAATGAGTATTGTCTAATACCTCCAGAGATAGCTAGTTCATCATCAGAAAGATACCTACTTCTAGAAATACTCTTTCAGTTAGAAGTCTTAGTTTTGGTGTTCAGGATATTTCAAGTTTTCAAGGACGTTGAGGATATCTAGTCATTCTTGTCTCTTTTAGGAGTCCCAGAGCCTATGAATCCCCCTATCTACCCCCTGTTTTGCTGAGATCCCTTGGGTGCTTTGTTGCTCTTTTTCATTATGTGGTGGATTCTTGGGATGATAGTGAGGTCAATCAGTGGATTCCTTGGTCGTGGCATGCTTCAAGGAGTTGGTGGATAACTTGGCATGTTGGAGCCCTTTGGCAGCAAGGCAAAGAAGCTACTAAGTATTCATGGCTCTTAGATCTAGTTCCCTAGCCTTCTTGTTTTCAAACTAATTTCTTGCTTTATGACTGATAGGTTTACATCATATGTTGCTTAGGACAACCAATTCTTTGCTTAGATAATTATTATCTTTGTTTCATTTTGAAGCTAACGTTAATCCGTTGCTACATACTTTGCTAGCCTGTCTATGTTATATGTAGACTAGGTTATTGGTTTTCCCAAGGCATCTTAGAAATTTTATCTTGGGCAAGGAACTGAATTTGATGCTTATTGATTGCAAATTTTCCTTTAATCCAATCATGAACATGCTATGTATGAAAAGTTCTAGATGTTAAAGCTTTCTTTTGTACATGAGGTGCAGCTATGATTCTGTTGATCTTATTAGATACTTTTATGAAGTTAGAAGTATTGGAGGGTTGAAGAACAAGAAGAGCTTGGTACAACTAGAAATCAGAAGATATCCATGAGAGAACTTCTCCCGTTTGAATTAATTAATTATGTTTCTAGGTGATTGTTTTGCTACTAAAGCATATGACCAGCTAAGTTTGAAGAAGCTACTAAAGCAAGGTGAAGATATTAGGCCTTGATGATTGTCTTACGGTGTATATGCTTGCATCTCTAATTCTTACGATTGCTAATTTCAATGTGTAGAGTGAACTACTTGGCATTACATTGGTTCCATAGCATCTCCTAGGTGTTTGGAGTTTTTAAGAACAAACTTGCTTATGTGTCATGGATGTTTAACATCCTTATTAATTGACCATGGTGGTGTGCGGATTTGTATTAGGGACTTTTCACCGGATGCTAGAAGATGAGTTCTTTGAGACTAGGGTGAACTAACTTTGACATCATATAGTTTATTGTAGGAAACATCTTCCCGTTCTTAATAAGTCACTTCTTTTTATTTTTCTTTTACTTTATTTGGGATGCTTGTTCTTTAGTTTTATGGCAGGTGATCATAACTTTATTGTGGGTTGTCCGTAAATCTTAATTGGGGTCTATTAATGCTTAAAGGAAAAGTTTAGTGGGAGTTTGGATGGGTTCATAACCTATGCAATTGGTCCATCATTTGGCTCAACTTTATGTGGAGAGGGCACCATCTGGTGAAATAGATTTAACCAATATGATGCCAACTGGAGGAATATTATATCATCTTAAGATGTAATGTTTTCTCCATTTAATTAATATGATGCCAATTGATGGAACACTACATCATCTTAAGATGAAAGGTTTTCTCCTATCAAACCCCCTATTCTCCTATTTTTTATCTTTTCAAGCCTTAGACATCCTGGCCTATGGAATCATAAATTACATGAAAGAAACCAAAGAGACTGTCTGCCTTTTATTCTCTCTTATCTATCCAAAAGTTTCTCTCCTCTCCCTTTCCCTACATGCGGGTGTCTACATAACCTCTTTGACCCTATCTTTTTAGCTTTTACATGCACATTCAAAAACGAGACATGATAGAAGTTGAAAAGCAACCTCCTGCTTGTCATGTGACTATTGTCTCTATTTATCCTTCTATATGCTTCCTATCTTTTCTTGTTCCTTCTTTCAATCATCTACCATCCTTGTTTGCAAGTGTTGCTACAGACAGCCAACTAGGTACCTTTCCTGTCTGCGGGGGTGGGGTGGAGGGGATTAGTTGCTACCACCATCTTAAGCAATTGATTGGCCAACAGGGTCTCCATTAATGATGACAAATGATGGTGGCACTTGCCAGTGGCTGTGGTTGGGAGGGGGTTTCTTTCGTTCTTTCATTCTCCTTCTTCTTCTCCTTCTTTCAATGATGCTAATAATGAAATAGGTTCTTTTGATTGTTCTTTTTTTTTTTTCCTTTTCTTTTTCTTTTGTTTGTTCTTTTTTTCCTTGTCTCTCATATTTTTATTTTTATTTTTGCTTCTTTTCTTTTTAAAATTTGATTTTCCTTTTCTCTCGTGCTAGTAATGAAATAGGTTCTTTTGTTTGTTCTTTTTTTTCCTTTTCTCTCATGTTTATATATATATATATATATATATATATATATATATTGTTAATTTGGTTTTCCTTTTCTTTCTGCTAAGTAATGTTTGACAAGTTTTCCTCCCTACGTGGTTGCCTAGGTACCTACCATGTAGGCCATGAGAGAGTCCATCTCCTAGCCTTATTTATGCGATCTTAGAACTTTGATACTTGCTTTTTTCCAATGCCTACAAAACCCATTTTCTATCCTGAAATTTCTATATTTGCTGCATGCGTTTCACCGAATTATACATCAACCTGTCATTATTCCATCCATGAGACTTCCTTATTAGTTGCAAAGACTATGAGATTACTAAGTTATTTTGTGTCACAATCATTTTTGACCCCTTTAAGTTTGTTGTTGTTGCTATTATTGTTGTTCTAGCTGATGCATAGCAGTTTTGGACCAAATCCATGGTGCTATGTGTCATAACAGCCTCATATAGCTCCAGGGCCTATTGACTAGATACAGCAGGTGAGAAGCCAGCGTAGCAGTAGGAGTGCAAACGAGCCAAGCTGATTTGAGTACCAACTTCTCAGGCTTAGCTTGGAAGCTAAAAAAGTCACTTCTACTTGGCCTGACCTCGAGCCGAGCTTAATATATCCTATTCATGTTGGTCTTGGCCAAGTCTTGAGCCTAGCTTTAGTCAAGCTGAGCTGAGCTTTTCACCATATGTGAACAATTCGGTTGTGCAGGCTTGGCTTATTTATGGGCTGAGCTCCCCTGCTAACACACCGCAGCTGACATACAGCCTAGCTTGCCAGACATCTTTATTGACTAATGCTATATGATTGTGGTCAACTTTATGTAGTTTTTGTTTTGCAGTGCCATGAGATTGACTCACATTATATGAATATTGATATGATATTATGTTGTTAGGTTGATAATGTTTTTTAGCTTTATGCTGATTCTTCTTCTTCTTTTTTTTTTCCTCCTTTTTTGGTGCGAAATTGATGTGAAGTATTGATTTTCGATACTTTGTAAGGGAAAAAAAACATTGGTATGTTTTAATAGCCTGCTTTGAATTCATAGAGCTTGCCGTCAGTAAGGAACCCCTATCTGTATGTGCCAGTTATCTGTTTTTTAATATATTGGTCATATATTAGTGGATTAGGATTCTGTTTTTAACACCAACATTCCTTGAAATGAAATTACATGCATATTTGTTTCAAGTTGTAGATTACTTCTAGAATAGATGACTTTTAGAGTAAGATCCAGAATCTAAGATCATATCCTAGTGCACAGGGTGAATGTCAATTGTAGAAATATATGGTGTCTATAATAGTCAATTTAGGGATCTGCTAGTTCTCTAATTTTGCATATCACTTTCTCCAACTACAATCTCTTTTGCGTTATAAAATGATTGCTGTATTTGATGTTGTTAGACCCAATTCACTTAATGCTTTCTGATATGATTGATAATTAGATGGGAACTAGACTTTAGCTCTTCATGTTTACCCTTAAACCATGTGCTTGTGCTAGATAGTGAATGGTAAAATAATCTCTCCATGATAAGGATCAAAATCCCGAGTCTAGAATCATATTAATGGCTGATTGGTACCTTATGAACAAACAGTATTCACTGGTACACTTTTGTTGTGGTTATATGCCATTGGTGTGGCTTATTTTGGACTTTAGTTTTTCCCCATACATTTCATCACTTTAATGATATACTTGTCCATAAACATAGTAATTGTACTGATATAAATGTTCTGCTCATCGTATTTGATGTGCGCTAAGTTACTAACATTTTTCTATTGCTAGCTTAATGCACGATTTCATGTAACCTACATTTAAAACTCCAAAAACTTATGCGTGCATTAACAATTAAAATGCAACTATGTTATCAGTATCAATGAATTAGTGAAAGATTCTGAAGATTGTACTGCATCCAAAATTAAGTAGTCTACTAGTATCATTGATTTGACCAATAAACAGAGAAATAATATAACTGTAATAATGATGATGCATGCTGACATTGAGATGAAGTTCCTCACCTCAATGGTTCATTCAATGCTAGTGGGCTCCTAGGTGTGCTTGTTGGATACATGGCTTACATTGTGTACCCAATAGAGGTAGTCGTAGCAATTTTGGAGTATCATGTATTGGTGTCACCATTATGGTACTACATTAATACTCCATGTATTGCAGCTGATCATTTAGAGGCGATCCTATAGGTCACTGGTATATCCATGGTCCAATGGAGTCCATAGAGTACATGAGGCAGTACTATGAGTGGTACCACTAATACATACACTCCATGGTACCTAGACTACCCCTATTAGGTCAAATATTTGAACCTTCTATCCAGCAAGCATGTGTATGAGTCTACGTAATGCTCAATGTGGCATTGAGGAAGGGGCTATGTTTAGATGTCATTTTGTTTAAGAATATGGTAACTGCATTATTTTGAAGTTCTCTGTTGCTTGTAAAGCGATTTCTTTTCCAAATTCCTCTTAATATTATGAATTGTTCATTAACCCTACGACTAAGAACCATGGATTGAGTAGAAAAAGAAAGATGACCCTCAGATTGGTGGACTTGTTGGTTGTTATAATTCCTGAACTTTGGAAAATTAACAAGAAAAAAGTAAGTGAAAATTGATGTTTTCAAGAATTATTGCATCTAAAATTAACAAGAATAGAAAAATGATTTTTTTTTGAAGAAAAAGAGAGAAATGACAATGATAACAATAAGGATTAGCAACAAAATATTGGCTGGTTTATAAATATATTATGAATTCCAATAATTATGAAAAAAATAAATTATCCATTAATTTAATGCTACTAGTTGACTATTTCATCTTGAATGCTCTAGTATCTTTTTTACTATCTTTTGCTAGGTCGCCAATTTCCACAACCTAATTACATTCAATTGTTTGATAAAGAACTCTAGTTTTTAAGTTAGTTTTAATTGTTATTTATATGAAATTATACTATTAAACTAACAATTGAAGAGTGAACATGAAATAAGATGCCTAGAGTATTTAGATTAATAAGCTTACCATGTTTATGCAAGAACATACCATTAAAACACTAAAACATGGGGGTAAAGGCAAAAAAAGGAGGCTGAAATATGACACATCAAAGGTGAAGTAGATGATATGCATGTTACACAATACAGCATGTATTGTACCAGCCAACTATTGGTAGGCCCCTATATCTTCAGATTTGAATCCATAATCCCTATCTCATTTCTTAAATCTCCTTTTTTTTTCCTGTTTAAGGGGAAGAGAGACCTTTACCTAGATAGAGTCTTGATTCTGGCTCCAGATTCAGTGATTGAACCTCTAAAGGCACAAGGTCCCATTGTTCTCACCTTTACACTCCCTCTCCCTGGTCAATCCACAAAAACGAGGCTCCTTTGACAAGTCATGCTCTATATCAGGTGGTACCAAGCAGTTTTCCTTCTATGTAGGCTAGGTTCATCTTGATCTAGTGAAATCTAGGTTGTTGAGGCTCAATTTAGTTAAGTCAGGGCTTCTCAGCCCTAATAGTGCTCGTGCGCAGTTGGTACGGGCTGTTATAAATGGATTTTTGAACCTTGCTCCATGATGAATTTCTTTTAGATCAAAATTAGTTATCCTGCCATCTTGACTAGTCAGAGAGTGCTCATCCCCTATCTAGTAAACTTAGTGTGGTAAAAATTATTATCATCTCTTTTTTGGCACCCTCACTTGGTGAATGGCAAGCCTTCTACTCCACATCATACCTTCTTGATCCAAGTCTATATAGGTATTGTAGTACCTCTACTAGCAAGATGGCATGTTTCCCTTTGTTGTTGATTGTAGGGTTAGTTGAGCCATCTAAAACCAGGCAGTTTGAGGTGAATCAAGTCCAAATAGCCTGGAACCGGAATGGTTTGGCTTCCTACTTTGGCATGGGGGGTGAATTGTCCTGAACCATCCATATTGCCCCCGTATCGGCGTACTGAACCACCCCGTACAGAATCAAACTATCAGATTTAGTATGGTACAATGGTGGATGTTGGTGGGGCCTTTCGGTCCACATGATCGGCACGCCACTAGTTCAGTGTAGTGTAGTATGCACCATATTGAATCGTACCAGCTTGATATTGGTATGGTACTGGTGCTTGGTATAGTGGACCATGGTTGATAGCATGTGATCTTTTGCTCTCTTGTATATGGATCTTGTTTGCTCTTCAACTTGGATGTGGATGGTCTGCATTTAGAGTTTATAAACAGAAAAATTTCAGTTCCATCTTTCCTGCATTTCTATTTAATATTATCTGAAGCTTGACTGGTCATATTATGGCAAATTAAGTACTCAAGCTGTAATAACTATTTGGTTTCCATCGAATCTCCTCATCATAAGCTGCCAATTCCATTTGCAACTGAAATTCTTTTGATTGGTCTCTGGATAACATTGACATACCTGATGAATCCTGTTAAGATATCTCTAGTCCTTTGGGAGGGCCCTTTTTATCAAAAAGTTTTGTCATATCATCTCGTTAAGAAACCTTAGTTCGTTCACTTCGACAATGTTCATTATGAGTCTGACTGTGAGACTTATTCCTCCCCTCTTTTATTCTAGCATCACTTTGTTCTTTCTGCCACCTTACCTGTTGAATGTTATTGAAGCATCTATTCTTTCTTTCCTCATATTCAAGCAATGATATATTTGAAATTATTCATTTAATTATTTGTATTTGTGAATTTTTAGGTAAATCTTGCCTTTTACTGTCTTATCTTTTATTTATCCTTCTATGCAAGGACATGAAGAACTTATGTAGAAAAAGGAGTTTATGTTATGTGATTGCAATGAATGTGTTATCCCGATTCAAATGGAATAAATGAGAGGTATCTTTGCTTATGACAATATGAGAATTTGATCCAAGTAAAGCATAGGTGCTATATTTATGGTAAAATGAAACATTAATGGAATATCTAATATATGAGATTATGCTGGGATTTTTTGTTTGATCCAGGATATTCTTGCGAAAAAATTACACAAAGAATCTTTGATGCAATTTCAAAATCTAAGACCCTTATTTTTTAATATATATTATAGATTTGGGGAGAAAGGAAGAAAACACTAATCCACTTCATTACTCTGGAAGGCAATTTGTTTTTAGCATGTCTTTGTTCCCAGTAAGCATACAACCCTATTTGTAACTGGTCATCTAAACTAGGTAGTACACAATCCATGATAGGCTTTTGACCTTCACTCTCAGTACGTCCTTCAATAATTCCACAACTGCTGCCATCCTCTCTTCCCCAATATCAACTTTAGGCTGTGTAGTTCTGGTGTAGATTTTGAAGTGTGGCCTTCTTTATTAGAGATTAATTATTGGAGTCATGACTTTCTTACTTTCTTTCAAACAAATTGGAGTTTGTTTTAATGGCTGGCCACTGCAAAATACCAGTTTGCTTATTTCATTCTTTTTGCATCTTTCTTTAAGGTGACGAACCCAAATTAACTTAATGGCTGAACCCTACTGACATGCCTTATCCTCATATATTGTTGTTTTGATGAGAAGTCCAAGCCCCTAGATACCTGAAACAATCTTTACTGCTTTCTCTTATGTTAAAAGATCAGATAATACATGTTGCATGTTTTGTTATCCTTTTTATGAAAGTAAATAAGATTTCGCAGATCTTTCTTCTTTCTTTCAATCCAGAAAGTATGGGACAGTCTACTTGATCATTTATATCTGATTTATACTTGAGGCAGAATTATTTGGAGGGTTTCCCAATCATATTGTTCTTCCTGTAAACCTGGATCCTCAACTCGGTTACCTTCCTGTTCATTCATAAGACCTTTTAAATTCAGAACTCCTCCACATGTCAAAGAACAACAAACCAATCAATGGTTTAAATCTAGAACCTACGCCTGCTTTAGTCTTGTCACAGGTCAGCCAAGTATTGGGAATGTTCAGGATAGACTGGGATGGGTCCAAAATGATCATTAACAACAAAAATAAAAAGCAAAAAGTTTGCATCCTAGGGTGCCAAGCTGTTCTGGGTGTTGGAATGCAACCTTTCAGTCCATTCTGATTGGTACCAAGTGGAGCATCCCAATGTCCCAATTCAACAAGAATTGGTGTCCGACAGCTGCCCCAAGTACCATTCTCATTAGAGGGGTACCAGCAAGACACACCAGTACCATTGGGATATGGAAACCAACCTGGAACTCTTTTGACATAACCATGAAAAATGACCCTTGTTTTTTTGTTAGTCCTATAGTTTAGGTGCTGAAATAGGATCATATCATGTCAATAGCATGCATATAATGAGATAGAGATGAAATACCTGAAAATAGCTAGCCATTTGATGTGCATTGTTTGATGATTTCTTTGCATCTACCAAGCATGAATATTGGTATAGACGAGGACACAACAAAAAATGGATGCATTGATATGGCCAACTTGAAATGATATGATATAATAGGATATCATATACACACACATACATACATATATATATATATATATATATATATATATGTATATATATATATATATATATATATATATATATATATATATATATATATGTGTGTATATATATGTGTATATATGTACATACATATGTACGCACATGCGTGCGTGCGGGCATGCGTGCGTGCGTGTGTATTGTCTGATGGAGATCCAAGTTTGTGCCATATAGCATCATAGGGCTGCAGCTTACATATTTTATTATATTTCATTTAGTTATCAATTTTTATGTATTTTTCTTTTATTTTCTGGTTACTTTCAGTTTTGGTTGGTTTTTTTGGATTGTAGAGCTGAGATTAGATCTTAGTGCTTATCTAAAAACCTAATATCTCAACTCAACTCAACTCATCTAAGCCTTTTCCCAACTTCATGGGGTCGGCTACATGAATCTGCTAAAAACCTAATATCTGTAGCACATTATTGTTCATGACATTGTTCGTGCTGCAGTAACATAAACAGTAACAATGCCTTACTAGGGGCAGTTTCGGAATTTTAAAATAGTTGAATTATGTTCTCTTTTATTGTAAAAAGGGGACCTTAAGATTTATGCAGATTATGAATGAAATGATGATGTCTTCAGTTCATTTACTCTTATAGTGATTCATTCTGCAATGGAGGTTTGGGGCCTTCAAACCCTAGGCATGATTCCTAGGTCATGGAGTGAGTTGGTATTATATTCTGTATTTTTTTCATTTTTTCATTAGTAGTCTCTGTTTTGCTTTATTTTGTTTATTTCCTTTTCTTCTTATTTCTCCCCTTGTTTCCTTCTTTGCATGGATTCTGAATTGTTTATTCTGATATCTAAATATCCTATGATCAAGCTATAAACCTTGCTGCTCAGTACAATTTTTAATAATTCCTTTTGTTTCCTTATTTAGATTTTTGCCCACTAGTTAAACCCTAGTTTGATAATGTCTTTGTTCGTTGCCACATCCATCATCAGTTTCATGTTAAAATTCCTATTTTTATAGTTCAGATTTATTTAAAGCTCAAATCTGCAATTGAAATTCCAGCACCTTTCAGGTTTCAATCCTCTCCTGCCTTCTATATCCCCTTCTCCTGACTGTCCTACATCATTCTGTCTATATATATATATATGAAATCCACATATCTTAATGGTCTGTCAAAATAACATTGTCCATTATCCATGAACACATCAATGTAGACTCTGATATTTAATCATGTATTGTGTCCATCTTTGGAAGGTCAACATTCATTCATTTATTATAAAAAGGAAACCCCCAAATTTGGGCAAACAAAGCTGGACTATTTTTCATTTGTTTCCTTGAGATGAGTAATTTGGTGCGACTTGCACCTGAAATATGTTGGAGAAAACCAGTGGATGTTTCACCTTTTACATGCATTGCACATGACAAATGCTATCTACAACAAAAGAAAGGCCTTCCTGCATCCTTGAAGACATCTGAGCTCTGACGAGCATCTGATTATGTCCACTAAGAATCCAGATAAAAATTTGTTTACATAAGCACACATGTATCCTAGCCATGGTCAACATGTTTCTGTATTTCATGCATATTGTATATGGAAATGAGATGCAATTTGAAGCATCTGTGCCTCTTAGTTGTTACTTTCTTTTACCTTTTCTTCGAGAGCTATGTGCATTGTTCGGTAATAGTAATATCAATTTCAACCACTTAATATGAGCACCAAAAGTGAAGAGACTAGTGCACAAAACTTTCATCTTTAAGCTACAAAGGCATTTCCTTATCTCATCTGCTTTTTAGTTGATCCATTTATATGACTCTAAATATTAAATTCTCTTTGCAAGTTGTGTTCAAGGATATACTGCAATTATCTTATTACGTTATCATTTAAATGTGAGGAGCCACTCATAATTTCTTGGTTCAGTTGGTGTAAATTTATCATCTTTAATAAAAAAATAAGTTGTTTCTTGTATTTATGTAATTTTACCGTGGTGGTAGTACTTTTCATTTTTTTCACTTTTGAATCATATTTTTATGTAGTACACTTTTTGGCTTTGTGGAATTGTAATGAAATTGCCAAGGATTTTAGATAGATCATTGATGTTGGTTCTTTTTACCTTTTTGTTTCATTTTTATGTACAGAGCCAAGGCACATGCCCTGATAAATGTGATCAAGGACCCTGCATGCCCTCCTTTCTATCTCTATCTTGTTGTTTGCAAAGAAGGTAGCTGACATTACTAATTATTTTCTTCTCTAGCACACTATTTTGATTTTTGATATTTTCTTAATTCTACCTTTACCTCTATACATTAAATTTCCAACTTCAACTTCATTATCATGTGAATTTGCTGCTTGTTGGTGTTTTCTTTCATAAAAGAATATTTGATTTAATAGGACTAGTTAAGCTATCCATTGAAGCGCCACCAATTAGAATTCCCAAGCCAAAAATTTGGGAAACACCTCCTAGGGTTTCAATAGAGAAGCATTGAGGGGTGCAACTGCTGGGCCATGGCGCAGTTTGCATGAAGGACATGTCATGTGATACAATGGTAAGAGAATAAGCTACATTCAACAGTCATGTTAGTAACCTTGGAGAAATTAGGTGTATTATTAAAATTTTAGTTATCAATCTCCTATGATTTCTCGGTTTCACCTGTAGCAAGATCATTTCTGAACTGGTCATGGACTCACTGTTTATCACAAATTTAAGTTTGGATTTGGGATATGTTTGTGTAGTTGGGAAAAGGCTTAGATGAGTTGAGTTGAGTTGCTGATAGATGAAGGAAACATGCTCGATAGAATTAGATGGTGTTCATGGACAAGTTCTATGATAAGGAAATAGGCTTCATGTGCGTCATATTCAAGGTTCATTCATAGCATGCATAAGAAATAATCAGTTCTAATATTGATGGATTCAAATCAGTTATCCACCAAATCAATAAAAGGTTTCTAGTTCTATGTACTTGTAAATGGTAGCACATGTCATGTAAGAAAGAGCATGGAAAATAGAATTGAACCGATTGGTTCAGTCTGAACTGAGCCAAGCTGACCGGGAATTGATTTGAATTTCAATTTTGGTTCGGTTCTGTCCTCGAACTAGTCCAAACTAGTGTGAGCCTGTCTGAATTATGCTTGGTGGCAGGTGGGTTCATGTGAGCTCATGTCCTCTCCCTTCTTTTTTATTTTCATTCAAAATCATTTGAGTAAATGAAAAGTAAAGAGGATAAAGAAAAAGGAAGTGAGGATAATATTTACTTAAGATTTCTCATTGGATGTAATGAAAATATCCTCCATTTGAATTCAATAAAAGTATCAGAAAAAAGAAATTTGTTAAAAATAAAAAGTCAATTCTCTCTCTTAAGAACAAATTTGGATAATTTCAAAATATCTTGGTTTAGCAAATATTAAGTTAGAGCACTTCAACTTCAAATAAAAATCCTAGAAAATCAATTTAACTTAAAAATGATAGGAAAACAAAATATTAAAAAAATATCTTAAAGTATAATTTGTAAGGCTTTGATTAACATTTGGTTAAATTTGTAGGGTTTCTAAACTTAGACAAGATTATGGTAACCTCATAATGACATATGCCGATTTGATTCATAGATTATCAAAATAATAAAATTAAACTTGCCATAAAATCCTAAGATCCTAAAGTTGGTCCAGAATATGATATCACTAAATCGGAGGTCGGTGACACATCATAGTTTGGATCTTAAGAAATACATGTTAACCTTAAGATTTTATGGTATGTTTAATTTTATTATTTTGATGACCTGTAGCTTAAGTCGGCATAAATCAATATAAGAATTATTGCGACTATGATTATGTCTAAGCATGGAAACCTTGTAAGTTTGAATAAGTGTTGACGAAAGCCTTATAAATTATATATTAAGATAATTTTTAATGATATTTTTTTTCATCATTTCTAAGTTAAATTAATTTTCTAGGATTTGATTCGAAGAAAGTATCCTAACTTAATATTTGCTAAACCAGAGCTTTTTGATATTTTCTGGATTTATTCTTGAGAGAGAGAGAGAGAGAGAGAGAAAGTTGACTTTTTATTCTTAAAGGAATTTGATTTTTTTTTTTGATATTTGTGTTGAATTCAAATAGCCGACCCCATGTAGTTGGGAAAAGGCATAAATGAGTTGAGTTGAGAGTTGTGTTGAATTCAAATGGGAGTATTTTCCTAATTTTCATAAAAAATCTTAAGTAAATGTCATCCTTTTTTAAATTATTTTAAATGAAAATGAGAGAGAGAGGAAAGAGGATGAGAGTTCATAGGAGGCTCTTAGCCTTGTATACCACATAAAAAAGAATAAATATAAAAAAACTAAAAAATGGTGAACCGGCCTGAACAGTCTATATGCTGCCGGTTCGGTAAGGGTAAGGTTTGCAATCTTACCTTGTGTAACATTGCAAAAAAAGAAAAGCCAAAAATAAATGCAAAAAGAAAAAAGAAAAACTATGAAAAAATAAACCTAAGGTTTGGCCCCATAGTGTCCACTGCTTTAGTACTTGTATGGTATAATATGTCTACTATGCCTCAGTAATAATCAGTACATTGTATGATGCATAGGAGTACTGATGTTGGTCGATGGTACCTTCGTGCTGTCCTGTTTACATGCTGATAATAACAGCTAGGATGCTTTTTACTTGAAATGAATTATTTTCACTTATATACAGCAGCTATTTTTAAATCTTTTCCCTCTCATTTTTGTTTCATCTTTTTTTCAGTTGTTGTACGTCAACAATGTTAGATCTAGGTTCATTATGTGTTAAAATTTGAAGTTTGAAATAAGTTCTTATTAACCCCAAATATTTTTTGAACAGAAACTGTCCCATGCTTCTTATAATGTGAATCTACGTAATCTTGAGTGGATTAATGAATAATTTTGTTTTCCCCCTCCACTAGTGAACATTGTCTTCTCTTTCTTTTGTTATGTGAGGTGAGAGCCGAAAGGTATCTCCTTCTTTCTCCATTCAGAGTTATTCTCTTATTATTTATCTTGTATGTGAGTCTTGTGATACGCTGTTATAGAGATGCAGCAGCTTCAACACCTCAATCCTAGGTTACCACTGTAACAATTGCGACTGCCAGGGTTTTCGCTACCTATTGATTGCTCTCAATCATAATTTTACAATGGAAGTGGTCGTATAACCACACAAGTGAATGGTACTTATTTGTAATCTACGAATCCAATTTTAGGACTACCATAAATTTAAGTTGCTTCTTAAAGTAAAAGTTGTCAAAAACTAGATTCTGGTTCAGTCTCAATCTGCTGAGAAATATGTAGTCTGTAGCATATTTTTCCTCCCTAAGTCTTGTTGTAACTTGAAGTAGTTATTTTACTAAAGTTTTAAACATCAAGACTGAAGGAGTCAAGCTTCAAGCAGGAGGGGGGAAAGAAAAAGTAATGGGACATAATGATGCTGAATATTGTTGAATTTTAGGAGTCTAGTTGTTGTAGTGCACTTAGTTGTTTGAAACAGCTAATAAGACTTCAGATCTCAAAAGTTTTAAAGTTTTGGAAGCTTTGATCTGCGGTTCTATTTTGACTAGGTCAACTTTTGTGAGAATATCTTATTTCCTTATGTTAGTTGAATGCATTATGCTACCTAGTTGTGC
The DNA here is from genome assembly GCA_900491605.1 of Calamus simplicifolius. Classification (NCBI taxonomy): domain Eukaryota; kingdom Viridiplantae; phylum Streptophyta; class Magnoliopsida; order Arecales; family Arecaceae; genus Calamus; species Calamus simplicifolius. The sequence goes on along the minus strand of UESW01003912.1, from coordinate 486,781 downwards.
AATTTTGCACACTATGTAGGCCCTCATGTGGCTGGAGAGTCAATTGATTGGGTCCAATGCATTAAATGATGAACTCTAGGATACAGCTATTGGATTTAAAGTGGCAAGGCTTATACTGCAGCATCACACCGTTTGTGCCGTGCACTATTAATATGCTCTTGCTTGTCAAGTAACCTGCCCTTTTATAATATTTGGCTCATGTTGGCATGCTCTTACTTGCTCTTGTTTTACCTTTATCAGCCATCTTAATTGTTATGCTTTAATGTAGGGTTTTAAGTCCTATAGGACAGGGTCATTCCAGTTTTTTTCATGGAATGAGATGTGCCACTATCTCACCCCATCTCGATACATGGGAGATGAGGTGTCCCAAGGCACATTAATTGGGATGCTAGGATGATGGTGAGATGGTAAACAGCAACCTATTTCGGCATCCCATGGGATGTTCGGTTGGGACTTGAAATTGTGTTTTTAAATAATCTGGGGCTATGCCTGTATTTATGAAACCTTGTTGGACCTCTAAAAGCTCATTTGAATCTATGTTGACATTTTGATGAACACTATGCTCAAAACTCATAATGTTCAGTTATGAAGCTCACATCTTCACATGATGCATTGTGCAAAATGCAAAAGCATTTAGTAACCTTTGAGCTTGCAATTTGCATATCTATTACACTGCACATGAAGGGATATGTACTGCTCTTAAAATCCATATTTGTAAAGCAGACCTAAACCAAGGCTGTCCTACATTTCAGGTAAACAGGCCAACTAGCCAAGCTTTGCTTATTTCAATCAAGTTCAGAAAAGTCATGTGTGATGCATCTTTTTCATACAACCCAAGTAACACAGTTTTAACTGGATATGTAGGCATCCAGTGAACAAATTTTTACTTTATTAGGAATTATTTATCATTTGAAATTGTTCATACATGAATTACAAAAAACTTCAGTTTAATTGCCACTTATATGATGATGTTGATCTAGTTAATAATCTGTTTTTTCTATTAATATTAGACCATTTTTGATAGGTTGTCTCCTTATGCGAAAACCCTGCTGGAAGTTTTGACCGCACTGCTTTTGCTTGTGCCCATGTCATCCTCCTTGTACATCACAGGTTTCACTTTACTCTTCCTCACTCAGATTGGCAAACTTATATTTAATTAGTAATTATGAAGTCTTCAGTCTTCTAAATTCTTTATCACCCTTGAATTCTTTAAATTATGTTCTATATTTCATTGCCTTTGTATCTAGTAATTTTGTTCCTTTTCTTTTTTGGGAGATGTATTGTCCTCTTTTTGACTGCCTGAGAGGATGTATAGTCTTTTTAAGTATTATAAAGCAAAGTTCTGGACATCTTATATCTGATCTCTTTCTGTAATATTCAATATGTAGACATATATCAATTTTCATGTAAGACCTGTTTTCTCTATCATGGTTACGTGGACATGCATAAAGATGATTTTGATTGATAATTAGTTAGATACTCTTGAAACTATATTAGGCTTATTAAGCTTAATGAATATCCAAGGATTCTTGCATATGATTAGTGGAGTCATTTTATGCATACTTTGCCTCCTCAGGGCAAACTGATTGTGTTACTTAATGTTAGCATACTGCTGAAATTAGTTTGGGTCTCCTAATTCTGGGGATTAACATAATTCATAGTTCTAGAGTTCTTCTAAAGCCAACTTGAATCTCTAAGGATGCTTGCGTATGGTTGACAGACCAATTTGAATCATGCTACACCTAACTCTGGACAGATGATGGTACCTAATGGTAGCATAGTGCTAAAATGAGTTTGAATTGATAGACCCCTATATGCTGGAAGCAGAAGTGAAATTAACAGTTTTAAGGTTAGCATAATTCATGATTATAGAGGTCTCCTAAGTAGAGTCTCTTAATATCGTCAAATATGTCATGCAAGTGCCGATTTGTGCACCTTTTTACATTAGCAGATCATTAATGCTTGAGGAAGGGCGTTTAAGCTCAATGTATTTGTGTGAAGGAGATATGCTAAAATCACACATGCAACGTTCTTGTTATGTGTGCTTTCTGCAATGATGAGCTGAAGGAAATGAAAGTTTTCACATTATTGAAATTGAGAGGGATTGAAGCAATACCACAAACTGAATAAGTACTGATATTGCATCTATTTTTTCCCCTTTTTACTTGTTTCTTTCAATCAGCTAACATTATGGCTCATACTTTAGCCTGGAATTGTATAGGGTGATTCATCTGCAGATTAGTTATTTCCTTCCTGTTACTAGTCAGCAATCCACTCTTAAGTCCTTGTGTTCTTCTATCAAAACATACTTGGAACAGTGATATAAGTCATAATAAAAATGGTATGGTACTGAAATTCAAGAAATATTATTTCAGATGACAGTGGCATTTTCTTGGTCATAACTTGCAAGTCTAATGATGTCTTGTATGAAGCACTGTTGGAGAGCTACAATCAACCTGTCAGAGTACCTGGGATGAAAGCTTGAATGTCAAAGCATTGCACATAAATTATGCTTCAAATTTATGCTATTTAATGGAGACTCATTTTTGAAATGGATTCTCCGTTTATTGTTCTAAATATTCCACCAACCCCGCTGCACACTTTGTGCTGTTTGATTTGTGCAAACAAAGATGGACGATTTTAACCAAGCCAAGGATGAATTCAAAGGAACAGAATTATAGTTATTGTAGAATTATGGCATTCTTTGCTGAAGAAAATCTAATCCCTTTCCAAAGATGCAAAAGTAGAATTTTTTGAACTGGAATTAATATTGTCAAACGAAGAAACTAGAGCACTTTACTCGCTTTTTTATCTTGTTTTGGAATTATAAAAGTATGTTCAAAGTGCAAACTAAATGATTCAACTTCGTAAGAATATATTTTTGTGGAATATTTCTCATATAGGAATTATACAATTTATAGTTTTGTATTTCTTGTCAAATGCAATTTTAAATCGCACCATTTAATTGATAAAATTCTAAACTTAATTTATTCTCAAAAATTATCTGTATCCATGATGCATGAATTTTTTTAGCAAAAATTCAACCCATATTGGTGGGTTCTAGTCAAATTTATTTTAAACTTGTTACATCTGGCAGATGGCTAAACAAAAAGCCACTTTCAATTTAAATTTGTTTTATACTGGTTAGATTTAATTAGAGATCCACAATTTTAGTTGAGAAATGCATTGATCCATGTTTATTGACAATATCTTTATTTTTCTTTTATTTAAAAATAAAATTCAATTCCCAAAACTAAAATTAACCTTATAATTTCTAAAACTTAACCTTATAATTTCTTTGTTCAAAATTTTAGCATTGAAAGCAATATGGGTTGTTGGAATGTTAGTTCTATTCAGTGCACCTTGGAATGCAAAATGATGATAGTTCTATTCAGTGCACCTTGGAATGTTCCTGACCATCATGGTTAGAATGGGTTGTTGGAAAATGTTTAGCAGGTATTGACTTGTTTCAAGTTGATATATTTGCCAGAAGATGGTAGATCAAGCTGTAAATCAAGCCCAACATTCTGATTAAGTTGACTTATTAAGTGATAATGTTTAAATCATTCTGATGTCCTGTAAATGCTGGGCACTTAATAAAAATGCCCGTGGCAATTTTTAACATTGATATGCTTTCTTCATTTTATCTTTCCCTCAAGGATATTGCAGTTTCTGGACCTTTTTGAGTCTCTCAGTTGGCAGCTTTATTGTGTTGGATTCTAAATTTATATATTAGCAACCATTTATCTTTAGTAAAGTAGTCATAGATAGATTGCTATTTCTGTCCTTAGACCATGCAAATCTTGCCATAATCTTCATTGATTACATTTTATGTGGCATCTATAGAATGCAAGCATATCTGGACCTATCATACCAACTCCTCTCAATGTATTATAATATTCTTCGAATATTTTGGCTAAAATTTGATGTCATGAAGATGGAATTTCTGTCATTCTAGTTTTGCTTCTTTTTTTCCTTCTTATATCACTATTTGTGCTTCTCTACTTATTATATGAAATTATCGATTGGCTTTTCAGAGAAAACGAGAAGAGGCTATTGCCCACTGTGTGATGGGGCCTCACCACCATCCTTTGGATGCAATTAAAAATTTGAATGCGCCCAGGGTAATCCTTCTGTTCAGATGCAAATGTTATAATATTCAGTTCCTTTTGATTTAGAAACTGGTAATCAACAGAAATTTTAAGATGCTCTTTCTTCTGGTTAAGCCGGATGATAAGGATCCTAAATCATTTTTGACATTCAGGGAGCGCCTTAAATACTTGCAGGTAAATTTCTTTTTCATCTATACTTTCTTTGATTATTAGAGTTTTTCTATTCTCATTAGTTCTCTATTTGCTCATGTCTCCAGTCAACTGAACGTAGTAGGGTCTGCTTTGGTAAGACAGGAATACACGGATGGGGTCTTTTTGTTATCTCGGCTGACCTTGCCTCCCCAGAGTTGTATAAACAATGCTTAACACTATTGGGAAATAGTGAACCTGGTGTATATAATATTTCAAAGCATGGATACCATCGGGTACTTGCAACATTTTTTTGTATTAAACTTTTTTTTTTTTTTTGTGCCCCTTAATGTATAAGCTTATGATGTATGCCTGGGTGTTTGATTATCAAATTTCTTCTGTTACAGAACTTTAACGATGTGAATAAAGAGGTAGGGAAGAGGCCAAATAACCTCTTAAGCTCTCTGTTTCCTGCAAATACAGAAACTTTTTTTCAGGTATATCCATGCTCTGTGGTGTTATATGCTAATCTGACTTTTCTCTATATATTCTGAGGCTTTATTCTTGCAAACTTCTAGTTTGCATGCGGATAAACTGATTTGCGAAAAGCTTTCAGATTCACTGTCTGGTACTGAACTTAGGTCTTAGAATTTAATAGCTGCAAAAAATGGAGGTGGTTCGGTTACCTGTGTGAAGGCTCTTTTGTCTGACACCCCAACCATGTATGTCAAAATGGCTGAAAGCTTGATTTAATCATTTAGGCTCGGTGCTTTTTTTGTAGCTTAGGGCTCTCCTAGGCTCCTCTTCCAGATCACCCACAAAAGTGGCTATAGTCTGACGTCGTGTGCATATCTGGCCATGTCCCAACTTTTTTTTCCATCTGTTTACGTATTATAGATTTTAATTATTTCTCAGATTGATGCAGAACTCTAATTTTCCATATCAGGGTAGTGGTTTGGTTGACCAATGACCAATTTTATAGAAATACTTATGAGGGCCTTAAATTTATGGCGGTTTTATTAATAATAACCGTATGTCGGGATGCTTATCATGAATCCAACTTTTTGATAAAATCAAACATTGCAAAACTTGGTCCGTATTTTTTTATACCAAGTATATTGAACTTGGTGTTTACCATGGAATACAAGCTTGTGGGAACTCATAATATTCTGTATAGTATCGAAATAAACAGTAATATGGATCGTTCTATTATTATTAGACTAAAAAAGAAATTTTCAATAGTATTAAACAGTTGCAAATTAATCTGTTAATGGCATGCATGCTTAATCCATGGTTTGAACTGTGCAGAGAGCCATGTCACTGTATAAGAAGCAGCGTGAAACTGCAAAAGCTATGCTCCCTGTTGTAACTGGAAGAGGAGGAGAAGATTCTTCACAAGTTTCTAACGCTGATAAAGTGAGGGTGGTTGATCAGCAGCCTCCTGGAGAAATGTCATTGGCAAATGCTACTTCCTGGAGGAGCACAGAAGAAGGGGCAAGCAATCTCATTGCTGAAGCTAAATATAAGGTTCCTCCTGGTGATGCCAAGGAACAGCACAATACCAATGCCAATGCACATGAGGGCGATCATTCTGGTGATGCTAAAGAACAGCATTCTGACGTCGTTTCAGATGCTGTTGCTTTTGGTGGTGGGGGCTCGCAGGCATGTGAGGCTGTAATGCCAGAGTGTAGGGTAAATTTAAGCTGGATACCTATTTCTCCTGCAAGTACACATTGAAACAAATTTCTATTGCATGCTTTTTCTGCAATGCCATCACCAATGAGGATCATGTTCCTTACCTTCTGCTTGCATATATCGTTAGTCATGGTTCGGCAGATTATTCTTTCTTCTTGCCCCATTTCGGTGCTTTTTGCATCCAATTCTTTGTGGAAAGTCTATTGTGCTTTACATGGCGTTTGAAAAGCAGCTGCCGGCAAAATAGATCGCAGGAGACATGGCATGAGAACTCTTCACCTACATTCTCACCTGTATATTATACCTTTCAAATTGTAATCCAAGTTGTGTTTGTAGAAATTATCTTGAGAGCCCCTCATACAAGCTTTGCGTGAAGGAGGCTTAATTGCATGACTGTTTTCAGCATGTTATTCTGCATTTGAAGCAATTCCGTTTACCAAAAAAAAAAAAAACAAGAAAAGAAGAATCATTGTCAGGTACCCTATTGTTGTTTTCAGTATATGTTAATTCTCTACGTTACTGTGCATAAATATCGAAGTAGGACTGTTTTTCTGGTTGCAGCAAAGAGAGATGAGTTTGATTTCTGGAAGGAAATAGTAACGGGACATTTCTGGTGATGGTTGCTGGAAGGTAAGAGTGCTCCACAAATTGTGTTTATTTGTTGGGTATTATACTAGCTGTTCTAAAAATATTATATTCTTTTTGCACCAGTTATTTAAAATTGTCACTTCTAATTATAGGATTAAACATTGATATGTAGTGTGACCATATGCCTCGTACCACCTTTTGTTCTCCTGCTTCTAAAATCCAGTAGGTATTAAAGCACTTCTTTAAAATAAAAATTGATATGCTACTGGATATTGTTAATAGCGTGTAGTAAATCGACAGTGATGGCTGGTTTGACTTGAATTGGTGGATGGAAACATGAAACTAAGGGGATCCAAAACCAAAATGTAATTTATGGATTTTATCTTCATCAAGTATGTAAGGGGATCCAAAACCAATGCGTAATCCATGGGATTAGATCATCGCCGGGTATAAAACAGTATTCTAATCAGAGGCATCATGTGCAGGGAGAACCAGAACCAACTGGGGATCGCTTCTGAAAAATAAAACATAAAATCAATTCTTCCATATGTACAGAGTGCCAATGTAATCATAAAATCTAATAAACAGCTAACTTTCTCGCTTTTATATTTGTGTTTACATTATCTACTGTGTTGATAAATCATTCATCAATATTTAGATCAAAGTTATAGCGTAAAGCTTGGCTTCTTTGAGCTTTCCTTGGTTAATGGAGCCAAAAAAGATGGAGAACTTTGGAGTTAAATGATTTGCTCTTTATTAATGACATGATATAATTACAAGTCATATCATTTATCTATTATCTCCCAGCAAGCTGGGTGGTAGAGTAACCGACTTGAGGGTAAGTGGTTGGTCGGATTTGCAACGTATTTTGAACCAGGGCAAAAATCAGACTCGTAAAGGGCCATGTATAGCCCAATTTCGTATAAAGTTGTAGTCAATTTCAAAATTATTAGTTTGGGTATGAGAGGATTAGTAACTAGATGAGTAGGTGTTAAGTTGTATGATAATCTTTGTTGATGCATGTTTAATCTCATATCGGTTATGTAACGAATAGATTATTGGTAGGTACATAGATCTAAGAAATTCAGTCGTGACAATTAGTATCATATATAGATTATAGGTAAGTTCATGGATCTAAGAAATTTGGTTGTTACAAAGTGTCATTTATATAGTTCTGTTGCTGCTGAAATCTGTCCTCCGGTTCGGGCGCGATCGGGATGCAGCGTGAGCTCCCTCCTGGACGGACCTGCAAGACAGTCCTCACGCGAGAGGCGTTGGGGGTGGCCCTCTACGGAAAACCCTCCGACGCCCAAGTCAGTGGAGACCAGCAATCAACAAATATGGGAGAAGGATCCCTGAGGAAAAGTTCATCCGAGCTCTCGTGGAGCTTTTATGGCGGAGTGTAAGAACCATGAATAAAAAATGGGCGTAGAATAGTCGTACCTGAGAGGCTTGAGGGTGATAGTATTTATAGGCGGTCACCTGACTTCTTGGACGTGCTCTGGATGAGGTCTGAAAGTTGTTGGGATTCGAAACGGATTCGAATCAGGTTGTTACAGGGCCGGTAGGATCCGTATCTGGTTAGTTAGAGGATCGACGGCTGGGAGGCGGGGAGAGCTGGCCGATGGCTCGAGACTCAGTGGCTGCATGGTCCATAGGCCACTATTGTAGGTCCTAGGCTACGTCTTGGCATGATTCCTTGTTTGGAATCTTATTCTGTTACAGTGAATTTGAACTCTCCCGCGCCAGATTCCGCAGAGGTCTGAAGTAGCTCGGATCGAATGGCCGAGGAATGGTCTGGCCTTGATGGCAGAAGCATAAGAATAGCTCGGGTTGCCGAGGCATAAGGTTGGCCGAACCTGTCGAAGTATAATGTGGTCGGCCGAGTCGGACTTCTGTGAAGCATGGAGTCAAGAACTCCTTGTCTCGGCTTTATGACGCCATCCTTCCTCACGCAAAAGGTGCCTAGGGGCAACGCGGCAGCCACAAATGCCTTAATGATAAAGGAAATAAGGCATTAAATGCCTTAAAACAGGTGGATGCACATGACCTTTATGAGGCCATAATTGCGTTGGTGCGAAGGACATAATGCGGCTGTGGAAACCGAGTTAGAGTGCCGAGGTATGTTGGCCGAAGCATATTTGCCGAGGCATGTTGGCCGAAGTATATTTACCGAGGCATGTTGGCCGAAGTATATTTGCCGAGGCACATTGGCCGAAGTATATTTACCGAGGCATGTTGGCCGAAGTATATTTGCCGAGGCATGTTGACCGAAGTATATTTGCCGAGGCATGTTGGCCGAAGTATGCTTTCTCCTCTCTTTTTATTCTATTAAATGCTGGCCAAGTCATTATGACCGTTTCTGCACCATTGAATGCTCCAGCTTATTGATTTGACTGCCGGATATTAATGAGGGGGCCCTTGAGAACCAAGGCACGTGGCCCTTTTTTTCCCCTCTTGTTCTCTTTCTTCATTATGAGGAGACTCTTGTTGCTAGAATGTCGCGCCAGCATGCCAGCTTGCAAGCAGGGCATTTGGACTGGGCGCGACCCCATCGCGATATGAGCGTCAACAATGCAATGACGATTTTATCCCTCATCACATGCCCCCCACTCCCTAGTCCGAAGTGTAATTTCGGATATAGGGAGTAGAATTCTGGAGCAATCTTATTTAGGGGACGTGTCATTCGATCCTCTGTAGAGGAAGTGTTTATCACTCGGATTGGCCGAGGTTGCAGAAATATATCACTCAGTCTTCGGCCGAGGCTTTTGATAATAAGAGATGCACTCTGGCTCTGGCCGGGGCTTTTGATGATAAGAGATGCACTCCGGCTCTGGCCGGGGCTTTTGATGATGAGAGATGCACTCCGGCTCTGGCCGGGGCTTTTGATGATAAGAGATGGACTCCGGCTCTGATCGGGGCTTTTGATAATAAGAGATGCACTCCGGCTCTGGCCGGGGCTTTTGATGATGAGAGATGCACTCCGGCTCTGGCCGGGGCTTTTGATGATAAGAGATGCACTCCGGCTCTGGCCGGGGCTTTTTATGACTTTTATGGATGAATTTATTACTCGGTTGTTGCCGAGCCTTCAGAAATATATCACTCGGTCTTTGGCCGAGGCTCTGGAAATTTATTACTCGGTTGTTGCGGAGCCTTTAGAAATATATTACTCGGTTGTTACCGAGCCTTCCCAAGATGCTACTCAGTTGTAACCGAGGCTTTCAATATTAATTGCTACTCGGTTGTGACCGAGGCTTCAAATAAACTACTCGGTGTTGCCGAGCCTTCAAATAATAAATTACTCGGTGTTGCCGAGCCTTCCCAAGATGCTACTCAGGCTTCCAAATATTAATTGCTACTCGGTTGTAACCGAGGCTTCCAAATATTAAATTACTCGGTGTTGCCGAGCCTTCCAAGATGCCACTCGGTTGTAACCGAGGCTTCCAAATATTAATTGCTACTCGGTTGTGACCGAGGCTTCAAATAAATTACTCGGTGTTGCCGAGCCTTCAAAGATATATCACTCGGTCTTTGGCCGAGGCTCTGGAAATTTATTACTCGGTTGTTGCCGAGCCTTTAGAAATATATTATTCGGTTGTTGCCGAGCCTTCCCAAGATGCTACTCGGTTGTAACCGAGGCTTCCAATATTAATTGCTACTCGGTTGTGACCGAGGCTTCAAATAAATTACTCGGTGTTGCCGAGCCTTCAAATAATAAATTACTCGGTGTTGCCGAGCCTTCCCAAGATTCTACTCAGGCTTCCAAATATTAATTGCTACTCGGTTGTAACCGAGGCTTCCAAATATTAAATTACTCGATGTTGCCGAGCCTTCAAAGATGCTACTCGGTTGTAACCGAGGCTTCCAAATATTAATTGCTACTCGGTTGTGACCGAGGCTTCAAATAATAAATTACTCGGTGTTGCCGAGCCTTCAAAATTATATTTTACTTGGCGCTGCCAAGGTTCGGAGATCGCTCGGCTCAGCCGTGGATTATAATGATTATATTTTACTTGGCGCTGCCAAGGTACGGAGATTGCTCGGCCCGGCCGAGGATTTATATGACCTGCTTCTTATTGTAGCTTTCAAGGAGAGTTATAAGAATTTCGCAGGCCTTTTAAAAACTGAATTTAATTCAATGAATAAAAATGGGTTTAGAAAGAGCGTACTTTTATGGATGAATTTATTACTCGGTTGTTGCCGAGCCTTCAGAAATATATGCTCTGGAAATTTATTACTCGGTTGTTGCCGAGCCTTTAGAAATATATTACTCGGTTGTTGCCGAGCCTTCCCAAGATGCTACTCGGTTATAACCGAGGCTTCAAATATTAATTGCTACTCGGTTGTGACCGAGGCTTCAAATAAATTACTCGGCCGAGCCTTCAAATAATAGATTACTCGGTGTTGCCAAGCCTTCCCAAGATGCTACTCGGTTGTAACCGAGGCTTCCAAATATTAATTGCTACTCGGTTGTGACCGAGGCTTCATAATAATAAATTACTCGGTGTTGCCGAGCCTTCAAATAATAAATTACTCGATGTTGCCGAGCCTTCAAAATTATATTTTACTTGGCGCTGCCAAGGTTCGGATATCGCTCGGCCCAGCCGAGGATTATAAAGATTATATTTTACTTGGCGCTGTCAAGGTACGGAGATTGCTCGGCCCGGCCGAGGATTTATACGACCTGCTTCTTATTGCAGCTTTCAAGGAGAGTTATAAGAATTTCGCAGGCTTTTAAAAACTGAATTTAATTCAATGAATAAAAATGGGTCTAGAAAGAGCGTACTTTTATGGATGAATTTATTACTCGGTTGTTGCCGAGCCTTCAGAAATATATCACTCGGTCTTTGGCCGAGGCTCTGAAAATTTATTACTCGGTTGTTGCCGAGCCTTTAGAAATATATTACTCGGTTATTACCGAGCCTTCCCAAGATGCAACTCAGTTGTAACCGAGGCTTCCAATATTAATTGCTACTCGGTTGTGACCGAGGCTTCAAATAAACTACTCGGTGTTGCCGAGCCTTCAAATAATAAATTACTCGGTGTTGCCGAGCCTTCCCAAGATGCTACTCAGGCTTCCAAATATTAATTGCTACTCGGTTGTAACCGAGGCTTCCAAATATTAAATTACTCGGTGTTGCCGAGCCTTCAAAGATGCCACTCGGTTGTAACCGAGGCTTCCAAATATTAATTGCTACTCGGTTGTGACCTAGGCTTCAAATAAATTACTCGGTGTTGCCGAGCCTTCAAAGATATATCACTCGGTCTTTGGCCGAGGCTCTGAAAATTTATTACTCGGTTGTTACCGAGCCTTCCCAAGATGCTACTCGGTTGTAACCGAGGCTTCCAATATTAATTGCTACTCGGTTGTGACCGAGGCTACAAATAAATAACTCGGTGTTGCTGAGCCTTCAAATAATAAATTACTCGGTGTTGCCGAGCCTTCCCAAGATTCTACTCAGGCTTCCAAATATTAATTGCTACTCGGTTGTGACCGAGGCTTCAAATAATAAATTACTCGGTGTTGCCGAGCCTTCAAAATTATATTTTACTTGGCGCTGCCAAGGTTCGAAGATCGCTACTCGGTTGTAGCCGAGCCTTCAAGATTATTTTTTACTTGGCGCTGCCAAGGTTCGGAGACCGTTACTCGGTTGTAGCCGAGCCTTCAAGATTATATTTTACTTGGCGCTGCCAAGGTTTGGAGACTGTTACTCGGTTGTAGCCGAGCCTTCAAGATTATATTTTACTTGGCGTTGCCAAGGTTCGGAGACCGTTACTCGGTTGTAGCCGAGCCTTCAAGATTATATTTTACTCGGCGCTGCCAAGGTTCAGAGATTTATTGCTCGGCCCAGCCGAAGTTCGGAGATTTATTGCTCGGCCCAGCCGAGGTTCGGAGATTTATTGCTCGGCCCAGCCGAGGTTCAGAGATTTCCTGCTTAAATAGATAACTCGGTCGTGCCAAGGATCAGCAAGTGGCATTCGTTTTTTCATTATGATTTTTTGGAGAGGTGATTGTGGTGACCATGCCATAAATCATAAAAGCAATATGCCAAAAAAAAAAAATTTAACGAGACGGGCCCGTAGAAGGCGTACCCTACTGATGATATCTGCGGAGGTTGTTTGAATTCTACGTTCGAGGAATGGATTTCCCATTCAGATCCTGGAGCTTGTAGGTGCCAGGTCCGATGACTTCCGTCACTTGATAGGGGCCTTCCCAGTTTGGTGCCAGCTTTCCTTGCTCCAACGGTTTGGAGACAGATGCTTTCCGGAGAACGAGGTCGCCGGGCAAGAAAGCTTTCTCCTTGACTCTGGAGGCGTGATAGCACCCGCGGAGAGGGAAGTCCTATCTCCACGGGGATGATAGCTTCCACTCCGAAGGCCATCCGGAACGGGGTCCTGCATGTGAAAACTCTCTGGGTGGTGCGGTAGGCCCACTGGCTGAGGCTGAAGCTGACCATCAGACTTCTGTGAAGCATGGAGTCAAGAACTCCTTGTCTTGGCTTTATGACGCCATCCTTCCTCACACAAAAGGTGTCTAGGGGGCAACGCAGCAGCCATAAATGCCTTAATTATGGAAGGAGATAAGGCATTAAATGCAGGTAGATGCATATGGCCTTTATGAGGCCATAAATGCCTTGGTGCGCATAGCACGGCTATGGAAGCCGATCTATTGTGCTAATGCAGGGAGAAGGCGGAGACGGCGTCGAGTCGTGGCGAGAGGACACCGAAGAGATGGATCGGGCCCGCCGAGATCTGGGGAGATCCTTGTCGTAGCCCCCTTGCGGGACTGGTCTGGCCTCCTTAGGTCGATATGGGGGGTCCGCAACTCCATGCGGACCACAAGAAGAAGTGGCTGGAGAAAGAGGAGCTGCGGCCTCTTCGAGGAGGCATGGAGCAGGGGTAGCTATAACTGGATGGGGAGCTGCAAGGCGCTCCTGAACCAGACGGGTCAGGGCCTGGACCTGCTGGACCAGTGTGGCGAACTGGTCCTGGGTTTCAGAAGTTGCCCTTCTCCGATTAGCCATTGAAGAGGTTCTCTTTCAGATCGAGATCCTTGTCTCATTTCTTCAAGTTTAATGGGACTTGAGGCCCTTCCTCTAGCGCCAATCTGTTGCTGCTGAAATCTGTCCTCCGGCTCGGGCGCGATCGAGATGCAGCGTGAGCTCCCTCCTGGGCGGACCTGCAAGACAGTCCTCACGCGAGAGGCGTTGGAGGTGGCCCTCTGCGGAAGACCCTCCGATGCCCAAGTCAGTGGAGACCAGCAATCAACAAATATAGGAAGAAGGATCCCTGAGGAAGAGTTCCTCCGAGCTCTCGTGGGAGCTTTTATGGCGGAGTGTAAGAACCGTGAATGAAAAATGGGGATAGAATAGCTGTACCTGAGAGGCTTGAGGGTGGTAGTATTTATAGGCGGTCACCTGACTTCTTGGACGTGCTCTGGATGAGGTCTGAAAGTTGTTGGGATTCGAAACGGATTCGAATCAGGTTGTTACAGGACCGGTAGGATCATCCGTATCTAGTTAGAGGATCGACGGCTGGAAGGCGGGGAGAGCTGGCCGATGGCTCGAGACTCAATGGCTGCATGGTCCATAGGCCACTATTGTAGGTCCTAGGCCACGTCTTGGCATGATTCCTTGTTTGAAATCTTATTTTGTTACAGTGAATTTGAACTCTCCCGCATCAGATTCCGCAGAGGTCTGAAGTAGCTCGGATCGAATGGCCGAGGAATGGTCTGGCCTTGATGGCAGAAGCATAAGAATAGCTCGGGTTGCCGAGGCATAAGGTTGGCTGAACCTGCCGAAGTATAATATGGTCGGCCGAGTCGGACTTCTATGAAGCATGGAGTCAAGAACTCCTTGTCTCGGCTTTATGACGCCATCTTTCCTCACGCAAAAGGTGCCTAGGGGTAACGCGGCAGCCACAAATGCCTTAATGATGGAAGAAAATAAGGTATTAAATGCCTTAAAACAGATGGATGCACATGGCCTTTATGAGGCCATAATTGCGTTGGTGCGAAGGACATAGTGCGGCTGGAAACCGAGTTAGAGTGCCAAGGTATGTTGGCCGAAGCATATTTGCCGAGGCATGTTGGCCGAAGTATATTTGCCGAGGCATGTTGGCCGAAGTATGCTTTTTCCTCTCTTTTTATTCCATTAAATGTTGGCCAAATCATTATGACTGTTTCTGCACCATTGAATGCTCAAGCTTATTGATTTGACTGCCGGATATTAATGAGAAGGCCCTTGAGAACCAACGCACATGACGTGGCCCTTTTTTTCCTCTTGTTCTCTTTCTTCATTATGAGGAGACTCTTATTGCTAGAATGTCGCGCCAGCAGGCCAGCTGGCAAGCAGGGCATTTGGACTGGGCACGACCCCATCGCCGATATGAGCGATCAATAATACAATGACAATTTTACTCCTCATCAAGTTCGTATTATTAGATTTGATTGGATTTGAATGATTTTATGCTTGCACTGAGTAAATTTTATAATATTTATATTGAATCAAAAATTTAAATAATATGTTATAACTTTTGAAGGTGACGTCTTGAATCTCGTTAAAAATTGTCATATAGTGGTTGACTTGTGTGCTTGATAAAGAAATTGTGGTTGCTTTTAAGAGAGCGATTATTGGGGTGTCCTACCAAATCACACACACACACACACACACACACATATATATATATATATATATATATATATATATATATATGAAGAGGGAAATCTGAGAGCACAGAAATGCAAACACTAACCAAGGGTCTCCTTGAGGTAAGTAGATAATATAATTTGTCAACACTGTGGATAATATAAGAAATATAGGTTGGGTGGCGGTGAGGTATCGCAGAACATCGACTAAACTGTGATATAGGGGTGAAATCCTGCCAGGAGAGTGCCATCATGCAGAGGATTTGTTGTAAGGAGTGGCTAGAGCGAGAATTGGTTTAAATTCTAAGAAATTAGCTTGGCAAAGAATATCCCATGTGTTCTTTGGGTAAGTGAGATAGAGAGGGTTGAGAGATGATAGAAAAATAATAAGACTACATGCAAAATTATTAGATGACCGTGTTAGCACAATATCATTCACGAAGTAGACCAATATATTAGGGGAATCACAACGAAAAAATATTTATGAATTAAATGTCCTGGAATTGAAGTCAAGTGGCCTTACAAATGTGCTAATGCCGTGAATGTAAGGGCTATGGATAGTTTAAGGCTTACCAAATCATACTTGTCTCTAACTTGATCTGATTTCATATTCGAGTTGTGATTTCAGATTTAGGTCCAATTTATTTGCTGATTAAGTTAGATTAGTTTCATGAAAAGAATTTTAGACTCAACGAATTTTTCAACCTCGATGAAGAATAAGTATGACCTATATCCAATCCAAAATATTCGGGTTCAATTAGGATCGAGTTTGCTTGGATTTGCTTTTGACCCAGACATTTAGTTATTATTTTATGGTTAAAATTTAATAATTAATAATTAATTTTAGCACCATTAAAAAAATTTAAATAGTGCTAACAAGAGTCAATTGAAATTTTCATTCTAAATCTTTTAATCCCATCAAAATAATTAATCATTCTTAAGTTTTATAAATTATATTTTTAAATATATAATAAATAGTTGAAGAAGGCATTATAAATTAGACTCAGACAAAAATATTAAAATATAAATATTTAAATAAAATTAATGAAAAATAGATGAACAGTGCTCGGCCATAAACAGTGCTCGACCCCCTCAGCATCGGCCTCGGTCATGAGCTTGACCATCTCAGCCTCGGCCATCTTAGCCTCGGCCTCGGCCATGAACAGTGCTCGGCCACCTCAGCCTCGGCCTCGTTATGAACAGTGCCATGCAAGTGAACAGTGCCATGCAAGTGTTCACCCACGGCCTTCTCTGAAGCTCATCCAAGGGCATGAATAGTGCTATGCAAATGAACAGTGCCATGCAAGCACTCTATAATCAATGCTCTACAAGGGACAGCTGGCTTTAATTCCAAACTGCATCTTCTGCCCCAATGGCTGCACCTTGGGGCCCACATGCCTAACTTTATCACCCATCGCTGTCCGTGCGGGACTGCAGAAAAGGTAACGTGGGGAACACGTCTGGCAAGTGCCATAACGGTAGGCCATGCCTGCAACAACCTGCGATAGTTGTCCAAACCAAAATAGCACCTGTCAACCGGCTGCAACCACCTACTCTGATAGGACACGACCTGCAGCCTGACATGTCACATGGAGGTAAGCTCCATTGTTGCTGCCATCAATTAATGCTCTGACAAGTAATTATGTCCAAAAACTAGTAAACTCTAAGCATATATAAAATAGATAAGAGGGATCTCCGACCAGGTAACTCCAAGAAATGAACTCATTACACTCTTAAACGCTTATTCTTGCTCACAGAGAGCACGGCTCTAAGCTTCTCTCTTCTCTCTTTCGAGCTTCCTCAAGCTCACGGCTGTTGCCCAGAGCACTGACTTGAGTGTCAGAGGGTCCCCGCCGGAATCTTCGGCCCCCAGGACTTGTTTGCAGGCCCCCAGGCGCAAAGAGCTCGCCGAAGGATCCCAGGCTCGCTGGAGGAGGCGACCGGACGCTCGCGGACGTTCGAGGACGATGATTTGGTGTCAACAGATTAGCGCGCCAGGAAGGAGGGAGAGAGTAGAGTTCTACGACACTAAGCTACAAGCCCTCGCTTCCTCTGCGACAATAATGGTGGATAAAAACAAAGGTGGGGGCACCCTTAACGGGCTGCGCAACAGGAGGCCATCTCTCTGCTCCACCATCGTTACCACTTCAAGCCAAAAAGCATGCCACCCTCATATCCCTTGAAATCTCAGCATTAACGGCAGCTGTTCAAAAGCTGCAGGAGCGATATTTCACGGCCACATAGCAGCAAACAAGAGCTTACGCTGCTCCTTTGGTTGCCGCTCAAGTCAGCTATCATCCATCCGGTGGGAGATCTTCCTAGCGAGAGACTCGCCACCGTCATATCTCTCCAAGGCTCATCAGCAAGAGCAAGCTCAAGCTATCAGTAAAGAGCATCCTTCAAGCTCACCAACAAACACCACAAATGCGAAGTCCCCCAAATGAAGCAGGAGATAAATTTCTCCAACGAAAAAGCTAAGTACACTACACTTTGAGAAAAAGCTTCTTTTCATTAGCGTCTGAATGCATTATAGGAAAACCAACAAAACTAACCATTCAAAAGGCTCTCAACGGTCCTGCGATCATAAGATCACCCCCGGACCGGCCGTGAAACCCCTGCGGGTTTCAGCGACCTCGAGTCATCCCTCGATCCGGCCATGAAACTCCCGAGGCGGTTCCAGAGGAGCTCAGCGGCATCGCGGCTAACAGAATACCACTCGGTCCGGCTAGGATACACCCCTGAATCGTTCAAGTCCCTAACAGCCCGTACCCGCTCGAGTCACCTTTAGCACACAAACACCCGAGGCAGTTTCGAAGGAGCTCAGTGGCATCGCGGCTAACTGAACACCACTCGGTCCGGCTAGGATATGCTCCCGAGTCATTCAAGTCCCTAACAGTCCGTACCCGCTCGAGTCGCCTTCCGGACCGGCACAAAAACACTCGAGGCAATTTTATTTGAGCCCCCGTGGCTCTATTTCTGCTTCGGCAATTTATCTTAGCCTCAGTGGCTTTATCTTGATAGCCCCAAGTTAGCTCACAACGGAAGAGATCAACTCCTGACTCACCGCTAACAGGCATCCACTTCCGGGCTCTGCATCGGGAAGGGTTTACTGGCTGCCAGTCAAAGGTAACAACTTACCTTCAAACTTTGCTTAAAGTTTTTGAACAGGCAAAAAGCATGGCTCCAAAGAGCGTGAAGATGTCTACACAAGGCAACACAAAAGGAAAGGGGTTTCCCCACCTGGAAGGAATCACGGTTAAAGTTGACATGGAAGGACAGATGTGAAGGTAAAAAGTTCTACACTCCTTTCGCTTAGCTGACGCAGGGCACACAAGCTCAAGGAGTATGGGGGGGCATCTGATGGGGCTAGTGGGCCCCATAGACCACTATGACAGCATCTGGGCTTGGCCTCAGCAAACTGGCCTTTCCTCCTTGGTCCCGACAAGTTCTCGGCGGGTCTAGCAGGTCCAGGGCGGCCTCCGTTGGGTCGGCCATCTTAGCCTCAGCCTCGGCCATGATCAGTGCTCGGCCTCTTCCCCTCCGCCTCGGCATGAACAGTGCTCGCCACCTCAGCCTCGGCCTCGGCCATGAACAGTGCTCGGCCCCCTCAGCATAGTGCTCGGCCATGAATAGTGCTTGGCCACCTCAGCCTCGGCTTTGGCCATGAACAGTGTTCGGCCCCCTCAGCCTTAGCCATGAATAGTGAGGCCATCTCAGCCTCGGCCTCGGCCATGAATAGTGCTCGGCCACCTCAGCCTCGGCCTCGTTATGAACAGTGCCATGCAAGTGAACGGTGTCATGCAAATGTTCACCCACGGCCTTCTCTGAAGCTCATCCAAGGGCATGAATAGTGCCATGCAAATGAACAGTGACATGCAAGCACTCTATAATCAATGCTCTATAAGGGATAGCTAGCTTCAACTCTAAATTGCATCTTCTGCCCCAATGGCTACACCTTGGAGCCCACACGCCTAACTTTATCACCCATCACTGTCCGCGCAGGACTGCAAAAAAGGCGACGTGGGGGACACGTCTGGCAAGCCGTAACGATCGGCCACGCCTATTGCCTGCGACAGTTGTTCAAACCAAAATAGCACCTGCCAACCGGCTGCAGCCACCTATTTTGACGAGACATGGCATGCAGCCTAACATGTCACATGGAGGTAAGCTCCATTGTTGCTGCCATCAATTAATGCTCTGACAAGTAATTATATTCAAAAACTAGTAGACTCTAAGCATCTATAAAATGGGTAAGAGGGATAACTCCAAGAAACGAACTCATTACACTCTTAAACTCTCATTCTTGCTCACAGAGAGCACGGCTCTAAGCCTCTCTCTTCTTCTCTTTTTCGAGCTTCCTCAAGCTCACGACTGTTGCCCAGAGCACTGATTTGAGCATCGAAGGATTCCCGCCGAAATCTCCAGCCTCCGGACTTGTTTGCAGGCTTCCAAACGCAAGGAGCTCGCCGAAGGATCTTGGGCTCGCTGGAGAAGGCGACCGGACGCTCGCGGACGTTCGAGAACGATGATTTGGCGTCAACAGATTCGTATTTAGGGATGACAACAGTAAGTAAGCCGAAACACACACACACACACACACACACACATATATATATATATATATATACATACATACATACATACATACATACATACATACATACACACACACACAGGAGGAGCTAAGCTAAACAAAGTCTCGATACTTTTTCATTTGCAAGGGCCAAGGTGGTGGTTCCAAAAATTAACCTTTAGGAAAACAGTCCGTCCAAATCTAGTAGTACTCAGATCCAGTGACTGATGATCAGGTCCATCTATATATATATACCTTCCAAGGAAAGGAGTTGGGAATTGAAGACTACAGCTTGGTATCGCAATTTGAGGACTTGTTTTTTATGCCGAAAGACCTTGTAAAACGCATAACGCTCTACTCTCCTCCTGGGCGAAATTAAGAAGGCGAGTAATCATCCATCCGATCGAGGGCTGTAATCTGTCCGTTGCTTGGAAGGCACAGTTCGTTCGTCGAATTGAAAATAGAAATTCGAGTCTCCGATCGACGTCCCAAGGTGCGTTCATCCTCAAACAACAAAACAAAGAGACGCAGGCTACTAATTCCATTAGCCCAAGGGCAGCAGGGACAGCCGGTGGCTCCACTCCTCGGAGGCACTCTTGGGTTGAAGTGATGATCCCTCCGCGTACGGAACCATCAGCGCTTGAAGAAGAGCACATAAAAATTTAATTTTTAACCAACAGAATAACTTGCTATACTGGTTAGTTTATGAAGAACTGATGTGGCTGATCACCTTCTCTAGACGGCAGCATAACGCCTGCGCAATTCTCGGAATCAAATGGTTTGATAACTCATTTTTGGGGCGTCGGCACTCTCGCCTCGGCCCCTGATTTCCCGGCCTTTGGCTCTGGCTCTGGCCTTCAGTTTCGGCCTCGCCCTGGCTTCGGCTCTGGCCTCCAGCTTCGGCTTCGGCCTCTGGCTCCGGCCTCCAGCTTCGGCTTCTAGTTCCGGCTCCGGCCTCTGGCTTCGGCCTCTGGCTTCGGCTCCGGCCTCTGCCTCTGGCTTCGGCCTCCAGCTTTGGCTCCGGCCTCCAATTTCGGCCTCACCCTCGCTTCGGCCTCTGGCTTCGGCTCCGGCCTCCAGCTTTGGCTCCGGCCTCCAGTTTCGGCCTCGCCCTCGCTTCGGCCTCTGGCTTCGGCTCCGGCCTCCAGCCTCCGGCTCCGGCCTCTGGCTCCAGCTCCGGCCTCCAACTTCGGCTCTGGCCTCTGGCTTCGGCTTCGGCCTCCATCTCCGGCCTCCAACTTCGGCTCCAACCTCTGGCTCCGGCTCCGGCCTCCGGCTCCGGCATCCAGCTTCGGCTTCGGCTTTAACTTGCCTTATATTGTGTGCTTTCCTAGCATAGTAAAAGCTAACCTCGGATATCGGACCCTGGGATTCGAGACATCCACTACCGCATATCTCGCTCGCCGAAATCATGGGCAAGTGCTAACACACCTCGCAGGTGCTGATATGCACGACACCCATTCAGCAACAGCCCAACAACCTGCCGTTCACAGAACTCATCCTAACAAGAAAGATTCGATGCCTCCAATAGAACGAGGTAAAAGGAACCCTCAGGCAGGTATAAAAGGAGGACCCCGAGCTTAGGGCGGGGGATCTTCTTCTTCTTCTCCTCCTTTAAAAAAACACACGCAATACATTCCTGTTGAACAAGCTCGCTAACTTGAGCGTCGGAGGATCCCCGTCGGAAGCACCGGCCCGGACTTCTTGCAGGTCCCTGGAGGAAGAAGGCGATTTTTTCACTTCTTTGGAGGTCCCCGAAGATCTCACCACACCCGACGCTCATCACAAGTGACTTGGCAGCAACTGATTGGCGCGCCAGGAAGGGGCCACACACGCGGTAGGCGAAAGTTCTTCCTGTGACCCCACTATTTCTGCAAGAAAAACGATGGTGACAACACGAGCTCAGGAAGCTTCAACCAGCCATGCCGCGGAACGCCTTCCGCGAGCTGAACAATCGAAGGCCAACCTCCATGTTCTGCCCCCTGCACCACCACAGATGAACCAGTCCAATCGGCTTGATGTTCTGACTCATCAGGTACAGGACCTGATGACGATGGTGCAGGGATTATAGGAACACTGCTTTGTCGCCCGCCTCAGCCCCCTCAGCCTCACGAAGGGGGGCAAGGAGCAAATCAATCTCATCGAGGCGGGACTCCACCTGAGGCCTCCCACCACTCGCCCCCTGAACCTCATCGTCGGGAGACTTTAAAGCGACGACGGTCTCTCTCCCGCCATTCTGATCGTTCTCACCGGCGGCCTGGTGAGAAGGAGCCAAGACGGGTGTACTCCTTGCACCGGCGGTATTCCCCGACTTCATCTTCTGACTCCTCTAAAGACGACACCAACAGGAAGGCTACTCGTCGGACCAAACAGCGGCTCGATGAATATCATCAATGGTTGGAGGAGCTTAGTCGCTGGATCGCCAACCCTCACGGGACGAACTACGATCACCATCCCCCGCTCTCCCGCCGCATCAAGGAGGAGCCGGTTCCACCCCGGTTCCATCTTCCCCAGTTGGACCCGTACGACGGCACGACAGACCCTCTGGACCACTTGGAGAGCTATAAGGTTTTCATGCAAGTCCAGGGAGCGACGGACTCCCTCCTGTGTGTCGCCTTTCCTTCCACACTTCGTAAGGCGATGCATGCGTGGTATTCTCGCTTATCACCGCGCAGCATCAATTCCTTTCGACAGCTCGAGCGATCTTTCCTGGCCCACTTTGATGCGTGCCGAAAGATCCCTCGAGTGGCCGATAGCTTGTTCGTTGTTCAGCAAAGGAGTAGCGAGACCCTGAAGGACTTTGTTGCTCGGTTCAAGGAGGCGGTGCTGGAGGTGTATAACTTGGATGATTCTGTGGCCACCTTGGCCCTGAAGCGAGGACTTCGTCCTTCTAGATTCGCCTATTCCCTGGATAAGAAGCCTCCTGGCTCCTACGCCGAGCTTCTAATCCGGGCACAGAAGTGCATTCGCACCGACGAAGCAGACTCTTTTAGGAGGGAGGCTGATAAAAGTTCCAGCAAAAAACTGACATCCACGGAGCCTGCTGGAGCACGGTCCAGGAAGCCTGAGCCTCCCCATCGCTCAGACCATCGGCCTCAGACGCTTGTTCCCAAGGAGCAGTTCACCCCCCTCTTGGCTCCGATATCCTACATCCTACTGGAGATCAAGGAGGAGCCCTACTTTCGACGTCCACCTCTCATGAAGTCAGGGATCCCCCGCAGCAAAGAACTTTACTGCCGGTATCATCGAGACTACGGTCATGACACTGATGACTGCCGCCATTTGAAGAAGGCCATCGAAGAGCTTGTCCAGCAGGATCACTTGGGCAAGTTCGTTCGAAGAGGGAACCTACCTGCTCCAGGTTCATCGGTGCCTCCTGTGCTTCAGACCGGCGTCGACAATGCCCCTACGGAAAAGACAATAGCCATGATTTCCTGGGGGACAGGCAGCAGCTCGAAAAGACGACGAGAGAGGGTAGATTCTGTAATTCCTTTCTTTAGGAAGGACTTAGATGGGGTAGTTAATAAGCATGATGATAGCGTCGTCGTGTCCATGACCATAGCCAAACATCCTGTAAAAAGAATTTTAGTAGATAGTGAAAGTTCTGTGGATGTTTTGAGCTACGAGGCCTTTGTTCGGATGAATCTGTCAAACTCCTCCCTTCGACCCATCACCACGCCTTTGATGGGCTTTACTGGAGATTCTGTGAGCGTCGAAGGGGATATCGCCCTCCTTGTCACGGCTCGGACTCCACCGCGTCAGAGAATGGTAGTCATAAATTTCCTGGCGGTCCGGGTTCCGTTGGCTTACAACGCTATCTTGGGAAGGCCGGGCTTGAATTTGCTGGATGTCGTCATCTCCACCAAGAGATTGTTGGTGAGGTTTCCCACCGACGAAGGGGTCGGAGAAATGAAGGGAGAGCAAAGCCCACCACCGCTTTGCTGCCACTTATCCTCCAGTCCGCTGGAGGCGGTGTCGGTAGTAGCGCCTGAGCCACTTGACCCCCGAGAATTGGGGAGGAGAGGAGAGCCAGCCGAGCACCTCCTAACCTTCCCCTAGGGAGAGGACCCGACGAGGACCGTCCAGGTTGGAGCGCTGCTCCCGGAAGAGGCACGCGATTAGCTCCTCACTTTCTTGCGTGCCAACGCCGACATCTTCACATGGTCGTCATCAAACATGCCAGGCATCCCTAAGGAGATGATCATCCATCGGCTCAACCTCAAGCCAGAGTGCCGACCGGTTTGATAGAAGAAAAGAAGCTTTGCTTCGGATAGACAGAAAGCTATCGATGAGGAAGTTCGTAAGCTGATAGCTACAGGCCACATTCGGGAAGTTCACTACCCTGAATGGTTGGCCAACGTTGTGATGGTCCGTAAGATTAATGGGAGCTGGAGGATGTGCGTAGACTTCATCGACCTCAACAAAGCATGCCCCAAGGACAGCTTCCCGTTGCCTCGGATCGATCAACTGGTGGACGCTACATCCGGCCATAAGACCCTTAGTTTCATGGACGCCTTCTTC
Source organism: Calamus simplicifolius (assembly GCA_900491605.1). Taxonomy (NCBI): domain Eukaryota; kingdom Viridiplantae; phylum Streptophyta; class Magnoliopsida; order Arecales; family Arecaceae; genus Calamus; species Calamus simplicifolius. The sequence goes on along the minus strand of UESW01003912.1, from coordinate 462,516 downwards.
GGGTACAACCAAATCAGGATGAACCCGGTGGATGAGGAAGCTACCTCCTTCATAACTGAGAAGGGATTGTACTGCTACAAGGTAATGTCATTCGGACTGAAGAACACGGGGGCCACTTACCAAAGGCTAATGAATAAAGTCTTCGAAGACCAAATTGGGCGCAACATGGAACTGTACGTGGACGACATGCTGACAAAAAGTGTCCATGCCACCAGCCATATTGCCGACCTAACAGAGACCTTCGACAACCTCCGCCGATACCAGATGAGGCTGAACCCATGCAAATGCGCCTTTGAGGTGACAGGCGGCAAATTCTTGGGTTTCATGGTGACCCGACGAGGAATCAAGGCGAACCCTGATAAAGTTCAAGCCATCTTGGACATGAGGTCTCCCACCAACAAGAAGTGCAGCGCATGACGGGAAGGGTGGCGGCCTTGAGCCGCTTTTTGTCCAAGTCCACTGAGAGGTGCTTGCCTTTCTTCAAGGCGCTCTGCAGGGCCAATGGATTCAAATGGACAAAAGAGTGTCAGATGGCCTTCGAGGGACTGAAAGAATTTCTATCCACCCCGCCGCTGCTGTCCAAGCCAACGGGTGGAGAAGAACTTCTTCTATACCTCGCGGCTTCTTCCGAAGCTGTCAGTTCCATGCTGGTTTGCATGGACACCAACGGCACACAAAAGCCGATGTATTACACTAGCAAGATGCTCCACGATGCGGAGACCAGGTACTCAAAGATTGAGAAGATTATCTTCGCACTGATTGTATCCGCCCAGCGCCTCCGATCATATTTTAAGCTCATCCGATCGTAGTGGTCACGAACCAACCTCTCAAGGCGATTCTCGCTCGCCCGAACACCTCGGGCCGACTGGCAAAGTGGGCACTCAAGCTGGAAGAATTTGACCTATCTTTCCATCTCCGGTCAACCATGAAATCCTAGGTCCTGGCAGATTTCTTGGTCAAATGCATCTGGGGCGAGGAGCAACCCGAAGAGGCCCCTGCAAACCCCTCAACTCCTGGGACTGGAGAGGATGAATGGATCCTTCATGTGGACGAAGCATCAAATTCTCAATGGAGCAGAGCGTGCCTCATTCTGGCCAACCCGGACGGAGTTGTAACCGAGTGCGCACTCCGCTTTCTCTTTCCAGCTACCAACAATCAGGCGGAGTATGAAGCCCTACTATTTGGAATAAGATTAGCCCGGGAGCTCGGGGTGAAGTGCCTCAGAGCATTCACTGACTTCTAGCTAGTCACTGGCCAAATCACAGGAGAATATGAAGCGCGGGATCCTATAATGTCCCGCTACTTGAGTATGGTGCAGTCGCAAGCTTCTCTCTTAACCTACTTCAATGTCAGCTACATTTCTCGAGGGGAGAATGCTAGAGCAGACACCTTGTCCCATCTCGCCGCCTCAGCTGACGAGATGTTGGAAAGAGCTTATATAGAGCATCTGGAAGCCCCAAGTACCGAAGCAACAGAAGAAGCCCTACCAGTTGAGCAAGAGCCTTTCTGGATGGATGCTTATATCCAGTACCTTACCAATGGTAGGTACCCTCTCCGAAGACCCGACCGAGGCCAAGCAGCTCAAAAGATGGATCCCGAAGTTTTTTATAATGGAAGGAAAACTCTACCGAAGATCGTTCTCGTACCCAGTCCTCAGATGTGTCGGCCCCACAGAGGCGGATTACATCCTGCGGAAGATACATGAAGGCATATGCGGAAGTCATTTGGGGGGCAGAGCTCTGGCATACAAAGCCTTGCGACAAGGATATTATTGGCTAACAATGAAGGAGGATGCATCCGAGCTTGTCAAGAAATGTGATAGTTGCCAGCGCCATGCCAATATTCAACGCCAACCAACGTCCCAGCTGACCCCCCTGGCCGCACCTTGGCCCTTCGCCCAGTGGGGTATGGACATCCTGGGACCATTCCCTCCAGCCTCCGGTCAACGTAAATTCCTACTGGTAGCCGTTGACCATTTCACCAAGTGGATCGAGGCCGAAGTACCGCCAAGATCACCGAGGGCAACGTGAGAACCTTCTTTTGGAAGTCTGTAGTGCACCGGTTCGGGTTGCCGCACACCCTCGTCACTGATAATGGCCGATAGTTTGACAATGCAGCCTTCCGGGAGTTCTGCATCGGGCTGGGTATTCATCAATGGTTCACCTCTGTGGGGCACCCTCAGACAAATGGCGCAGCCAAGGTGACCAATCGCATTATTCTCCAAGGACTTAGGGCCCGGTTAGATGAATGCAAACGACGATGGGTGGAAGAGCTCCCCAGTGTACTGTGGGCCTACCACAACGCCACGAGCACCCACTGGAGAAATTCCTTTCAACCTGGTTTTCGGATCCGAAGCCGTCATCCCTGTGGAGAAGGTGTCCCAAGCCCCCGGACAGAGTATACAGCAAAGGGGACAACCCAAGTCAACTGCAGGCCGACCTTGACTTAGTGGAAGAATTGCGAGACCAAGCACGGCTCTGCATGGCGACCTTCCGTCAGCAGGCAGCCAGATACTATAATGCCCGAGTACGATCTAAGGCATTCCGCCCCGGAGACCTAGTCCTTCGACGAGCTGAAATATCAAAGCCGACGGGAGGAGGCAAGCTAGCACCAAAATGGAAAGGACCCTATCGTGTCATGGAGGTACTTCATTATGGAGCATACAAAGCTGAGGGGCTAGACGGGAAGCCTCTCCTCCGCACTTGGAACGCAAACAACCTACATCGGTATTATCAGTAGTTTGCTAATTTCCTTTAGTTTGAACCTGCTTGCCAGAATACTATTTAGAATATTCTTATTGCCATGTTTTCGAGTGATCTCCCTTCTCACTCTAAGCCCGGCTCCGCGTCGGCACCTTAAGCCCGGCTCCGCGTCGGCACCCTAAGCCCGGATCTGCGTCGGCACCTGAAGCCCGGCTCTGCGTTGGCACTCCAAGCCCGGCTCCGCGTCGGCACTCTAAGCCCGGCTCCGCGTTGGCACCTTAAGCCCGGCTCCGCATCGGCACTCGAAGCCCGGCTCCGTGTTGGCACTCGAAGCCCGGCTCCGCATCGGCACCTTAAGCCCGGCTCCGTGTCGGCACTCTAAGCCCAGCTCCGCGTCGACACTTAAGCCCAGCTCCGCGTCGGTACCTAGTTTGACTCCGCGTCGGCACTTGGCTCGGTTTTGTGTTGGCGCACAAGTTTGACTCCGCGTCGGAGCCCAGTGGGACTCCGCTTCGGCACGAGTTTGGTCCAGCATTAATGCTTGTTAGACCCCATGTCAGCAACAAAAACTGACCCTACATCAGCTCTCTAGATGATTTTCAGACAATGTCCATAGACAAAAGTCGTGTTGTAGTTCTTTTGCGCATAGTATTTTAGTCATAGGTTTTTGGTTCGTTTCAACTCACTCGCTAGAAGACTCGAATATGATCCAAGACATGAGCATTATGGGTCAAAGGTTTCATTAATAGCAAAAGTCTACAAAACTACTGATTTAAATCGGACTTGATGCAATACAACAAAAGTAAAAGAAACTAGAGGTCATTCGGAGCTAAGTCGTAGCTAAGTCGTCATCCTCGGGGACTTCGTCTGGCTCCAACCCCTCGATCCCTTCGAGGCCGTAGAGCTTTTAAATTTTCTCCTTGCAGTCATGGAAGCCGCCTTCGTATGCAAATGTCGTCGACTCGGCCAATTCCTTGTTAAAGGCACCAGACTTCCGAAATCCTCTACGGCTTCAGTGGCTCACTTCTCCGCCTCGGAGGCTTTCTGCTCGGCCTCGGCGATCTTTTTCTCAGCCTCGGCGATCTTCTTTTTAGCTTTGGTCACGCGGCCATTAGGTATGCAATCTTGGCATCAGACTGGCGGGCGATTTCCTCCGCGTTCTCAGCTCTCTCCTCGGCAGCACCTATTTCAATGGTGGCGGAGTGTAGTCAGTTCTACAACATGTACACTTCCGACTCCGCCACCTTCAATTTCTCCTCTGCCATCCTCTGTTTCTTTTCGGCCACCTGAGCATTATCCAGCTTATTGGCCGCCTGATGCTGGGCCACTTCCAACGCCTCTTCTGCCCTCTCTGCCCTTAGCCGGAGGGCTTCGGCCTCGGTCTTTTGCACCCGAGCAGTCTGTGCTCGGGCATCCTCCAGGGCCATCTCCGCCCTCTCTGCCCTAGCCCGAATTTCTTCTACCGAGTGATCGAGAGTGGCTTTGGCATGGGACCAAAGGCCCCTCATGGCAGTCATATAATTCAACGCCTGGGCAGATTGTCTGGGTTAGACGAAGAAACAATCTAAAAAAAAAAATCGAGAATAAAACAATGCTTACCTAAAGATGTGCCACGGATGCTTCTCGAAGAATGTGGCCTTCCCTTGATGTCGAAGAAATCCCTGCAGCTCAGGCACAGATGCCTGGTCCAATGTTCGCTCAGCCTAACGACTGTAGCGCATCAAAATCGACTGGAAAGAAGGATCGACGCCACTCCCCTCCGCTGACTTGATGGCCACGGGTGAGGACTCCGCCTCCGATTCTGCTCCCCTCAGCACCTCTGCTGGTGGAGGCGCCTCAGTTGTTGCCCCTTCAAGAGGTAGGGCGGCTTCTAGAGTCGGCTTTGTAGTTGAATGGGCCGGCTCCACTTCGACAGCTTCGGACGGGGGTGACGGTGCTTTAACACCTCGCTCTGGAGAGCAGAATAATGGGAGGGGGAGCCGGCGCTGGTGAGGGCAAATCCCTTTCTCCTGCCTCGCTCTGCCCTAATTCCTCGCCGGTCTCGGCCCTTACCACTTCACTCCGTACGGCCTCGTCGGCTTGGGCTCCTGCCGCCTCGCGCCTGCGCGAGGGCTCCACAACCTCGGCCCTTCCAGCCTCGGCCCTCCTGGCAATCTTGACGATGGCCCTCCTCTCGGCAAGGGCCCCATTCCCCTTGACTTTCCTCTTCCTTGTAACAACTTATCTGATCTCACGAAGTGATGGTGCCATTCCTGTATCAAAAAATAGGAAGAAAGAGTGTAAAACAAAGGGAGAGAAAGGAAAAAAAAAAAAAAGATAAGGGGCGAGTAATCAACCGCTCACCACTGGATGGAATAATGCCGGCGAGACAGAGGTTTTCTTCGGTCAGGAGCTGGTTGCATCGGGGGATATCAGCAGTCAAAAGCTGCCCAAATACCATTCGATCCCTCGGGAGTATGGAAGAGTCCCTATTGGCGTCGGTATTTGGTGTTCCCCAGTTCCCGCTCACCCCTCGACATCGACAAAAAAGAACTTATCTTTCCATCCTTTGATGGAAGTGGGGAGATACAATTTGAGAATCCTAGTGGGTCTAGGGGTAAAGGACCACCAACCCGCCTGTTTGCGGAGAGTATAGAAACTACGGAATAAGAAGATGCTGGCCTCTATACCTTGAAGGTGGCAAAGTACCATAAAGCCAACAATAGTTCGGATGGAATTAGGGACTAACTGGGAGGGCGTCAAAGAGTATCTATACAGGAGGTTGAGGATGAAAGGATGGATGGGTAACCGGAGTCCGGCCTTAAAGAAAGCCCCGTACAAGGCAATCCTCCCGAAATGGGAAGAAGTTACCCTGTCATCGGGAGTGGGGTAGGACAAACGCATGTTGGGAGGAAAATCATACTTGGCTCCGAGGTTCACTATGTCTTGAGCAGCCATGGTGGAGGCAGTCCATTCGAGGGACTCCCTGACAGCGCTAGAGGGACCAGCGACGGTCGGACGGCGCGGTCGTTCGCCGCCGTTCTAAGGAAACGTGGTCGAAAGATGAAGTGGTCCATTGAGTCAGTGGGGAAGCAGAAGGTTGGGAAGGAATAGGGAAACGATCCCCAAAATCAGAAATAGAACAAGAAGATGAAGAAGCCATGGGGACTAACCTGAAAGCTCGAACCGGATTGAAGGAGAAATAGCTGGGGGGGAACGGAAACAGGGGATGAACGGGCGCTTGCGGATTCAAGGTAAGAAATTGTAAGCAAGAAAAGGTGAAGATTGGAGGATAAGGACAATTTTTTCCTTTTATAATCCCATTTCAAATCATCTCACCGTTGTCCAATCTGGCCATGTCCCGCTTTCTACTGAAAACCGCTTCGGCAGCCACTCGGCACGAGAAACACGAAAAACACCACCAATGAAGAGGTGGTGGTGACATTACCGCAATGATGACGCCCACCTTTTTACAACTCCTCGCCTAAGAAAAATCTTCCCCAATCCCAACAGCCTGAACGAATGAAATAATGGCACAGAGGTTAGCCACCTGGTGGATATTAACACCCCTTTCGCTGGCAACTGTACGCCCACCCATCTCAGGGGTGGGGAGGCATCTGATGTGGCTAATCACCTCCTCTGGGCGACAGCATAACGCCCTGTGCAATTTCCGGAATCAAATGATTTGATAACTCATTTTTGGGGCGTCAGCACTCTCGCCTCAGCCCCTGATTTCCTGGCCTTTGGCTCTGGCTCCGGCCTCTAGCTCTGGCTCCGGCCTCCAGTTTCGGCTCCGGCCTTTAGCTCTGGCTCCGGCCTCCAGCTTCGGCTCTGGCTCCGGTCTCCAGCTCCGGCCTCCAGCTCTGGCCTTGGCTCCAGCTCCGACCTCCAGCTTCGGCTCCGGCCTCCAGCTCCGGCCTCCAGCTTCGGCCTCTGGCTCCGACTCCGGCCTCCAGCTTTGGCTCCAGCTCCGCCTCCAGCTCCGGCCCAGCTTCGGCCTCTGGCTCCGACTCCGGCCTCCAGCTTTAGCTTCGGCCTCTGGATCCGGCTCTGGCCTCCAGCTCCGGCCTCCAGCTTCGGCCTCTGGCTCTGGCTCCGGCCTCCAGTTTCGGCTCCCACCTCTAGCTCTGGCTCTGGCCTCCAATTTCGGCCTCGCCCTCGCTTCGGCCTCTGGCTTCGGCTCCAGCTTCCAACTTCGGCTTCAGCCTCCAGCTCCGGCCTGGCTCCGGCCTCCAGCTCCGGCCTCCAGCCTCGGCTTCGGCCTCTGGCTTCGGCTCCGGCCTCCAACTTCGGCTCCAACCTCTGGCTCTGGCTCCGGCATCCAGCTTTGGCTTCGGCTTTAACTTGGGGCCTTATGTTGTGTGCTTTCCTAGCATAGTAAAGCCAACCTCGGATATCGGACCCTGGGATTCGAGACATCCACTACCCATATCTCGCTCGCCGAAATCACGGGCAAGTGCTAATACACCCCGCAGGTGCCGATATGCACGACACCCATTCAGCAACAGCCCAACAACCTGCCATTCACAGAGCTCATCCTAACAAGAAAGATTCAATGCCTCCAACAGAACGAGATAAAAGGAACCCCCGGGCAGATATAAAAGGAGGACCCCGAGCTTAGGGCGGGGGATCTTCTTCTTCTTCTCCTTTAAAAAATACACGCAATACATTCCTGTTGAACAAGCTCGCTAACTTGAGCATCGGAGGGTCCCTGCCGGAATCACCGGCTCGGGGCTTCTTGCAGGTCCCTGGAGGAAGAAGGCGATTTTTCCACTTCTTTGGAGGTCTCCAAAGATCTCACCACACCCGGCGCTCATCACAAGTGACTTGACAGCAACAACAGGCACTCACCTAATTACATTATTTATTTCTTACTTTTAGAGGTAATATCACTTTGTATAAAACCAAAGTTGTCGATCTTAAGAACGATCAAAGCCATTTTCAAATTCCAAAGCAGCAAGGTTAGTTATTTTTCAGATGAAAGAATGTAAAGCTAAATTGAACAAATTAAGATTAGAGATTAGAGAGGTAAGTAACCATACGTTAACTCCTCGCCTGCAGAGACGTTTGTCTTGGCAATAAGTACAATCCGGCTCTGATCATCACCAACACTCATAATTCTTGCATAGCAATTGGGCATGCACTGCACCAAGAACCATCAAGTTTTAGAACAGAGATATTTACAGTAATCTGTTCAATCAAAATCTCCATCAAAAAACAGGAAATTGTCATGAACATGTATTACATAGTGGTTTATCAGGCGAGCTATGTTTCCTTTATCTGTAGCATCAACCACCACTTCTTCACTGATTTTAAAAAGCTACAAAAGAAAACAGAAGGTATAATTATTTTAAGAAAATTGTAATCAAAAACCAGTTTGTAGTAAATTTATAAAAGATTTCCAGAAAAGAACTACAGCAAATACTTACACGCACACCAAATATATGCACATCGTTGAGAACTAAAAGAATTGTAAACTATGATTCAGCTAATCAACAAAGAGAGACATGAACAACCTTATAACCAACAGAGTTTCAGGTCCATATATTTATGACAACTTTGAGATTATCCATATGAGCCTAGCTGGGTAAGAAAAATAAAAAGTAGAAAAGCTGAACATTTGAAATTATATATCCAAAAATGAGTTAAGTTTCAAAGGACAGTGACTGAATAAAAGACTGAATATACTCTAGACTAAGAAAGAAACTTCAAGAGTGATATGGTACGTAAGGCTTTACTTCAATACTCTACTGAGAGAGGATTTGCACATAGAATTCAAGGATTTAGCCCATGATAAGCATCGTTACGAACCTTTAATGTTGTCTGCATCAGTAAGAAATTGTTTTGTTTTAATTTAATTATAGGTTCCCAAAGTTTTCATTTCCTAATTATTTCTACTCTAAAATGATCCACAATCTTATTCATCCGTGAACTGTTCACAGTTAACCAATGAAATAGATTCAGTTAATGGGGTTATTGTTTGTCTTTGTTACTGCGGATGCTTGCATAAATCAATTCATAAATATCTGCAAATGTCAAACATCTGTACAAAAGCAGTGGTTATGGATAAGCAATTTGAAACAAAGACATTGGAGCTGGCAAAGCCTGCATAATGTCAAATGGATGATATAAAGAATTATTGGGCCTGCCACCAAAGGAAAGATTGGATGCTACTGATCTAAAGTATATGTAGAACCTTGCCTGATGGAGAGAAAATTTACTGCAATCATAGAGAAAATTACATCAAATAACTCGGCTCCCAGCAATTTAAAATGTTATCGTATGAGCCTTTTTCCACGGCCATACACAATCATACACAATCAGAATATTAGAATCAGAAGGAACTTCTCGTGCATAGGAGATTCTACAGGTGGGAAGAATATATTTGATGATGTGGAGGGTTGGCAAAAGAAAAGAAAATAGAGGACTTGAACTTGTTGATACTAGGGAAGTGAATCTCACCCTGCAGGAGGAATTGTGATAGAAGCTGACATGAAAACGAGGCCTGGTTTGTGATTATCTTAAAATAGTATTGGAAAAGATACCCAGTGGAAGTTTTTAGACCTAGAAGTAGAATGAAGGTATCAGAATTTTAAAAGGGAGTAATTAAAAATGCTCTATCATTTTTCACTGCAGTGCCTATTGTTCAGGAGACAACTCTTTATGAAAGCATATATAGGCTGGTAAAGCTCCTTCAGTCCTTCAATTCACCTCCACCTAGGGGTCTTGAATTGCTAGAAGTGGAGACAGGAATGGTGGAAGCACAATGGGAGAGTCTGGCCTGATGAATGAATTTTACATGAAGTTGAGAGGATTATTGGCCAAAGAAGCCGCTAAGTTCCCACAATCTTGCAACTTAGAAATTACAGACAAATAGGAGGAAATGAGAGTGTCAGAACCTAGTACTTGAAGATGATTCTACATTTCAAAATTTGAGGCTGTCACATATGCTAGGTATGTCAGAGACTCTCCAATGAAAGTAGGCTGATAACTGATGACAATTCAAACAAGGAAAAATCTAAGAGGAGAGGAGGCTTAAGCTGCTTTACTTGCAGTCAAATCAAGTGAAATAGCAAGTAATATTTTACCAACATGCCATTCGGCTTGGGCTCTTTGGTTCCTCTTATGCTTTTTCATAAATATGCAGCATTGACAGAATGGAGACCAAGAAGATTTTTGAAAAAAAGAGAAGAAAAAGGCATAGATATGTGCATGGGATTGGCAGGGCCAGCTTTCTTCTGGAGGATCAGGAAAAGAAAGTACTCAATTTCTCTAGGAAGAAGATGATGTATCAGTATCCCAGGTAATTCTAAACAAACTTTTACGTCAGGCAAAGAGCATGACAAGAGAAATGAATGAATAAGTTATTTAACTCCAAGCTTCTTTCAATTGTGAAATAGAGTAAGATTATTTTGCAGTTGTCCTGAAGCATATTGGCATCAGATCTAGTTTTTCTACCAGTTTGATCTGAATCTGACCTTTTCAGATTTTGCTTCTTGTACCTTAAGAAATAAAACGTGTGGTAGTCAATAAAATGTAAAAGCATGCAAGCACGAATTTGTGTATGCACAAGCAAAGACACAGAGATGTGTACAATAACAATTAACAAACAATAAATCAAGACAAGTTCATCTTTCTCACATCTGCCATAAGGACTTCATGTTGTATAAAGAACAGAACCAAAAGACTAGATGTGGGATGCCTCACATAGCAAGTCTTTTTTTCCAACCGATATCGTGCTTCCCTCAGATCTGCAACACTGCATCTTACCTGCTCGCCACGATATTCAACCACCTGAATATAAGCTCAGGATTGTTCGGTCCAGTTTAAGAAATCAAGGGCATTCCTTTTTTCAATATGTGACTAAGCCAAACATTTTGCATACCTATAACTTTTGCCATATTATAATTGATGATACATGTAATCTTACAAGCATTTAGCATCACATCACTAGAAACAAATAGAAAGAACAAAAGAGCTGCAGATGATATGGTCCAGAAAGGGAAATGGAATATTGAAGTGTACGCATGTACATATCTGTGCCCAATTGATTCATGGATGGCAGGTGAGTGGTCTTATCATGATGGTGGTGGTGGGATGCGTGATTGGGCAGGAGCAGTGGGCTTAAATCTAAAACTTCAAGCATTGATAATCATAAGCATCATGATAATGATGCGTGCATGTGTGTGGATTATCAAATCGGAAACCTTCACAGAAGACAAACAAAAGCAATTTAGCAAATAAGTTAATTCCCTATTCTTGAGCATTTCTTACATACAAACATCAAAACCAACAAGATCAAAGCAATTCAGTAAAGCAACATTTGAGATGACATAACAGAAAGCACAGAAGAAATTTCTATCACTACCATCCCATATTTCCAACGCCAACCAACGAAACCAACTATATGGCTTTCCCCATTGATCCCATCAAGCATTTTGTTATCCATGTACATGTCTGGTCACTTATGTGCCTCTTATAATCTCAGATAAATTCTCCTCCAACCCTCATGCTTACTTATTCCCATAAGACCGTTTGCCAGTATGAAACTCGTAAATAATATCACCAACTCAATTTGACTTGGATTTCTAGTACTGTTTTCCAAATCAAGGATGATAATATTTTTCCTCACTCTGTGCAGAGATACAAATACAGGATCCCTCCTGAATACAGGACGAAGATGGGCTGCAGTCTGGCTCCATCCTTTTAGACAACGTCAGTGGCCCCTTCTAAATTGAGATAAAGGGTGGAAACTTTGTTTGTTTAGGGAACAATAAGAGTCAGGTGGGTAAGAAATTGAGAGTTTAGTCTTCAGAATTGATAAGGTAATACACAGATGTAAAATAACTTTGAAACAAGTTGTAGATCTTTGGTCATGTAAGAGCCGATATAGGCACCTTGAGACTTTTGAATTAGAGCTATAACCAGTGGACTTATTCTCAACCCCTGTTTCTCTTTCTTCAAAAAGGAGGAGAAAGACAGTTCAGTATCCATTTTCTATTAAGGAAATAAAAGTGCTAGGCTGTTCTCCTCTCTTCCAGTAGACGAAAAAGGCGGATATCTCACAGGCCAAAAAAATAATAAAAAAAAGGCTATTATTGATATAATGGCCTTCTGCGTACCATGCTGTATGAACTTCTACTCAGCAACGCACATGTTTATACGATTGTTCATATTTTCTAGAATGAATTAGTTTGCAACTAAGATGGTTTAACTACAGTCCAGTCCTACATGAGCTTATCATGGCTTATCATGACCTCAAATGACAGCAGCAGAACAATAACATCCTATGCAAACAAATCATAATATTGTTTGGCAATGAGCAGCAAGCTACTACATCAACCTGACCTCAGTCTTAAACATATTAAAATGTCTGATCAACAGATTAAAGGGTTTAAACAAATCCCATGCTTAATTACGTGATCTCTACCTAGTCCACAGAAAACAAATCAATTGCTGTAACTTGACGAAAAATATCAAAATAATATCAAAATATAACAAACTTTCACTGAGCACTTTGTAGTTGAATGTAGTACCATTTCTCCTTCCTGAATGTTCCGCCGGGCAAAAAGACCCCATCCATGTATTCCGGACTTACCAAAGCAGACCCTACTACGTTCAGTTGACTGGAGACATGAGCAAATAGAGAACTAATGAGAATAGAAAACTCTGATAATCAAAGAAAGTATAGATGAAAAAGAAATTTACCTGCAAGTATTTAAGGCGCTCCCTGAATGTCGAAAATGATTTAGGATCCTTATCATCCTGCTTAACAAGAAGAAAGAGCATCTTAAAATTTCTGTTGATTACCAGTTTCTAAATCAAAAGGAACTGAATATTATAACATTTGCATCTGAACAGGAGGATTACCCTGGGCGCATTCAAATTTTCAATTGCATCCAAAGGATGGTGGTGAGGCCCCATCACACGGTGGGCAATAGCCTCTTCTCATTTTCTCTGAAAAGCCAATAGATAATTTCATATAATAAGTAGAGAAGCACAAATAGTGATATAAGAAGGAAAAAAAAGAAGCAGCAAAACTAGAATGACAGAAATTCCATCTTCATGACATCAAATTTTAGCCAAAATATTCAAAGAATATTATAATACATTGAGAGGAGTTGGTATGATAGGTCCAGATATGCTTGCATTCTATAGATGCCACATACAATGTAATCAATGAAGATTATGGCAAGATTTGCATGGTCTAAGGACAGAAATAGCAATCTATCTATGACTACTTTACTAAAGATAAATGGTTGCTAATATATAAATTTAGAATCCAACACAATAAAGCTGCGAACTGAGAGACTCAAAAAGGTCCAGAAACTGCAATATTCCTTGAGGGAAAGATAAAATGAAGAAAGCATATCAATGTTAAAAATTGCCACAGGGGCATTCTTATTAAGTGCCCAGCATTTACAGGACATCAGAATGATTTAAACATTATCACAACCTTATCAAAGAGAGTAGAACTGCAGCAACAGAATCATGTACAGCTGCATAAAAGGTTAATATGTAATTTTTGCACAGAATTTAATTACTTCCTGAGACAAGAATAAGATTTTTATTAATATACCTTAGTTTCTATCCTTTTGTAAATCAAGCACCTCGCAGCAGATGAAGATTCAGAAGTCGAAGTAGCTAGGGCTGTCTCCTGGGTGGTCTCCTTCCTGATCAGTCTCGAACCAGTCTGCTACTCACTATTTTGGAGCAAATTTTTTGTAGAGAAGACACCTGCTGGTGTCTGCACAATTAAGACAGTATCTGGGTTTGGAGCCCTGCAAGGAAAATGGAGTAAAAGATGCATTCATTTTGATTGAAATATGATATGCAGAAATTTCTGATAACTCCAATTTGAGCTGCAGGCTCTGTACATTGATTGCTCTGCAGAAGATGGCAGCAGCAGAACACTGCTTTTTAGTGCTAAAGCAAACAAGTGGTGCCAACTATACTGTACAAAATGAAATTAAATGAAGTATTCAACATTCAGAGGTGGCTTTTCATCAAGTTTGGAAGGGTGCAGTGAAAGACCATATGGGAGGTGCAAACAGATATATGAAAGATTAAATTATAAAATATCATGATTCAGAAAATCTTACCTGTGAAATGCACAATATGATACCATTTTCGTCATCTGTTTCCCATTTCTTTCTACGCGGTGCAACTGCAATTATCAAGCACTTGTCAAAGTTCAACCATCTTTCTCCTCTGGTTATCAAAAGAGGACATAGTAGGGAGGAAAGTAAAATGATGGCCCAACATTTACAATGTAAAAAGTTGCATTTAGAAGACTACATAATCACTATGTTTACAGGTTATAGTTCAACGACTTGCGCATTGCACATCCTACTAGGTCTTCAGGGTCTAAATTACCACCATGTACAAATGAAAAGCCTTACTAGCATGTTCAAGGGAAAACTGTAGCACAAATAAAGCTATTACTATGGTTTTTTTCACATTCCTGAGAAATCCAAGAAAAGAATTGAATAATTTCCCTCTAACTTGCAGTTCAACCAATTTTGGTAGAATCTTCACAATATGAATGTATATCATTATGATCAGTCAATACCTCCATGCGATATCCTGATCTTGATGCACACATTGCATGATAATAAGTGGAACACTTGCAGCATTGTGTGCAGGCACCATAAGCCTGCTTACATATCACACATCTCTGCAAGGAAAAAAATCAACAATTTATTTGTCTTACTTCAAAATTATAAGCTCTGAAATTATATTGAAAAAATGTCATGTTACATGTGCAGAAAAACTACAGAAAACAATAATTCAAAAGATGATATCATCCATGATAAAATCGGAACCTTCGTAAATGATTGTGGTGGGATATTCAATATGCCAACAGCAGGCTCCATGGTTTCACCACTGGAGAAAGAAACTTCTGGCAGAAACCAGGCACATGTAACATGAACCCACAAAGAATCAACATCTGTTGGCTTTAAAGCACCACCTATGGAACAAAACAGGAAAAGTTAATAAGATTTAAATGTACTCAAATTGGAAATAAAACATGCAGCAAAAATCACCAACTAAATAGTCAGTCAAGTAACTGAACCATAGAGAAATTTGATAACTAACATACAACACATTAAGATTTCCATGTATGACTTGGAACTTGGAAATCAAGATAGCAACCAGATCAAACTTGTTCATTTTGTAATACAATATGAATAAACACCCTAATATTACACAAATCACAGTACCAGTAAAGACGTATCTGTTTATAACAGATGAGTAAGACAAACATAATAAGACGGAAAAACAGCGACCTTCAGAAATATATCAGGGGAAAAAAACCTTTTACAGGGCAAAGGCAGCACTCCTGTTTATGCGGAGGTATTTCACATGCTCTGCAAACCCAAGATGTGAAATCTTGCACGCTTCGTGTTCCATAACATTCCTGGTGAACAGCTATCTGGCATCTGGAAATTATACCAATTTGATTATAAATTATCCACAAGAGTTATTGTCATCATCCTTTCAACATTAGTGGAAGAGTAGGCTAAAAACCTAGATGATAAAAAAGATTATCTACCTGTTGCAGATAATGATTTTATTGTAATCCCAATCTTCAACCCATCTGCAGACTGCACATCGTTCGGTTGTCCATTTAGCAAACACTGGATCATACTTTTCTGTCAAGACAAAATCACAACCACAATTATTTTGTCCAGTAATGATTTCTAGGAGTCTGTGAGGCTTAACTGCATCAATTACTAACAGAAGAAGCTAAATTAGAAGAATGGTAACATTTGAAAAGCGCTGTACCTTGCAGCAAAGCTAGAAGCTTCTGTTTCCTTACTTTTGGAGGTAAGCATTTAGCATGGTTTGTAGAAGACCCACCATATTGTTCAATCGGCAGGATAACATGATCAAAGTGAACATGCAAAGCAAGGTACTGGATTCTCATCTATTAGAACTTTTTTTGAGTGTAATTCTCATCCTTAAAAACATTTCACTCAGCAAAATTCTGCAAACTTTTTTTCTGAAAATAATTCTCATCTATAAAAACATTTCATCCAGCAAAATTCCACTTGTGCACCAACCAGAAACCAGCATTCTTGAAAAAGACAGCCATGCGGTGGCTGTAGTGAAATAGTAAATCATGGCTTAAAAAATAGTGGTAATGTAGAAACCAAATATTTGAAAATATCAGTACTATAAATAGCTAGCCAAAATGTTTGAGAGATTTGAGTAGATATTACATCCGATTCTTATAATCATGGATTCTAATTATGAAGGACCTGACTTACAAGTCAAGATGTGCTCATCTAAAAAAATGCCAAAATTGAAACAAACATGCAAAGCCTTCCCAGGAAAAGAAAAAGAAAAATGGTCGGTTGAATCCATGAACTTAATCAGAAAATAGAACTATATCTTCATCAAGAACAAACCCATTTTCCCAGTGGTAGCATTGTACTCTTGACTTTAATGCTAATCTTCCAATTTTTACTTCTAGAACCTATATGTCGTTCCCACTCACAAAGTGGCTTTCTTGTCTTGCAAGAGCCACATTGACATAAAACCCTGCAAACCAGATTCAAACGTTTGTAGTCAATACACAGCCATACAAGATACATAAATTTGTCAAGAAAACATGAGTGCATTGAACAAATCCATTGAGCAACATGACTCTAGATTCTACCATTAAAGACTAGCATATAAGGTCAGGCCATCCAGTAATCTGATTAACCCTTCACTGAATGACAAAAGATGGGAAAATCATGACTACATCATATCCCATGCAATTTTGATCAACTATGCCAATCCATCTTCTATGTTTATAGCCATGAAGAACAAAAAACTACATCAAAGACTTAAATTTCAAAATCCGTTCTCTCACTGCTTACATCAAGATCCTCCTATTTGAACATTATTAACAAAACCTTGTGTCATAGGAGCATCTATAGTGTGTGCATCTGGTCACAAAAAAAAAAAAAAAAAGCATGAAATCATGCCTGCTTCAAGTCAGTCAGGATGGTGGAATCCCATAAAATGAAACGTTCTTCAAGTTAGCTCAATATTGGAACTTGATAACAACAATTGGAAGTAAGCTCCACATTAAAACTTTGCATAGCAAGGCATTGAAACAATATTATGTGCACAAGAAAAACAAAGCACATCCACGATCCAACTGACAGTGGTGTGCCAAAGACACTGAAAGTATGCAATCTTATGCATGCTCATGAAGAAATCCGCAGATATCTTGGAGGACAAGACACAAGTGATGAAGCATGGGAAGGTTTAAAAAAGGAGCAAAGTGATGATCAACTTATACAGGAATACCTGGTCAGGTTAAGAATCACCAAATTCATAGTTATCTGATATGATTTCAGTTGGTGTACTATACTGGTTTAATAGACAGATTTTATGCAAGAAAGCTTCTTGATATACTACCTGTTTGCTGATTCCAAACTTCACTTGAGGCCCAGATGTTATTTGCCAGTTTCTTTGTACCTAGAGATTAGGTTTTATACATCATTTGACAAAGAAGACAAACTTTTCCTATCCAACATTACCAATTGCCTTATTGAATAAAGATCTCATGCTAGGTTAGTCCACCTATAGTTTTAAGTGTTTGAAATATGAAAAAGTTGGTGACTGCTCCAATAAATTAACAGAGACTGCATACCACTAGAACAAAACCAGCCAGCATTAATGAAAAATATATAGTTAATCATGGCAACAGAAAATACAATAAACAAACTAATTAATCAACCAATAAATATTTCAAAACAGGAATAATAGAAAAGAAACCATTTAATATTATGTAAGAATATGGCCCATTTAATTCATGCTTCATTGAGAGAATTGACTGCATTTTTTTCTTAATCAGAGTCAACAAACTTATGATGCTTACACATGCTGCTCTGGTAAATATATCCATTCAAAACAACAGCAAACAATCATCTTCTCAGGAATTGTGTTGCAAATTGCTGTTATCACACCTGTTCAGAAGGCAAGCATCACTAGCAAAATCAATAGGTATGTCTAATATTATAGTCCCAGTCAATGAAGTAAATAATGGCTCAGGGTCAGGAAGAATGATGTGGTACCTTGTTGTTGGATGATTATTCTTCATAACTGATAATTCAGAATCGAACTTTGCCTTGCAATCAGGGCAAAAGTAATCAGCGTCTTCCAAATCCTATAAGAATAAAATATTCTATCAGTAAAAACCACTCTCACACTCAAGATGGCACAAATTTGACGAAAAAAATAACATGTTTTCAAATTATGGCTGAAACATTAGTAAAGCAAGATTCAGGAAAAAACAGACCTTCAGGCTGCCACATGTCTTGTCACATTCTACATGAACCCAAACTTGACATCCATCACAACAAACATAATTTGGAAATCCAAATAACAGCCCAGTCATATTTCCTTCAGTGGAAACTAAATAACCAAATAGATTCACTCATGAAGCTCAGCACAATGTCTGCATAGTAATTGTTCTGAATCATGTTTCATTTTCTTTGCACTTCTAGAAGGAAGAATCAACCCACAACTTTCACAATGAGGTCCTGATTTGTTTACAGCCTGCAAGGAAAACTAAAAACAAGTAAATTCATATAATTCAGAAAAAAACCTCCTTATACACTATTTATTTTTATTGTTCCAACACACAAAATGAAACCACAAAAATGAAAGAAAAATGCAAATTCTACACTGAAATGAATTGTCTACCCAACATCCTTATGTTCTAAAAGTCACATCATGGCACTTGGGTCACCCATAAAACAAAGATAGGAAATGCTGCCAGCTATGTTTATTACCGACTTACCTGAATCTGTGATTGACATTCCTGATCATGGTTCGAATCAGTGGCCTCTTGGAGATCTCCAGGAACAGATTGATTATAAGAAGACCGCCCAGCTGTATTCATGCTATCTTTCTGAATTCCAAAGAAACCATGCTCCGCTAAGAAAGCCTCCTCAATAGCCATCCTAAAATTGCTGGCCTTGGTCTTATACAACTGAGTTTGGCCCTGAAATCTGCAACAAAATTAGATGGTTTTAGAAACACCACTTCAGAAGAAACTCTTTAATGTTTAAAACCTAGCGGTACAGACCTGTCTAGATACTCTTTAAATGGAAAAATCATCCCTTGTTTTACCCATGCATAATCCTGCAGACCAAAAATTGCAGAAAGAAGTAAAACAAAGTCAAAAGCAAAATATAAATATCATTGGCGAGTTTTAAAAAAAAAAAAAAATCAAACAGATCGCCGGATATAAACTCAAATGTCGTTACCCTTTCATTTCCATTTCCAGAGTACCCAAAAAACATCACGCAGAGAGCTCCAGGAATACAGGAGTTCAGAACTATTTCAGGAGCTTGCTGCATTGGATCAATCACCATAGCAGGCCAAGCAGGATACTTCTTTCCCGACTTCGCCCAAACTATATCACCCAAAACAAAATCTTCCGGGCAGTACACATCCGCCTTCCGCTCAGCACTCTCCCTTCGAGGCCTACATTCCACTGCATCTGGCTCAGAACGACCACCCACTGGCTTCCCCGCATAAGGTTTTGGGGGTGGATATTTCTCCTCCTCTCCGACCAAACTTCCATGAGGGAATGTAAGCGTGCTGCGAGAACTGGAGTACTTCTTGAAACTTAAATTTCTGCACGCCCGATAGCGCTCCTCCTCCCCCAATTATGCGAATGAATTGGGCTCTACAGTAACAAAGGTGGAGCCTTTATAGCTTAAACTCTGTTTGTGAGCATCGAAAACGTCACCCACATCATGGAAATCAGCGTCTGTGGC
This sequence comes from Calamus simplicifolius, assembly GCA_900491605.1. Taxonomy (NCBI): domain Eukaryota; kingdom Viridiplantae; phylum Streptophyta; class Magnoliopsida; order Arecales; family Arecaceae; genus Calamus; species Calamus simplicifolius. Next base: position 443,045 of record UESW01003912.1, on the reverse strand, counting down.
CTTCCCCTTGGGTTTCTCCTTGTTCCAGGGGTCAATGAGGACCGAATCATGGAACCGGGAAGGAAGCACCTGGACCCGCCCCCGTGAGGTCCGCACAACGGGCGGCCGCGCTGCCGACTCCCCCCGCCGCCCATCCCTGGACCCCGATTCCACTTCGCAAGAGCAGGAGACCTCAGTGCACCAGGACGACGCCACGGCGGAACTGCTCAGCTCCTCCCCACGCCGGAACCCTCCGGCAACGTACGGCATCCCGCCGGCTGCAGAGACGTCTCCGAGCATCTCGACCGGAAATGAGCCGTCATATTCCTTCGGCCTCTTCCGGCGGTTCTCCTTCGTCCCATCGCTGTCGTCATCGGCAACGGAGGCTCCCTCCACCTTGCGGGGTTGGAGAGAGGCTGCACTCACAAGTTCCAATGTCCAAGCCAGTCTCAATCTAGTTTGAGTGACTCCTGTGGCTGAACTCTGTGATAACAGAGGATCTAAAAGATGGAGAAATGACCAAGCGAAAGCATTCTGCTGCTCTACTTGGTTAGCTTGTTAAAGTTCGTTGCAAGGGCTGGAATTATCAGGCCAGAGTTCTTCTTTTTTATTTTAAATGCAAAGACTCACTCAAATAAAACATTGATCAATAATGCTCTTGTTCCCTTCTTGATCTTAGGCACACAAATTACATGGTTCATAGTCAATAAATAGTCCATAGATTGATCCATTCATCCAATTAAGAGAGACATGCCGTGAAATCTCACGCATTTACTGATCAGGTAGCCTACGTCCAGCTTTAATTAAGCACAGTAGTGATTGGAGGTACTGCCCCGTAATATTCTTTGAATCCAATGAATATCTAGAGGTACTTGTAGTAACCTATCTTAATAATGGTCCTAATTTTTATTGACTAAACGTATCTCCTATTAAAGTGATAACAGCCCCCATTAAAGTGATAACAGCCCCCCTGATGGGGCATGCGTTGAAGGAAATGGGTATAAATAGGAACCAATCCTAAGGTTTCAGAACACGGTTCTCTAAGGTTTCAGAACACGGTTCTCTCGAGAGAGATCCTAAAGTTTCAGAACAAGGTTCTCGAGAGAGATCCTAAAGTTCTCAGCTCGAGAGAGATCCTAAGGTTCTCAAGAGAGAAACCTAAAAGGGGAGGCATTGGAATTGAGTCGAGAGAGATCCTAAGGTTCTCAAGAGAGAAACCTAAAAGGGGAGGCATTGGAATTGAGTCCCTGATCAAGAGCAATCATGAAGGCATACACCATCTGAATGCGAGAGCTCATTGATTAGAAGACCGATCCATCGAGAGAAAGAGGGAAGATCAAGAGGGAAGATCAATCGAGATCGTTAAGAAAGGGAGATCTCCCGTGCAGTCCAAGAAAACCAGGAAGATCGGATTCCTTACCACCATTAAATAATAATGGCTGGAGGTAATTATGTTTAAGCAAATTAAGTCTAACATTTGGTATCAGAGCGAGGTTAAAACCTCTGCCTTATTTTGCGAAGATTTCTATTAAGTTTCTCTTTTCAAGCAATTAATGCCGCGCATTTTCCGTTTTTAGTTTTTCGGATCTCAGGTTGGTTTCGATCAGTTCTTATCTTTGTTTCTTATCTTTGTTCACGGAATTGACAGAAACCATTAAACCTATTTAAGATTTCGATTTTGCGGAAACAAAACGTGGCTTCTTTCTTTTCTATTAAAGATTTCTTTCTAGCATTGAAGAAAGAAAAAGAAAAGAAACGTAGCATTAAAGAAAAGAAAAACTAAAGGAGAGAAATGCAGCGAAAACGTGGCTTCAATAACCACATCGGTGAAATATTAAAAAAAGGGGAGAGAAAACTTTCGGTTTTCGTTTTTCTCGCTTATGGTCTTTCCGTTCTCTCACGGGATTTAAAATATGGATTGGTTGGATTTTAAATGCATTTATTATCTGTTTAATGTTTTATTAAATCATGTAACATGATTTATTTTTTATCATTTGTTTCTTGAGTTTAAATTTTTGTATTAAAATACGCCTCCTGAGTCTCTATGCCTACGGTGTTTTGCATAGACTGGCCCAAGGGAATAATGAGCTACGGCCGGACGTGTTTTAATTAACAAAATTTTTTCTTAAGATGATAATTTTAAAATTCATTAAATAGATATTGAAATGTTATCTTCTGTTCTGCATATTAGATTTTATTCTATGCATGAATTTGGTGGTAGTGTAAAAATCAAAGTGCAAATCCTTTCAAGGTCTGATTGGTCAGTTGGTGTCTAGAAAGGTAAAGAGATTGTGGTTACTTAATTGGTTCCATTGACTGACCTAAGGAAAGCAATGGGGGGACCCCCACTTCTCTTTCACTGGCCTGGCCAATTGACTAACTCGGATCTTGATTTGGAAATGTTACGTTGATTAAGATCACTACCTAATAATCATGCTAAATTGGTTAATCTATATGCATATAATGTCATGTGATCAATATGATGTTGATTAATTGAGGAGTAGCCATAGCATCTTTGATTAATCAAAATTATATATTAAGTTGCAAAGATCACATAAGGTTAGATGACATTAATTGTGACTAATTATATTAATGTAATGAATCTTATCCCACAGGAATTTTTGTTGCACTAATATAATTAATTAGGATGCGATAACAAATTATTTTCTTAATTACCCACAGGAATTAAGAAAGGAATATAATTTGTTAGTCACATCATTAAGCTAATGAGTCTATTTGAGTATAATAACTTAGCCCACAGGTAGTTATTGTATGTTATTGATTCATGTTATTGCATGTTTACATTGGTAAAACATGACATCACTTATATGCCTCAAATTCAATTACATGAACATGATTTTATTTTTTATGCAGCTATTTTGCCTGTTAATATTTCTGATATGAAATGTGACATTCCCGATTTAAGTGGTGATAATTATAAATTATGGAAGGAGAGAATTCTTCTTCAATTAGGGTGCATGGATATTGACTATGCTATCAGGAAGGATGAACCACATTTAGTTACATCTACTAGCACTCAGGCTGAGATTGCTGTGTATGAACGATGGGAACGGTCCAATCGCCTCAGTATGATGTTCATACGTACTAAAATTTCTGCTAGTATACGTGGTTCAATTCCTGAGTGCAAAAATGTCAAGGAACTTCTGAAGGCTATTGATGCACAATTTGAGTCTTCAGATAAGGCAATAGCTAGCACCCTAATGACAAAGTTATCATCAATGAAGCTCACTACGGTTGGAGGTGTGCGTGAGCACATCATGAAGATGAGGGACATTGCGGCTCAGTTGAAATCCCTAGAGGTTGAGATGTCAGAATCTTTCTTGGTGCACTTTATTTTGAGCTCACTCCCACAGCAATATAGTCCCTTCAAAATATCTTACAATACACATAAGGACAAATGGTCAATTAATGAACTTCTGACCATGTGTGTTCAAGAGGAAGGGAGGCTGATTTTAGAAATGGGAGAAAGTGCACATTTAGTCACTCACAGAAAGACTAAAGCTCCCAAAGCCAAACGCAAAGGAAAGGGTAAAGTATCCATCCATACAGAAGACAAGAAGGAGTCCAAGTGCTTCTTTTGCAAGAAGAAAGGACATATAAAGAAAGATTGTCTCAAATTCAAAGCTTGGCTTGACAAGAAAGGGTACTCTAACCTCATTCGTATGTCATGAATCTAATTTGGTTATATGTCATAACACATGGTGGATTGATTCTGGTTCTACAATCCATGTTTCAAATACCTTGCAGGGTTTTCTAAATCAAAGGAAACCATTGGGAAGTGAACAAAGCATCTATTTAGGAAACTAGATGGGTTCACATGTGGAAGCAATTGGAACGTGCAGACTTATTTACATTCTGGTTTTGTTTTGGATTTGGAAAAGACATTTTATATTCCAAGTTTCTCTAGAAATTTGATTTCAGTGTCAAGGCTTGTACCAGCAGGATATTCCTTTAATTTTAATAAAAGCTCTGTTGATTTATTTTATAAATCTAAGCTTATTGGGAATGGTACATTGTCAGACAATCTTTTCCAAATCAGTCTGAAAAATAATACCACCTATAATGTGATGCACGCCCAAACTGGTATGAAAAGATGTGTTATAAATGAGAATTCCTCTATTTTGTGGCATCGGAGATTAGGTCATATCTCCATTGAGAGAATTAAAAGATTAGTAAAAGATGGAGTACTTGATACTCTTGATTTTACTGATTTTGACACTTGTGTGGACTGCATAAAGGGAAAGCAAACCAACAAGTACAAGAAAAATGCCAAGAGAAGTTCGGAAATACTGGAGATCATACATACGGATATCTGTAGCCCAGATATGGATTCGTATGGTCAGAGATACTTCATCTCATTTATTGATGACTATTCACGATATATGTATCTCTACCTACTTCATAATAAGAACGAAGCATTAGATGCCTTTAAGGTATTTAAGGCAGAAGTAGAGAAACAATGCGGCAAGCAAATTAAAATCGTGAGGTCAGATAGAGGTGGAGAATATTATGGTAGATACACTGAGAATGGACAAGCACCTGGTCCGTTTGCTCGGTTTCTTGAAGAAAATGGAATTGTTGCACAATACACCATGCCAGGGTCTCCTGACCAAAACGGTGTAGCTGAAAGGAGAAACCGGACATTATTGGACATGGTTAGGAGCATGATTGTCAGCTCTAAGTTACCTAAATCCTTGTGGACTGAAGCTCTTAAAACTGCTGCGTATATATTGAATCGGGTTCCAACCAAGGCTGTTTCCAAAACGCCATTTGAGTTATTTAAAGGTTGGGAACCGAGTCTGCAACATATACGTGTTTAGGGATGCCCATCTGAAGTAAGAGTCTATAATCCACAAGAAAAGAAACTAGACCCAAGGACTATCAGTGGATACTTTATTGGATATGCTGAGAAGTCCAAGGGTTATAGATTTTATTGTCCATCTCACAGCACTAGGATTGTGGAATCAAGAAATGCAAAATTTCTTGAGAATGACTTGATCAGTGGGAGTGATCAATCTCAGTATTTGGCTTCTTCTGAGAAAGATCATTCAGTTATTCCAGCTTCCACTTCAAGTGAGGGATTGGTTGTTATTTACAGCACTCCTCAAACTCAATTAAGTGCCCAACAACCAGTCATTGAGATTTCACAAGCTGATGATAATCTAGAAGATCGTGTTGTTCATCAACAATCAGTTGTGCAAGATACTCCTCAAGAGGTCATTGACACAACATTAAGAAGATCAACTAAAATAAAGAAATCAGCAATTCCTAGTGATTATGTTGTGTATCTACATGAATCTGACTATAACATTGGAGCCGAAAATGATCCTGAAACGTTTTCACAAGCCATGAGTTCTAAGGAATCAAACTTGTGGTTCAATGCCATGAAAGAAGAGATGGAATCTATGGCATCTAATCGAGTCTGGGATCTTGTTGAGTTGCCTGATGGTGTAAAAGCCATTGGATGTAGATGGATCTTCAAAATAAAGAAAGACTCACAAGGCAACATTGAAAGATATAAAGCAAGACTCGTTGCCAAAGGATTCACTCAGAGGGAAGGAATCGACTACACGGAGACATTTTCTCCTGTATCCAAGAAAGACTCTCTCCGAATAATTATGGCATTGGTAGCTCATTTTGATTTTGAGTTACATCAAATGGATGTGAAGACCGCATTCCTTAATGGAGATCTAGAGGAAGAGGTTTACATGAAACAACCTGAAGGATTTTCCTCTAGTGATGGTGAGCATTTGGTTTGCAAACTTAAGAAATCCATATATGGATTGAAACAAGCCTCACGTCAGTGGTATTTAAAATTTCATGATGTGATCTCTTCCTTTGGTTTTGAAGAGAACATCATGGATCAATGTATATACCAGAAGGTTAGTGGGAGCAAAATTTGTTTCTTGGTCCTATATGTGGATGACATTCTACTTGCAACCAATGATAAAGGGTTGCTACATGTGAAACAATTTCTCTCTAAAAATTTTGATATATGAAAGATATGAGTGAGGCATCTTATGTCATTGGCATTAAGATCCATAGAGAAAGATCTCGAGGCATTTTGGGATTGTCTCAAGAAACTTATATCAATAAAGTCTTGGAGAGATTTTGGATGAAAAATTGTTCACCAAGTGTTGCACCTATAGTGAAGGGTGACAAGTTCGCTTTGAACCAGTGCCCTAAAAATGAACTTGAATGGGAACAGATGCACAACATTCCATATGCTTCAGCTGTTGGAAGCCTAATGTATGCTCAGGTTTGCACAAGACCTGACATAGCATTTGCAGTAGGAATGTTGGAAAGATATCAGAGTAATCCAGGTTTAGACCATTGGAGAGCTGCTAAAAAGGTCATGAGGTATCTTCAAGGGACCAAGGACTACATGCTCATGTATAGACAAACTGATCATTTGGAGATAGAGGGCTACTCAGATTCGAACTTTGCTGGCTGCGTTGATTCTCGGAAATCAACATCAGGATTTATATTAGCTGGTGGAGCCATATCATGGAGGAGTGCAAAGCAGACCTTGACTGCTACCTCTACTATGGAAGCGGAGTTCGTTGCTTGTTTTGAGGCTACATCGCAAGGTGTATGGTTGAAGAGTTTCATCTCAGGGCTTAGAATTGTTGACTCCATTACTAGGCCAATTAAACTGTACTGTGACAATTCAGCTGCTGTATTTTTGGCTAAAAACCATAAGAGTGGTAGTCGAAGTAAACATATCGACATTAAGTATTTAGCCATAAGAGAACGTGTTAAAGAGAACAAAGTGGTCATAAAACACGTTAGCACTGAATTGATGATAGCTGATCCTTTGACTAAAGGCATGCCAATTAAGAAGTTTAAGGATCATGTGATAAGAATGGGAGTTGGTTCCATGATATAATTGTATTGATAACAATTTGTACAATGAAACTCTTATTTCAATCGTTTGTTTATTTCTCATTCAGGTGTACACGTTATATGACTTTTGAGAAATGACAAACTTTTCTTTTGGACTCTGAATAAACATATGGTTTATTCATTATGTTATGTTGTCACATTTGGAATGGTGATAAAGAAATTGAATGCATTATAATACATAGAAGATAATACTCAATTATAGAGGACCTATCGCTATGATTCATGTATTTAGTTTCTTGTTCAGTGTTGATAAAATATACGGACCAAGTGGGAGAATATAGTAACCTATCTTAATAATGGTCCTAATTTTTATTGACTAAACGTATCTCCTATTAAAGTAATAACAGCCCCCATTAAAGTGATAACAGCCCCCCTCCCTTAATTCCTAAACGCTCGCTTGATGGGGCATGCGTTGAAGGAAATGGGTATAAATAGGAACCCATCCTAAGGTTTCAGAACACGGTTCTCTAAGGTTTCAGAACACGGTTCTCTCGAGAGAGATCCTAAAGTTTCAGAACAAGGTTCTCGAGAGAGATCCTAAAGTTCTCAGCTCGAGAGAGATCCTAAGGTTCTCAAGAGAGAAACCTAAAAGGGAGGCATTGGAATTGAGTCGAGAGACATCCTAAGGTTCTCAAGAGAGAAACCTAAAAGGGGAGGCATTGGAATTGAGTCCCTGATCAAAGCAATCATGAAGGCATACACCATCTGAATGCGAGAGCTCATTGATTAGAAGACCGATCCATCGAGAGAAAGAGGGAAGATCAAGAGGGAAGATCAATCGAGATCGTTAAGAAAGGGAGATCTCCCGTGCAGTCCAAGAAAACCAGGAAGATCGGATTTCTTACCACCATTAAATAATAATGGCTGGAGGTAATTATGTTTAAGCAAATTAAGTCTAAAGTACTCGCCTGGATTTAAGTACATGGATTGGTAGAACTTATAAGTGACGGGAGTCACCCTTTGGCAGCGGGCACAACAGCGTAGCGTCCAAGTGTGAGAGGGCTCTCAGCCCTCTAACTCTAAGTGGACTAGTTCACAAGTTTGCAGCCTTGCAAACCGCAACAAACCAACACACGATCCAGCCAAATGATAGCCGCAGCCCATATGCTTCTCATCCAATTCCCGCACATTTCATCGCCGTACACAAGTCTACAGTTCACACTCGTCTGCCTCTCAAGTGCAAGCAAAGGGAGGGGACCCCCGTGGTCATGACGTAGCGAAATTCCAAGGGGACGTTTAAAAGTTTGACTACTTGGTACAAAAGAAGTTAGAATTCTTAAAATACAAGAGAGAGAGAGAGAGAGAGAGAGAGAGAGTAGACTTCTTCAAGGGTAACGAGCAGAGGTTCCGAACTACCAAGGGAACAGGTTTCCCTCTGAAGTGCATGCCTCTACTCTCATGATAAGTACAATTTTTACAAATTGATGTGCATGCAAAACCATAAGATAGAAAGATTTGTAAAAAGTCTATTCGAATAAATAGAGCCGAGACTAGGTGAGCCCCAGATGTATGGTTGTTACGAGACTTTGGTGTCCGCTAATCCTACACCCCTCCAAAGCCATTTGGAACTATAACGGCCGGCTAGCAAGATTGCAAAGATGCCTTAAGCTATATATTTCATGGAGACTTGCATGTTTCGTATGCTAAATGATGTGGAGTAAAAAGGTTTCTGCATAAATCGATTGATGTAGGCAGACGAATCGGATCCACATTTGGGTTATGGCTGACCTTTATAAGTCGAATGTTGCCTCGCCAACCTATTGCCTTGGTGTCTCCATCCGAGCTTCGCCAATCGAACCTTGGCTGACCAACCCTCGCTTCTTTTATTGAGTTTTGCCCCCGAGCCAAAGCAACCGGACCTCAATAGTCAGGAGTCACCCGACCGACCCTCCCTTCGTCAACCTTCGGCCCGCACCGAATGTCTCGACCATCAAATCGTTAAGAATCATAAGAATCTCGGAGCTCCTTCCCGAAATGGTTCCCCATAAACAGAAGCGGGAGCCAGATAAGGCTTCCCCTCTTCATGATTTGCAGAATCACAAATCCTTCTGATAAGGTATACGTCAAAATCGGCCTTATCATCCTTCAACTTCCACAAATACTCTCCGAAAATCAGATAACAGCATGCCATCCCTACTGCCTACTAGACACCAGGACTTAGGACCCCTCAAGTAACACAACAAAAAAATTCCTCATTGACGTCATAACATTCCAGAACCCTTTTTTGGAATCTCCTTCTCTCAAAAACCTAGCCAAGGATCTCCATTGACTTGGGCTTCAAAGGGTCCTCTGCAGGGACCAACCATCTCAAACCCTGCTTAAGGATACTGTTTTGCAGGTTTACTAGGACGGGAGGATGCCACCCGGATCCATACAAGCACCACCACCTCACCCTAAGTCAGAGAACGAAAATCCGCAGCAACAAATTGGCACTAAAGGAAGAGCCTTCAAGTCCCTAAAAACTTAAAATCCTATGAGAAAAGGTTCAAAAGAGAACGACACCATTCTAAATGGTGAACCGCAAAAGGGTGATTATATATGCCCTCGATCAGGCCGCCTCTCAAAGGCTCGATCCCTCACAGAACAAGGTATCCTTACAATCGCCCTAGCCTGATGCTCCACCACCATCCACGGCTCTTGTCATGTAGAACCAATTTAGTACGTTGGTCCAGCAAGTTCAGGCATTGACACAATTAGTGTAGAGACTCCAAGGACTCTCTCTCCTGACTGCACCCAATCAGCAACAACTCGGTGGAGCAGCTAACCGGCTGTAATCCCCTAGAATTCTCAACTGCTCGTGAGAGTTATCACGAGGTCAGATGATAGACTCTAGATATTTGAATTCCAGGTATATCTTAATTGCTCGTGAGAGTTATCACGAGATCAGATGATAGACTCTAGATATTTAAATTTCAAGTATATCTAATTACAGAGTCCCTTGATTTAGGGACTCTGCAATGCCTATAAGAGATGGTGTAGAACCCTCCTTCCCACCATACGTGGACGCCCCCTTCTCATCATCTCCTCGTGCGGACTTCTTCCCCAGCGTGCTTGTCTCTGGTAAGTCCCCTATCCATGCATGAGAGAGAAGATTGAGAGAGAGAGAGAAAGTTAAGAGGAAAAAAAAAAGAAACGAAGAGGAGGGAGGAGCCGGGTTACAGAACCCAGCTCTCTCCCCTTCCCTTCTCCGTGACATTGGTTCAGGCCCGGCGGCGTGCCCGCCGCCTCGCCGGGCCTGAGCCCCGGCCGATGACCCCACCGGCACCGGGGGCGGCGTCCGGTGGGGTGCCGGAGAACAAAAAGATAGAGAGGAGAGCGGAGGAGGGAGGGAGACGTGACGGTGAGAAAGAGCTACCGCCGGTCCGATCCTTGGTTCGGGCCCGGCGGTGTGCTCGCTGCCTCGCCGGGCTTGGGCCTTGGTCGGAGACCCCCACCGGCGCCGGGCGTGCGTCCGGTGGAGGACCGGCCGGCCATGGTGGCCGGCCGTGCCGCCGGCGTAATCCATAAGCCGCGGAGACAGTGAGAGAGAAAGAGAGGGATAAGAGAGAAATTAGAGAGAGAGAGAGGAAGAGAAGGTCGGCTGCAGCAATGGCCGGCTTTGGTTCGGCCAATGGCGGTCGGACCGACGCCAATTTGGCCGGAATTGGCGCCGGCACCGTGGAAGACACGCGGAAGAAGAAGAAGAAAGAAAGCTTTAAAATAATAAATTGTAGAGAGAGAGGGTGGGGGAGGCTGGCCGCGGCGGCGGCCAGCCACGGTCCAGCCAACGGCGGCCGGACCGCCTCCAATTTGGCCGGCGGCGGCCCTGGCCGCCGGCACGGCATCCGGCTCCTCTGTTTCTTTTGAAACAAGAAACAGAGGAGCTGGGTTAATAGAGATTAATGGGCTGATTGGGCCGTTTGAGTGTTGGGCCCTGTTGGGCCATCTCTGAGCCCAGTTTGAGCAGCGTTTTGGGCCCTGTATCGGGCCGAGAATGAATAAATATATGGCCCGAATCAGGATTGATTCTAGTTTCTGGGAATAATTTTATTTCCCTATTTGGGTGCATACATTGAGAGATATTTAAACCCAAAGTTGGGCCCGTGAAGTGGTTTGGGTAGAGTTTAAGAATTATTTTATAATTCAGATTTTAGAAATTTAATAATAAAAAATGATTCTGTAGGTTCCCAGGAGTCCAATTAGCTGGGTTATCAAGTGAAATTTGTGTACTGTGGTAAGTAAGTCAAGTATTATAATTTTATTAATTATTGAACTATGAAATAGTTAAATATAATTATGTTAATTTGGCAAAATCATGTTATTACTATGATAATATGTAATCATGATAATGACAGTAAAACTTTATGTGTCACCGCGGTTCTCACATGACAGATTCCCACATGACAGATTCTCACATGACAGATTATCACATTATCACATGACAGATGACAGATGACAGACACTGGTACCAGGACCCTTCCTCTTAGGGGATGTTTAAGAGGGCCACACATTATCACATGACAGATTATCACATGACAGATGATAGATGACAGACACTGGTACCAGGACCCTTCCTCTTAGGGGATGTTTAAGAGGGCTACACATGATGTGTAATGTAGGGCTATGGACACATAAAGAAAAATAATGACAGTATAAACAATGTAATTGTTATTGAATTAAGTTTCAAATTAATTGATCTGATGACATGAACCTAATGATAGCCTGATAAATGAAATTTTGAAATTATATTAGGCTTACTTATTGAGTGTGAGCTCATAAAATTCTCATAATGTTTTTCAGAGCCTCAGGAATGAAGATGGATAATTGAGATAGAAGGAGTTTCTATTAAGAAGACTTAGTTTTATTATTTTGATTTAGTTCAGATTTATTTGTAGGGCAGATAGCCCAAGACTGATAATTCTGGTTTGTAACAAATCATGGATATGGAATTTGCTTTATATTGATTTATGTGATAAGTTCAAGATGCCTTGCATGCCTGGCATGCGGCGGGTTGTCACCCTAGCTCAAATTTTTGGGTCTGGGGCGTGACAGCTTTAGTGGTATCAGAGCCAGGTTATGACATTAGGGACATATACATGATGACACTTTAGGTAAAACACTAGAGTGACATAGAGACAATTATAAATTTAAAGAATCTCAGAAATTATGCTTTGAAAGCCTAACAAATAATGTTTACAGTGATATTAATTACAACTAATTTATCAGGAGATAAGAATGGCACGTCGCACTAGAAGTCGACAAAATGATGAGAGTTCCCAGGTTGGTAATGCTGGCCAACCAGGAGGTCTGAAGCCACCGAAGCTGCTGCCCCTGTTAATTCAGTTGGGACTGATCAGCAGCAACCCCAGACCGAGATGCTTCAGGTTCTCTCGGTATGGTGCAGTCGATGCGGGACTTGCAGCACCAGATTTTACAGGCTTTGACTGCTCAGCCTACTCACACTGCTCCGCAGACACAGCCTGCCCCTCCTGTTCCACAGACTCAGCCCGACCCTACTACTCCACAGACCCAGCCTACTCCATCTCAATCCTGGGTAGGGATTGGCCGCAGCTTTGCAGACTTCAAGAAATTTGCCCCTGCCCCTTTCTCTGGATCCACCAACCCTGTTGATGCTGAGCGGTGGGTGCGAGACATGGAGAAGGCTTTTATGGCCCATGGTAGCCAGGATATGGAGCGGATCAGATTTGCCACCTATCTTCTCCAGGGAGAAGCCTATGATTGGTGGTTAGTGAGGAGCAGCGTCGGAATGGACAGATTATTTCTTGGGGAGAGTTTAGAGAGATATTCTTCGACAAATACTTCCCCAGGAGTGTACAGAGACAGATGGAATCAGAGTTTATCAAGTTGGAGCAAAAGGATCTTTCGTGGCCCAGTATGAAGCCGAATTCACCAGGCTGGCCCGTTTTGCTCCAAATATTGTGACCAATGAAATAGCCAAGGTCACCAGATTCACTGAGGGACTGCGACCCAGACTGAGACAAGCGGTCAATGCATTTGAGCTCCTCACCTTCAGTGCTGTAGTGAATAAGGCCTTGGTAATTGAGAGGGATATGAATGCTGTTCAAAAGGATTGGGAGCTGCGAAAGAAGAGAAAAGGGCCTACTTCTGGTCAACCCTCTGCTCAGGCCAAGAAGAAGGGTGCACATCAGGCTCCAGCTGAACCACAGAATAAGGAAACTCGTTGCATTCATTGTGGTAACTCCCACCCTGGGAAGCCTTGCCGCAAAGTGACTGGTGCCTGCTTTGTTTGTGGAAGAACTGATCACAAGATTGCTACATGTCCCTTTCGGAAGGAACATCAGCCTTCTTCAAGTCAAGGAACGAGCCAGCAACAGCAGCAGCAGCCACCGAGGACCCAGGACGGGTCTTCAACCTCACTCAGCAGGACGCTGCCGCATCTAATTCTGTGGTGACAGGTATACCCTTTAATGTTATATCTAGTATTATAGTCTTATCTAGTGCAATGCATTGACAGTTAATTAACAGTAGGTGCAATCCTTAATGTTAAAACAAACGACACTTATGACAGGAATGATTAAAGTAGGAACTGCTTACGCTCAAACTTTAATTGACCCGGGTGCTACGCATTCTTTCATATCTGATATCTATCTTGACAAGAATGCATCATTGACACCTATTCCTCTAGAGCAAGAGTTGCATATTGCGCTTCCAAATGGAGATGTTATGAAAGTTGACACAGTATGCAAATCTTGCCCAATTATCTTGGAGAATAGGAGGTTGAATGCTGATCTCATTGTTCTTCCACTAAAGTTTTTCGATGTTATCCTTGGAATGGATTGGTTGGCTTCCAATCATGCTTCAGTAGACTGCTTCAGGAAGACTGTCAACTTCAAAATTCCAAGCCAGCCTGAATTCAGTTTTATTGGTGGTCATAATCACCTAGCCTCAGTGTTCATATCAGCGATGCAGGCTGGAAAGTATTTGATGAGTGGTGGTCAAGGATTTCTTGCTGTAGTCAAGGACCTTCAGCAAGAAGAGACCAAGTTGGAGGATATTCCCATAGCTCGAGAATTTCCAGATGTCTTCCCTGAGGATTTGACTAATTTACCTCCTGATCGGAAGTCGAGTTCTCTATTGATCTAGTTCCTGGAACTGGGCCTATATCAAAGGCCCCTTATCGTATGGCCCCGGCTGAGCTAAAAGAACTGAAGATCAACTACAAGAGCTCCTAGATCGAGGATTTATTAGACCCAGTGCTTCTCCTTGGGGTGCTCCAGTCCTATTTGTTAAGAAGAAGGATGGCAGTCTTCGACTCTGCATTGATTACCGGGGAATCAATAAAGTAACAGTGCGAAATAAGTATCCTCTGCCAAGGATTGACGACTTGTTTGATCAACTTCAAGGAGCCCGGATATTCTCAAAGATTGATCTTAGGTCCGGGTACCATCAGCTTAAAGTCAAAGAAGGGGATGTACCAAAGACAGCATTTAGAACCAGATATGGCCACTATGAGTTCTTGGTGATGCCGTTTGGGTTAACTAATGCCCCAGCAGCATTCATGGACTTAATGAACAGAATTTTTAAACCATATCTGGATCAGTTTGTGGTGGTTTTCATTGATGATATTCTGATATATTCCAAGAGCCATAAGGAGCATGAGGACCACCTGAGAATTGTGCTACAGATTCTGCAAGAGAAGAAGCTTTATGCCAAGCTGAAGAAGTGTGAATTTTGGTTGGATCAAGTAGCTTTCTTGGGTCATATAATCTCTAAAGATGGTGTATCTGTGGACCCGAAAAAGATTGAAGCTATCACTAACTGGAGCCGACCTACCAATGTGGCAGAAGTCAGAAGCTTCTTGGGATTAGCCGGTATTACCGAAAATTTGTGGAGAATTTTTCTCGCATTGCTCTACCCCTAACTCGCTTAACCCAAAAGCGAGTGAAGTTTGACTGGACAGTGGAGTGTGAGGAAAGTTTCCAGGAGTTAAAGCAGCGCCTGGTGTCAGCTCCCATTCTTGTTCTTCCAACGGGATCTGAAGGTTTACTATATACACTGATGCCTCTCGAAAAGGATTGGGATGTGTTTTGATGCAGAATGAAAGAGTGATAGCTTATGCCTCCAGACAACTGAAACCTTATGAGCAAAATTATCCTACTCATGACCTGGAATTGGCTGCTGTGGTTTTTGCTCTGAAGATTTGGCGGCATTATCTATATGGAGTGTCGTGTGATGTGTATACAGATCATAAGAGTTTAAAATACATTTCACACAGAAGGAGCTGAATTTAAGGCAGAGGAGGTGGTTGGAACTATTGAAGGATTATGACCTGAATCTACAGTATCATCCTGGGAAGGCCAATGTAGTAGCTGATGCCTTGAGCAGAAAATCCTCTTCTGAGTTAGCTGCTATGATTACCTCCCAGCCTCACGTATTGAGAGATCTGGAGAAGTGGGAGGTTGGTCTGAGAGTACAGCAGTCTGATGGACTTATTGCAGCACTTGTACTCCAGCCGACCTTAGTTGACAGAATCAAGTCCTCCCAGATGGAAGATCCAGAGCTACAAAGGATTAAAGAAGTGGTACAATCAGGAGTTCAGAATGAATTTTATATAATGGATGATGGATCCCTGAAATTTGAAGGAAGACTTTGTGTGCCAAACAGTGAAGAGCTAAAGGCTGAAATTTTGAAAGAGGCTCACTACTCCCCCTATACTGTGCATCCAGGTGGCACTAAGATGTACAGAGACTTAAAGGAAAATTTTTGGTGGAAAGGCATGAAGAGGGAGATTGCTCAGTATGTGGCCAAGTGCTTGGTGTGTCAGCAAGTGAAAGCCGAGCATCAAAGGCCTGCAGGGCCTCTTCAGTCTCTAATGATTCCACAGTGGAAATGGGAAAAGATTACAATGGACTTTGTGACTGGTCTGCCCAAAACTCCTAAGAGCAACGATGCAGTTTGGGTCATTGTGGACAGACTAACAAAATCAGCTCATTTCCTACCTTTCAGAGTTGGGGTCTCTAGTGAAAGATTGGCTAATTTGTATATTGAACAGATCGTGAGACTCCATGGTGTTCCGGTATCTATTGTATCAGATAGAGATACCAGGTTTGTGTCCCAGTTTTGGAAGAGCCTTCATAAGGCCATGGGAACCAAACTAAACTTCAGTACAGCCTATCATCCCCAGTCAGATGGACAATCAGAGAGGACCATACAGATTCTGGAGGACATGTTGCGAGCCTGTGTGATGGACTTGGGTGGAGCTTGGGATAACCACTTACCTTTGGTGGAGTTTGCATATAATAATAGTTACCAAGCCAGCATCCAGATGGCTCCATTTGAAGCTCTGTATGGTAGGAGGTGCAGATCTCCTATATGTTGGGATGACGTGGGGGAAAGGAAGTTGCTAGGCCCTGAGCTGATTCAGCAAACAGTAGATAAGGTGCATTTGATCAGGGAGCGTCTTCGTACAGCTCAGAGCAGGCAAAAGAGCTATGCTGATGTCAGAAGAAGGGAATTGGAATTCCAGGTTGGGGATCATGTCTTCTTAAGGGTATCACCAACCAAAGATGTGATGAGATTTGGGATTAAAGGAAAGCTGAGTCCACGTTATATTGGACCTTTTGAGATCTTGAGCAGAGTTGGAGAGGTTGCTTACAGCCTGGCACTGCCTCCGATTCTATCTGGGGTACACAATGTTTTTCATGTATCTATGCTGAGGAAGTATATCTCTGACCCCAGCCATGTCATAGCATATGAGCCTATACAGTTGAAGAAAGATTTATCATATGAAGAGCATCCTTTGCGTATAGTAGACCGCAAAGATCAAGTTCTAAGACGGCGTACCATTCCCTATGTCAAGGTGCAATGGAATAATCATTCTGAAAGGGAGGCTACTTGGGAACTGGAAGAAGAAATGAAAGAAAAGTATCCACGACTATTTGTATCTTAAAATAGTTAATGATTGAAAACTGTTAACTTTAGTTGATTGTTAGTCCTTGGGACAGAAATTTGGACCTTTAATTTTCTCTAATAAAAGTTATCAATTTCGAGGCCGAAATTTTTATAAGGAGGGGAGAATGTAATCCCCTAGAATTCTCAACTGCTCGTGAGAGTTATCACGAGGTCAGATGATAGACTCCAGATATTTGAATTCCAGGTATATCTTAATTGCTCGTGAGAGTTATCACGAGATCAGATGATAGACTCTAGATATTTAAATTTCAAGTATATCTAATTACAGAGTCCCTTGATTTGGGGACTCTGCAATGCCTATAAGAGATGGTGTAGAACCCTCCTTCCCACCATACGTGGACGCCCCCTTCTCATCATCTCCTCGTGCGGACTTCTTCCCCAGCGTGCTTGTCTCTGGTAAGTCCCCTGTCCATGCATGAGAGAGAAGATTGAGAGAGAGAGAAAGTTAAGAAAAAAAAAAAGAAACGAAGAGGAGGGAGGAGCCGGGTTACAGAACCCAGCTCTCTCCCCTTCCCTTCTCCGTGACATTGGTTCAGGCCCGGCGGCGTGCCCGCCGCCTCGCCGGGCCTGAGCCCCGGCCGACGACCCCACGGCACCGGGGGCGGCATCCGGTGGGGTGCCGGAGAACAAAGAGATAGAGAGGAGAGCGGAGGAGGGAGGGAGACGTGACGGTGAGAAAGAGCTACCGCCGGTCGATCCTTGGTTCGGGCCCGGCGGTGTGCTCGCGCCTCGCCGGGATTGGGCCTTGGTCGGAGACCCCCACCGGCGCCGGGCGTGCGTCCGGTGGAGGTCCGGCCGGCCATGGTGGCCGGCCGTGCCGCCGGCGTAATCCATAAGCCGCGGAGACAGTGAGAGAGAAAGAGAGGGATAAGAGAGAAATTAGAGAGAGAGAGGAAGGGAAGGTCGGCTGCGGCAATGGCCGGCTTTGGTCCGGCCAATGGCGGCCGGACCGACACCAATTTGGCCGGAATTGGCACCGGCACCGTGGAAGACACGCGGAAGAAGAAGAAGAAAGAAAGCTTTAAAATAATAAATTGTATAGAGAGAGAGGGTGGGGGAGGCTGGCCGCGGCGGCGGCCGGCCACGGTCCGGCCAACGGCGGCCGGACCGCCTCCAATTTGGCCGGCGGCGGCCCTGGCCGTCGGCACGGCATCCGGCTCCTCTGTTTCTTTTGAAACAGAGGAGCTGGGTTAATAGAGATTAATGGGCTGATTGGGCCGTTTGAGTATTGGGCCCTATTGGGCCATCTCTGAGCCCAGTTTGAGCAGCGTTTTGGGCCTTGTATCGGGCCGAGAATGGCAAAATAAATATATGGCCCGAATCAGGATTGATTCTAGTTTCTGGGAATAATTTTATTTCCCTATTTGGGTGCATACATTGAGAGATATTTAAACCCAAAGTTGGGCCCGTGAAGTGGTTTGTGTAGAGTTTAAGAATTATTTTATAATTCAGATTTTAGAAATTTAATAATGAAAAATGATTCTGTAGGTTCCCAGGAGTCCAATTAGCTGGGTTATCAAGTGAAATTTGTGTACTGTGGTAAGTAAGTCAAGTATTATAATTTTATTAATTATTGAACTATGAAATTATAGTTAAATATAATTATGTTAATTTGGCAAAATCATGTTATTACTATGATAATATGTAATCATGATAATGACAGTAAAACTTTATGTGTCACCGCGGTTCTCACATGACAGATTCCCACATGACAGATTCTACATAACAGATTATCACATTATCACATGACAGATGACAGATGACAGACACTGGTACCAGGACCCTTCCTCTTAGGGGATGTTTAAGAGGGCCACACATTATCACATGACAGATTATCACATGACAGATGACAGATGACAGACACTGGTACCAGGACCCTTCCTCTTAGGGGATGTTTAAGAGGGCTACACATGATGTGTAATGTAGGGCTATGGGACACATAAAGAAAAATAATGACAGTATAAACAATGTAATTGTTATTGAATCAAGTTTCAAATTAATTGATCTGATGACATGAACCTAATGATAGCCTGATAAATGAAATTTTGAAATTATATTAGGCTTACTTATTTAGTGTGAGCTCATAAAATTCTCATAATGTTTTTCAGAGCCTCAGGAATGAAGATGGATAATTGAGTTAGAAGGAGTTTCTATTAAGAAGACTTAGTTTTATTATTTTGATTTAGTTCATATTTATTTGTAGGGCAGATAGCCCAAGACTGATAATTCTGGTTTGTAACGAATCATGGATATGGAATTTGCTTTATATTGATTTATGTGATAAATTCAAGATGCCTTGCATGCCTGGCATGCGGCGGGTTGTCACCCTAGCTCAAATTTTTGGGTCTGGGGCGTGACACCGGCTCAACCAACAACTCCTCCACATAACCAGTTTAAAGCTACGAGTCACCCACGGCAATCCGGCCATGAAGTGGGGGAAAAGAGCCAGTCCCATAGAAAGCTGGAGACAAGGGCTTTCCTTGGACTCGCCAGGCCCGCTCCTTGTCCCCGATTTCCTCTCATCATGGATCGACGCAAGACGTCGATCCCCCATCCTGGTCTCTCCATCAATACAGGATGAAGCTTTTTAATGAAAAATTTAGGAGATGCGCATGGATTTGGATACTATTAAGCATGTATTTCAGCCAAAATCTTGGGTGGAATGAGGTCCACCCTTTACCGAGAGAATTATGAAGGAAGTCATCCCATTGCATATAAAGCTCCCCACTATAGAGCCATGCAATGGGACCACAAACCCAAATGATCATCTGAGCAGCTTTCGATCGATAATGTTGTTCCATGGAGCCTCGAATGTGATCCTGTGCCGGGCTTTCCCCTCAACTCTTTAGGGACCTGCCAAAGTATGGTTCAATACCTTAAAGCCAAATTTCATCGACTCCTTTGATGAACTTGGCCACTCCTTCACCAGCCAGATTGTCAGCAGTTGTCGTTATCGGCGAAGGTCAGATTTTCTCTATGAGATGAAACAACAAGAGGGGGAGTCCTTGAAGAGTTTCTTGGATCGTTTTAATATGGCCATGTTGGAAGTCGACTACCTCAATCATGAGGTTGCCATGTTTGCCCTGGTAGGCAGAGTGTCGAAGGAGGGAGACTTCTATCTAGCGATGAAAGTGAATTACATATAGAGCGTCTCTAACATGATGGCTCTAGCAGATAAATATGCCATAATAGAAAAGTCTAGGAGGTCAGCACAAGCTGAACAACAGAAAAAGAAGAAGAAGAGTAACCCAGATAAAAGCCGACCAACTCACCCTATTAGCCCACGCTGTCAAAGGGCTCCGCTACCTAGGCAGTGCTCCAGAAGCCCGATATGGAGATTCAACCAATTTACATCACTTACCATACCACGGGCTCAAATCCTAATGGAGATAAGACATCAACTCCCTTAATTGAAGCCTTTCTAAGAGAATCTAGCCCAGAGAGATATGACTATGTACTATCGGTATCATCGTGACTATGGATATAATACCAAGGAATGTTGGTAGCTCAGATAAGATATCGAGCAACTAATCTGCCGAAGGAGGCATGAACGCTATATAGAACCCCCAGAGGTAGAAGCCAGAGCAGAGCATCTATATGAGCCTCGACAACAACTCCCACTGAATCCATCGGTAACAGACAATATATACATGATCACTATGATTGGTTCATCCAAGATTCGGTCGGATGAGGAGGAGAACCCACCCAAGAAAATTAGATGCAAGGAACTCGCATTCTTGAAGAAAGATCTTCAGGGGATACAATACCCCCATGATGACGCACTCGTTGTATCTTTAAACATAAAAAACTATGATGTACATCGAGTCCCTATTGATATTAGAAGCTCTGTTAATGTTCTTTACTTTGATGCCTTTGCAAAAATGGGATTGAGAATGGAAGACCTCCGGACGGTGGACTCCACCTTGATGGGATTCACCAGCAACATTATTGTGCTAGAAGGAGTAATTACTCTAATGGTTCGAGCAGGCGAATGGCCCTGCACGACAACTATCCATATAGACTTTCTTATGACTAAACTACAATTACCAAACTACAATTACCATCCTCAAAAGACCCAGGCAAATGTATTTTAGAATAGTGATCTTCGTCCCACACCTTGCTATGAAGTTCCCCATGGAGTAGGGTGTTGGAATTGTTTGAGAAAGTCAAGCTGTCGTGCGGTATTGTTTTGTTGCCGATTTTCAGTCTCGAAAGTCAAAAGTCAATGGGCTTGAAGCTCAGGAAGACCTTACTGAGCAGAGAGGAGAACCTATCAAGGAACTCGAGGAAGTCCCACTTAAGGAAGGTCGGCCCGACCAAACCATTCGGATTGGGTCACAGTTGAAAGGGACGCCCCGATAAGACCTAGTTGACTTTCTATGCAAGAATGTTGATGTTTTTGCCTGATCCGTATTTGACATGCCGGGGATCAGTCCGAATGTTCTCATCCACCATCTTAATATGGATGAGGCATTCAGATCGATCAAGTAGAAAAAGAGAAGTTTTGCCCCTGAGCAATAGAAAGTGATCAAATAAGAGGTTGACAAACTCCTCAAAACAAACTTCATCCAATAGGTGAACTACCCTAACTGGTTAGCAAATGTCATCATGGTGAAAAAAATGAATGGCTAGTGGTAAATATGCATCAACTTCACGGACCTCAAAAGGCCTGCCAGAAAGACAATTTTTCCTTATCGAGGATCGACCAGCTGGTGGACGCTACATTTGACCATCAGATGCTAACGTTCATGGATGCCTACTTAGGCTACAACCAGATACGGATGGCTCTCAAAGATGAAGCAAAAACAGCCTTTATCATCGATAGGGGGACCTATTGCTATTGGATCATGCCTTTGGACTAAAAAATGCCGAAGCAACCTATCAGAGGCTAGTCAAAAAAGTGCTCAAAGACTAGATAGGTCGAAATATGGAGGTCTATATTAACGATATGCTAGTAAAAAGTAGAAAAGCAGCCCAGCATATCTTTGGCCTGACAGAAAGCTTTGCCATCCTTAGAAGATATCAAATGAAGCTGAACCCAACTAAGTGTGCTTTCAGAGTAAGCTCCAAAAAAAATTTGGGCTTTATGGTCTCCCAGAGAGGTATTGAGGAGAACCCTCAAAAGTTCCAAGATCTTCAAGAGATGGCACCACCTAAGTTTGTTAAGAAAGTTCAACACCTCACAGGATGAATAACGGTCCTTAACCGCTTCGTCGCCTGATTTGCCAAGAAGTGCCTACTTTTCTTTAAGGCACTTCGTTCGGCGAAGAACTTCCAATGGACCTCCAATTGTCAGGAATCCCTTGAAGATCTAAAGAAATACCTTGGCTCGCCTCCACTACTTAGTAGCCCGAAGCTCGGGGAACCCCTGTACTTATATTTGGCCGTTTTGAAGAATATCGTCGGCTTTGTGCTGATCCAGAAAGAAAATAAAATTCAAAAGCCAATCTACTACATCATCAAACTACTTCGGAATGCCAAGACCATGTACATTAGGATCGAAAAGTCGATATATGTGTTAGTAACATCCATATGGAAGTTGCATTTATACTTTCAAGCACACACCATAACAGTTCTGACTGATCAGCCAATTAAGATAATCCTTCATCATTCAGAAGTGTCAGAAAGAATGGCAAAGTGGGCTATAGCTAAGCGAGCACAACATAAATTACCAACCTGGCCCTGTCATCAAGGCATAAGTTTTGATAGATTTCTCCTTGAATGTATAATTTCGGAAGACAGATCGAGAGTGGAAGACCCCGAGCAAGAAAAGACTGAGGCCCGGTGGCTACTGCATGTAGATGGTTCTCCAGCGTGGCTAACTTCAGTGCGGGTTTGGTTCTCACAAACCTAGAAGGAGCCCTGTTCAAATATGCCATCCGCCTCACTTTTTCGGTCTTCAACAATGAGGCCGAATATGAAGCGCTATTTGCTGGGCTTCGAATCACCTAGAATTTAAAGGAAAAGAGACTAAATATCCACGCTGACTCTCAACTATTGGCCATGCGAAGAGAATTCGAGGCCTGAAAGCCAAATGTTCGCATAAAATAATCTGCAAGCGTACAAAATCATAACAAGTAGTAAAGTGTTTTTAGAAAAGGATGTCGAACCCACAGAGATTAATTATGTTATTGAATACCAAAATTTACTAAATTAATTACTATTTGAAAAATCAAATATAAATGGAACGTTCTACTATAAAATTATTTAATCTAAAAATTATCAAAGCGTAAAAATTTAAACGTATAAAAAATATGATGAGAATATATCTATAGCGATTGGTTTCACCTAATAAATCCTGCATAATTTATTTTTCTTAATCATTAAATTCTAATAATCTCAATGTTGATGATTAAAAATTCTTTAATTATTTTTCTTAATCATTAAATTCTAATAATCTTTGATATCGTTCAAGAGAAGTCCAACTAATAACTTCATATCTCTATATGAATTTAATTAATTAGAGGCTTATTATGCACTTTAAATTTTCTAAATATCACATTAATCGTGGTAAAGTATCTCTATTTTTGCTCAACTAATGGTGTTTAATTCTAAATCTAAAATAACAAATCATGTCTCATTATAATTCAATTGATCAAACAATAAATTATAAGAATTAATCATAAGAAATAACAAATCACCTCTCGGTCTCATTGTATTCCGATTGATCAAACAATAAATTGTAAGAATTAATCCATAAGAAATAACAAATCACCTCTCATCTCATTGTAATTTGATTAATCAAAAAATAAATTGTAAACATTAATCATAAGAATATAACACTCAATCATGGACATATTAAAAATAAAATAACTAATAAAATAAATTATATGTTCATTGATAGATTGCATCAATGCTCTAGAAAAAGAAATTAGTTCATAATAAAAGCAAAAAGAAAAGAAAATTATGTTTTTCATTGGAAGCAATTGATGAAACGCAGCTCTCGCCTCTGTTCTTCATATCCTCCTTTTTTTTTATAGTTGGATGAATAAGGATAAGATATAGTCCAAGCCGTGTTGAATATAATGAAAATCACCATCTAAGAGTCCTTTTCAAGTGTAATCTTCTTTTGGCCGTTGGATGAATGATTAATGGCTGAGATGGCCAATAGAATCGCCCAAAGAACACTCCCTCAATGAAATACAGCATTTTGCCAATATGTTCACGCTTTGAAAACGTGTTAGAGTCCGCTGAAATCATCGCCCCATGTTGAATCCTCTCGCTGCCACCTCATCATGTCGACGCTGCCTCCCTACAAGGTGAAGTCTTCGATCAACATGGAGTCCACTGCCGCGTATTCATCATCGCGTGAACATCCTCCCATGTCATCACATGAAGTCCGTTGAAACTGCTCTTAGGAAACGCTCACGTGAAGTACGTTGCACCTTCCTTTGGCCTTTAGACGGTTATTAAATGGCTGGAATTTTATAACGCACGGAGGTAAGTAAAATGGCTTCTATTTTATTTTCTTTCACATTTATCCAAGATAAAATGAAAAAATAAAAATAAAAATAAATTAATTTAACTCAAAATAAATTAAAAACTAACCAATGTCGTTATGAAAGTATATGAATTAAATGGTAGGATTTATGCTTATCACCGAACATGGTCCAGTTTGCAGCGCGATCTATCATCCAATTTTTTTGAGCTTAAAATCATTCAAGTTCTAAGAATAGAAAATGCCTATGCAGACCTTCTCTTAAGATTGGCCACCACCGATTCCATGGATATGAAATAGAAGTTTCATCTTGAGGTCCTAGAGAAACTCAGTATAGCGGACACTAATCCCGTGATGCAACTCAAAACATAGCCATCATGGATCGACTCTATTTTGGCATACCTCAGAAATAAATCTCTCCCCAAGGAAAGAAAGGAAGCTAGAAAGCTGAAGATGTAGTCCACCCACTACGTGCTGTACGATAAGCAGCTCTATGAGCATTCCTTCTCCATGCCGCTACTCAAATGCCTTAGACCATTAGAGGCCGACTATGTCCTACAAAATGTACATGAATGCATCTATGAAAATCACCTAGAAGGCCAGGCCCTTTGCCATAAAGTGCTACATCAAGGATAGTACTGGCCTACCATGATGAGAGATTCAAATGACCTTGTTCGAGCATGTGACTAATGCTAGCATCATTTGAACATCCAAAGGCTTCCATCAACGCTCTTGACACCCATCGCAGCTGCCTAACCCTTCGCAAAGTGGGGAATGGATATCCTCGGTCTGTTTCCTTCCACCATCAGGCAAAGAAAATTTTTGTTCGTGGCCATCGATTATTTCATCAAGTGGATTGAAGCCAAAGTAGTTGCCTAGATTACCGAGGTATGAGCCAAAGACTTTATTTGCGATCAATTATCTATCAATTCGGCCTTTCACATACTATCATTACTGATAACAATCGACAGTTCGATAATCCAAGGTTTCAAAAGTTCTGCAAAGAACTTGACATCAACCATCGACTGACTTTAGTGGGGCCACCCACAAACCAATGGTGAGGCAAAGGTAGCCAACCGAATGCTGCTGCAAAGGCTAAAGGCCTGATTGAATAGAGCACGCGACATAAGGACGAATGAGCTTCACCACATCCTCTGGGCCTACCGAATAATGCAAAAAATTCTATCCAGTGAAACTTCATTCAGAATGACCTTTGGCACTGAAGCTGTCATTCCAATCGAGGTAGGCCTACCTTCCCCCGAGGTTGAAAGCTACTATGAGGAGGCAAACAACGAGCAACTATGGACCAACCTTGACCTAATTGAAAAACTTAGGAAAAAAGCCTAAGTCAGAATGGCCGCATACTAACAGCGTGTGGCCTGCTACTATTCTTCTTGGGTAAAAGGGAAGCCTTTTCTTTCTGGTGATCTTGTGCTTCGTAAAGTTTCGGTCTCTAAGCCGATGGAGCAAGAAAAACTAACTCTAAAGTAGGAAGGCCCCTACCAAGTTGTAGAGGCCATCAGGCCCAGTACCTACTGGCTCCAGGACCTTGATGGGAAAGCCATCCCTACAATGTGAAACTCAGACAATCTCCAAGTATACTATCAGTAATGTATTTCTCAACTAAACTACTTTGCTCATTATAATGGATTTCTCTATATTTAAATGTATTTTCTCCATATGACCATCTTTTTCTAAGATGCTAATGAGAAACAGATTTTCTTCCGATTGTTGATCTTATGGATCCTATCTCTAACCCTCAGCTGGGCTAAGGTTTTTTGTTATCACATTCTCTGAACCTCGGTAGGGCCGAGCGATTTTTTCGTACCTCGGTAGGATTGAGCATTTCTTTGTACCTTGGCAAGGCTAAGAATTTCTTTGTACCTCAAGCATTTCTTCGTACCACAACAAGGTCGAGCAAGTTCTCCATACCTCAGTAGGGTCAAGCATTTCTCCGTACCTTGACAGAGCCAAGAAAATTCTCCATACCTTGACAGGGCCAAGTACTTATTTCTTTGTACCTTAATAAGGTCAAGCACTTTATTTCTCCATACCTCTATAGGGTCGAGCAAATTCTTTGTACCTCGACAGGGTCGAGCACCTAAGTTCTTCAAACCTCAGCATGACTGAGTAATTTCATTGTTATTCTCCAAACCCTCAGTTGAGTTGAGGTCCTTCTCTATTATTTTTCAAATCTTGATAGGCCCAAGAATTTACAAGTTATTTCTCTGGACGCTCAGCCAGACTGGGGGCTTGTTATATTATTCTTCAAAACCTCAATAATGTCGAGTGTGTTCCATTATTATCTCTATAAACCTCAGCAGGACCGAGTCGAAAGCTACTTCATTCTACCTATGAATCCTAAAAATGGCTAAGTCCCTATTTTGTTCTATCTCCGAACCTTGGTAAGACTGAGTGTTCTCCATGTACTTTCAGCCAGGTCAAGACATCTATGAGTTTTCTCTTTAACCCTTTGGTCAGAGCATCCCTACATTGCTCTTGTGGAGCCTATGTGGCTAAGCCCGACGATTGCAAGACATCATGAGGAAATAGCAAAGTATAAACTACTTAGCAAACTATAAAAAAGTACAAAGAGCAAACTCTTTGGTGAAACCCATTCATTAAGTTTGCTCACTACAAAAGAACAGACAATTGAAAAGAAAAATGAGATTTTATTTATCAAATTTCTTATTACAAAAGAATTACAAGTACGTCATGGCACCAAAAATACAATAAAGAATTTTCTATGGTACAAAAAGAATAAATACAACGTCACCTCCTTTGGTAGCTTCCTCCGAGAAAGCCACAGCAATAGCCTAGCGTACGAAACCCTGGCCGAGTCTACATCTACAGTCTCTTCAAAGTCAATTTCCAAGGCGCCATCTTCGTCAAACTCAGCTTCAATGGACGAATGAGTTGCTGTTGAGGGATCAGCTGGCGAAGGGACATAGTATCCCTCGTCCTCTAGAAACAAGAGGTCTAGGTTTGGATACTGTTGAGCAACCCTCTGTCGCGTCTCCTTCAATTCTAGTAGGTAGGATTTCTTGGAAAATGAGAACTTCTCCTTAGTAAACTCGGCCGAGCTCTTGTATTTTTCAACCACTAGGTAAGCTTGATTGTTAGCCTCGATCATCTGGTTTTGAAGATCGAAACACTCCAGACGATGCGAGTCTAACTCTTCAGTTAGCATCCTTATCATCTCCACTGCCCTCGTCTCATCCTTTTTTGCCTAGGAAATAAGGCCAACAAAATCAATTTTATTAGAAGTAAGACAGAGATTACTACTATGAAGGAATGGATGAAGTGCATACCTCTGCAATAGCTTTGACTTGCCAAGCTTCTGCCTCTGTAGCCTACTCTTGGAGCTTCTTCTTCTTCTTCTTGTATTGGTGGAGCTTCCTTAAGGCATGTTCTAGCTTCGTCCGATTCTCTTCTATCTTATTTAGTGTAAATGCAAATTCAGCCATGGCACTGGCGGCCTGTTGTTGGCAGAATTCAAACTTGCAACCTTCATTGGCAAGTCTCTTATTTAGTACATTTATTTCTTCTGTGGCCTCTTTTCAAAACTTTGACAATTCTGACTGGGCCTCCTTAGCTGACTTATTGGCTTCCTCAAGTTTGGCCCGAGTCTTGGCCAGCTCCTTAGAAAACTGGCTAGCCAAGTCCTTTTTATTCCGAAGCTCCGCAACCTGCCCAAGGCTCGGTCGCGGACTTCTATTGCGGTGCTCAAGCACTTCTACATCGCCTTCTGGAGCATAATTGCCTGTAGCAAAACAAGATGAGTTAGCTTGATGACAGTAGAATATGTCAAAGAAAAAAAAAGAAATCCTTACTTACCCGGATGGTGAGGGAGCTTATGTCCCTCAAAAGGGTATCGCTCCCGAGTGATGGCAAGTCCTCAAAATCTTTGGGGAGGCCGCCCAATGCTCGGCTTCTGCACATCCAGTGTCTGAAGTACCCTCTTTTGAGTGAAGGACAGAGCAGAACACCTTGAGTTACAACTTAAGCGACTCGGACGTATAGTCGGCAAGATGAGGGAAAAGACCAGTCAGACCGGTTTCCCCCTCATTGCCAGTCCATTCATTTGGGGGCCCTAGTTTGCCAACCCTCTTTGCCAAGGGATCCTTCTGACCCTCAGTGCTCCTCTCGGCCTCTCCTTGTGTTGGGTGGAGAGGCCCCTCCACGGACGAAGGAATATGAGGGCCGCTCGCAGCAACGATGGCCTCCAACCCTACTGTCTCTGCTATCTTCTTTTTTCTCTAACACTCCTCACGCTCCTTAGGGGTATGTAGGCTATAGGGGGTGGGAATGTTTGGATAATAGATGACCGGGTAAAGGAACTTATTTATCGGGACATCCTCTTCCTCCTAGGACTCATCTCTCAACTCCATTGGGTGGCTGCTCTCCAGCTCCTTGGACTGGACCGTCAAGGTTTGGAACTTGACCAACTGTAAAGCCCGCTGTGCCATCCTCAGCTCCTCTTCCCTCTAGACTGCGACATCTTTTATTTGGTCCACCAATAACTTCTCCTTTGGCACCGGCACCAAGGCAAGGCCAGGACCTGAGCCTTCCTCATTACCCTCTCTTAGGGGGCTCGAGGAGCCGGGTCTTACCCTCATCTTTGAAGGACTTAGCAGGCCTGACGAGACCCGAGAGAGGGTTGCAAGGAAGACTTAGGGCCGAGCTTGACCTTCTTCTTTTTGGTAGGGCCCAGCAAGGCCGGGCAAGACCATTTCTCACCCACCTTCTTGCCCGAGCCACTCTTCAGCAGCTTCCTCATCTAGGTTCCAAGATTCAACTTGGCCGCTAGAGATAGAAAACACTCAAACTGTCAGTCATATATAAGAAGATAAAGTCGAAGCATAATAAAGTGAAGATTAAACTCTGAAGCATAATAAAGTGAAGATTAAACTTACTCCAAGGGTCGATGCTACTGAGACCAGTGTTAAAAAGGGCATCTTTGGCCAGAAGAACTCCAACCGAGAGTGCCTTGCAACTGGATAGAATTTTGAGGTCATTGATCTCCTGTCTCGACAACCGAGGAGCTTTGTTTAGGTCCTTAAAAAAAAATTTCATGACCAAGAGAAGAGGTACCTGCCGCTCCAATGGACGATAAAAATTGGGGCTTCCATCCCATTATTAAGGATGGAACCCTCGAGACCCTCTTGAAGGTTTTTCGAGAACCGATGTAGGGCTAGAAGGAGTTCTTGGGAAAGACGATGTTGTGGCATGCTCGGAACAGTGGCACCGTCGCTGTCATCCCCACTAATTAACACATGGAGATGAACCCCACAATGTGCCGCCAGCTGTTTGGAGCCACCGCTGAGGGGCAAATGTCATAGAACTTCATCATCCCCTTAATGATGGATGAAGAGGAAGGCAAACGCACACCTTGAAGCACTCCTCATAAAAGAAGGTCCCAAACTTCAGTTCATCTGGCACCCTCTGCTCAGGACTTGGCACTCGCAGATCTTAGTCACTGGTGATCCAATATTCACAGTGGATTCTCTCCAAATCCGTCAGAGTCATAGTTGAGGCGATGCGAGTTGGGTGCTCCATATCCTTAGAGTGAATGGCCATAGAGCTGGCCATGATACTCTCCTACTAGGGACATTTAGTTTCAGAAGAGATAACAATGACCAAGAGTTTGAAAAAACATAGTAGAGAAAGGCACTGATCTCTCCCTTTTAAAGCCATTGCATGAAAGGGTAGGACATCATTAGTGCAGAACCCTAGGGGCCATGGGCTTTTGGTTCAAACACAATGATCTTTGGCTCTGCCACGTGTCGTTCCACCGGCCGCCCTTGATCAAAATTCGAAAAGGCTTCTCTCATTTGAGAAATGATAGCACGACGTCTTGGCATTTATGGCATCATTATGTCGTATCTCTTCGAATTCAGCCTTTGCTAATGAAATTTGGCCACCAGGACTCTACTTCCTAAGCCCAAACGTAAACTTCGGACTAGGGAGTGGAGGGCAAGTAATGCGGGGTAAAAAGGTCTTTGCATAATTGGCTGATGTGGGCAGATGAACCGGGCCTACATTTGGGTTGCGACCAACCTTTACGAGTTGAAGGATGCCTCGTCAACCTAATGTCTTGGTGTCTCCGACCGAGCTTCGCCAACCAAACTTTGGCTGATTGACCCTTGACTTCTTTTGCTGAGCTTGCCCCCGAGCCAAAGCAATCGGACCTCAAGAGTTGGGAGTCACCTGACCAACTCTCCTCTTTGTCGACCTTTGGCTCACGCTGAACATCTCAGCCATCAAATCACTAAGAATCACAAGAATCTTGGAGCTCTTTCTTGAAGTGGTTCTCCATAAACGAAAGTGGAAGCCAGATAAGGCTCCCCCTCTTCATGATTTATGGGATCATGAATCCCCTTGATAAGGTCTACGTTAAAATTAGCTTATCATCCTTCAACTTTCACAACTGCTCTTCAAAAATCAGGTGACGACATACCATCCTTACTGCCTATTAAACATCAGGTCCCAGTATCCCTCAGGTAACACACAAACAAAAAACTTCATTGATACCATAACATTTCAGAACCCTTTTCTAGAATCTCCTTCTTTTAAAAACCTTCTCCATATTATCTGTAGCCAAGGATTTTCATCGACTTAGCATCGGGGGGGGGGTCTTTTGCAGGGACTACCATCTCAGACCCTGCTTGAGGATGCTGTTTTATAGGTTTACCAGGATAGAAGGATGCCATCGAATCCGTACGAGCACCGCCACCTCACCCCAAATTGGAGAACAAAAATCCGTAGCAACAATGAAGTTTTCAGATTTTGTGCTTTTTCTTTGGCATGATATGAGAGAAGATGGCAATTTGACGTTCTATAAGTTGAACTAGCATATTGATCTGATGGCACGATGAAGCCAAACCCATAAAGATTTCTATCAAAGTCACCAATCTATTCGAGAAAGCTTCCATCAAATATACTAACTAATTTGAATAGAAGTCTACTATCCTATTTGAAAGGGATTTTGTCCTTTTAAAAAGGAAAGTTTTGATTAGAAAAGACTTCTATTAAAATCACTGACTAATTCAAGAAACCTTCCACCAAATATACTAACCAAATTAAGTAGAAGTTTACCATCCATATCCTATTTGAAAAGGATTTTATACTCTTAGAGAAGAAAGTATTAGTTAGAAAAGGCTTCTATCAAAATCAGTGATCAATCCAATAAACCTCTCATTAAATATGTTAATCAATTTGAGTGAAAGTCGATTACTTTATTTGGGAGGGATTTCATAACCTTATTTGGGAAAGATTCTATCAAAGGTGCTTCTCTATTTCTGAAAAGAAACCCATCCAAACCATGTCCTAATGAGTAGACGAATTTAAGAAACATTCCTCCAAAATGTCTTTACAAATAATCTTAAACCCTTTGGGTAGACCAACTTTTAAGCCTAAACTCTAAACCTAAGGATCTGACCTAAGAAACTTTAGGTCTTCTATTTTCTATGTAGACTAACTTGAGCATCAAAAAATCTTTGAATAAAATATTTAGACCTCATATGTCCTTCCTCTCTCTTGTAGAAGTATGCATAGATAGGCTGGAAAAGTGTCTATCGTCTAAGCTACCACTCCCTCTTTTAATTGGCATGCAAAGATTAATTTGAAATATCAATAGATTGGCATTGTTTGTAAGAGACAAGCAGGAGCTAGAGACATCTTATTCTTTAGTTCATCCCTCTCCTCCGATCAATCTCTCGCCATTGCTTGCCGAGCTAAGCTCTCGCTACAACTCTTCAACCTCTTAGTATAGCTCAAGTTATCAACTAGCCTCAAAGACCAATTTCTTCATGGTGACCTCTCTTGCCTTTAGCTAATCTAAAGTTCGGCCATCTTCACTGTCCACCATAGTCCAAAGTTGTTGAACTTCCTCCTGATGCGAAATAGTGCCAACCTTGCAAAATGACCAAAAGAAGCCTAACACATATGAGTTGTGAGACATGATAAAGCTAGAATAAAAGAATGCATATGCATCTATGCCACACCAAGTGACGCCTCTAATTAGGTCAACGTTTGACCTTCCAAATATTGCTACCACATTGGCATGCAAACAAATTCCACGAGGAGCTAAGGCATCTCCTTTTTTCACATTGAATCAAAAGTTCCAAAAATGGCAATTTTATCATGACCTGATAGAGACCCACTCTAACCTATTCTCATAAAGGTAAGGTCTTCAAACTTTGATTGGATTTAAGGTAGGTTGGGAAAAACCAAAAGTCTTTTGCATTCGATGTCAAGGTAGGGCTAGCAGACATAATCCCTATCCCAAATGATATATATATATATATAAGAGAGAGAGAGAGAGAGAGAGAGAGAGAGAGAGAAAGAAGAGAGAGAGGGACATGACTATATTCAAATATAACCAAGCTTGTATCCACTCATCTCTCCCATCCTTGGATCTACACAGTCACGAATCTCAAAGGTAAAAAAAAGTAAAAAATATGGGATGGCTCTAAGATACACGTGAATCCAAGGATGGAGGAGGTAATCAGATTATGGACTTGACTATATTTGAATGTAGCCAAGTTTAATTCTCTCTCTCTATGTATAAATTAGAATAGACTCTTATATAAAAGTTTTGTTGGCCCAGATGGCAACCCAAGAGGGGGGGTGAATTGGGTTCTTTAAAAAATTTAACCTTTTAAAAACTATGTTCTTGGAGATAGATGAAATTAAATGCAATGCGAATATTAAACACAACCAAAGAAATAGAGAAAGAGATAATCAAAGCACGGCAAACACAAACGTTTTATAGTGGTTCGGTGTATCCAACACCTACGTCCACTCCCAAGATCCACTTGGGTCCACACTATAATCCTCTTGATTACAGTCGAGTTGTTTTACAAGATCACAACTCAAAACTTGTTGTTTCCCAGGGATCACAACGAACCCAGCCGTTTTCCGGGCTCACAGCACAAAACCCTAAACTCAAGCTAATCTAGCTTGACCCGAGGTATACTACCTCCACTAGTTCAATCCCCTTGATAGAACTAGCACAAACAAGAAAGAATAATATTTTTCAATAATACAAAGCTCCTCAAATGATCAAATATTCAAAATAAAGGAATAAGGTTAGAAAAGCCTGTTTGGAGTAGATTGGATTTGAGCTTTTCTTTTTTCTTCTTTTTCTCTTCTCTTTGAAGATGTTGAATCAGGCCTCAGCTTTGATTCGTTGCAAATGTTGCAGATGAGAAGTTGGAAAATCTCAAAAACAGAGCTTTTTCTTCTATTTTGGAAATCCTCCGATTTTTCAATATGAACGCCTTGGATTTCTCTTTGAGCTTTTTGGAGTGGAAGGATTTGAGTTTGAACTCTTTTCTCTTTGATTTCAGGCTCAAGACTTTCGGATTTTTGATTTGAAAGCACTCTCTTTTTTCATTTTTCCTTTTGTTATTTTTCAAATGGGCGTTTCCCCTTTTATAGATTTCTTTAATCCATTTTTGGTGAGAAAACTAGCCGTTGGAATGTACCTGAAAGTTTTTCCAAACAAAATATATCCATTAGAAGTTAGGTAAAAAAAATATTACCGTTAGAGCTGATCTGGCATTTTAAAATTTCATTCCAGATAGGTTGGAGACGCTCCAACTTTTCAGGTGTCGGCTCCAAGTCGTTTATCCAAAAATAGAAAGTTCTGAGTTCGTCGAGGAGTCGGCTCTGAAAAAGGTAGGTGTCGGCTCGCCATGGTCAGGTGTCGGCTCCAAAAGACTAAGTGTCGGCTCCAAGGTAGTCAAAAATTAAGCGTTCTGTCCCCGCATCGGAGTCGGCTCCAGACACTGTAAGTGTCGACCCCGAAACTCTGGGTGTCGGCTCCGAAACTCTAGGTGTCGGCTCCGAATCGTATCAAAAATTAGAAGAATATTTGACTGGCCATGGGGTCGGCTCCAGAATTCCTAGGTGTCGACTCCAGGCTCTGAAACTTTGAAACTTATATTTTGCAATTGATTCAAAATACGTTTCTTAATGCCTTTAAATCAATCAAATATTTTTAAGCCCTGAAACACTTATCAAATCTATTAGTAATCAAATAAATATACTCAATTCCTTTATTAATCATCAAAATCAATAGTTGGGTCAACAAGTTTCTTACACTTGTTTTAATATTGTTGGCTCATGCCTATATGGTGTTAAAGTATGTTTTTAGAGATAACTTTCAAAAAAAAATGAAAGAAAAGGAATAGGGGTGGGGTAATGGGATAAGGTCGAGGATCTCTATTCCCTAGGATTGCTTGTAAAGGCATCCTATTACTTAATTTCACATTTAAATAGTAATTAAATGCATTGTAAAAGGTGTATAGCTCAAATTTAAATTACTTAAATAACATTTTTAAGTCATTTATGTGCAGGGCATAATAGCTAACTTTTTTCATTGAACTAATTTAGCTTTATGAAGTAGATTGTAAAAGGCATCTCCGTGCTCGTTGGTTAGAACCCCTAAGGGGTCCCAATGGTTTGGACTTGAGTAGGCTAAAAAAAAGACATACAACCTTGGCAAAAACGACATTTGGTAGAATATATGACTCATGCTCCTCTAGGTTCTTTAAATTCAATGGGTGGCATAGCTACCGAGATCAACATAGTCAATTATGTCTCTCCTAGAGGTTGGTTAGTGACCTCTCATTTTGTTCTAGGATTATTCCTATTTGTAGGACATTTGTGGCATGCGAGAAGAGCCCGTGCAGCTACAGCAGGGTTTGAAAAAGGAATCGATCTTGATTTGGAACATGTTCTTTCCATGACTCCCCTTAGTTGAGATTTTCTTATTTATATATATTCTATTGTTTTTTTATGTCCTAGCTCGACTAGGTGGGATAGCCGAGCCATCCCCTTTTTTTATAAAAGGGCCATGCCAAACGAATAAAGAAACAAATTTATTCAACAATCAAAAGGAGAGAGGGATACGAACCCTCGATAGTTCGTTGTTTAGAACTATATCAGTTTTCAAGATCGAAGCTATCAACCACTCGGCCATCTCTCCTAGAGATAAGCTTTATTTTATTCCTATGAATAGAACATGACCATATGAGATGATACACTAACTATTCGTAGAAACATCCCAGATGTGAATCCATATTTCGATGTATCTATCTGTATACTATATAGATAGTATACATGCATGATCCAGTGTTTGTGAAGAAAATACTAAACTATTGACCCCATATTGATTTTGATGAAATGCAAAACAATTAAGTATTATGCTAATCAATTAAGTATTGTACTAATCAATTTAATATTGTGCTAATGATATATCTGTCAAATCAATTTCGGGTTATTTATTATGGAACAGTACACTTTGTTTATCCTAGGTACACTGTAATTCATGATATAATGCTATTTATCTGACACAATGACTTTCAGGATTAATTATATTTGCATTGTCTTGAATTGGATTCAATTATCCTACAAGCTCCTATTTATAACTGTATTATCACCAGATTATATTTATTCTCTATTGCCTTCGGATTCGATGCATATTGCTTGAATCTCGGGTTACCAATCTTTGATTTGGAATACCAGATTCTGTTACCTTTGGTTTAAATTCGGGTTTCCTTCAGTTGCCTTTTGTTGCCTTTGGTTTAAATTCGGGTTGCATTCGGTTGCCTTCGGTTGCCTTCGATTGCCTTCAGATTTCTGGCTTATTCAATTTGGATGAATCCTTGGCTAGTCCCTTGTATTTGGAGATTGACGTTCCCTGGCCTCTTATCTTGGTATACTAATTTATAGAGTTGGCATGCTAATCCTAAGAAGCTCTCTGCCGATTCTCAGGCTCCCTCCCTATCTTGGCATGCTAACTAGTTGTGTTGGAATTCCAGTTTTAAAACTCTCTCGACCAGCTCCCTGTTACAACTTTTCGGAATACCAATTTTAAGATTTTGGAATGCCGCTTTTGTTGTTGGTTCGGCCAGCTCCCTGCAACATTCTCTTGGCATACCGATTTTAGGATTTTGGAATGCCGCTTCTGTTGATGGTTCGGCTAGCTCCTGCAACATTCTCTTGGCATACAATTTTAAGATTTTGGAATGCCGCTTTGGTTAATGGTTTGGCCAGCTCCCTGTTACTTTTTCTTGGCATACTGGATTTTAGGATTTGGAATGTTATTTTTATTAGAGTTTCGGCTGGCTCTCTGTTTGAATGTTTTGGAATGCTGGTTTTAACTTTCTGGAATGCTATATTTTGAAAAACATAGCTAGTTTCTTGTTTCACATCGTTGGAATTTCGGTGTTTACTTTGCTTCCTTAAAAACTGTTGGCCAACCCCTTTCCTCTCACAACGACTCTATTTTCTGATTATAAATAGTGATCTTGAACTGTGTTTTAAAGAAATACCAGAAGAGAAGAAAAGAAAAGAAAAAGAAATAAGAGAAAAAGAAGAGAAAAATCATTTGAAAGAAAGATTTGTTTGGGGTTTGTTGAAGCTTTCCTTCGATTATCTTTCAACCACCGGAGCTCATTTATTGCTGGTTCTTCAAGTGGTCTTCAAGCTTCATCTACCTTCATTGAAGAGCATTCAAAGCCACCTCGAAAGCTTCCTTGTGCCGCTGCGTTCATTAAAGAAAGAAACCACTTCAGGATTAGCTCTTCAAGTTGATAAGTACATTTATTGCTTTAAATCTACTCATATCTAGGAGCATTTGTTGTATTAAAACATTTTATTGCTTGTGCCTTGGTTTGTTTCATAGTTGTGAAACGTGGTTGGATAGAGGTCTACTCGGTTTAATTTGTAAGGTCTCCTTGTACCCATAAACAAGAAGACTAGCTTGGAGGGCTAGTGTGTAAGGCTTGATTGCTTGTGCCCGTAAACAAGTTTGCTAGCCAGTTAGGCTAGTGGTGACTAGTAAAATTTTCAAGGTGTTCTTGGGGAGTGGATATAGGTGCAAGGTTGGCACCGAACCACTATAAACATTGTGTGTTTGATTGTGTTTCTTTTTCTGTGATTGATTGTGTATTTGACGCACCTCACAACACGTAATCAATTGTGAAAGAATATAGGTGCACATACTTGATAGCCAATTAATTTTTAAGAAACCCAATTCATCCTCCTCTTGGGTTGCTAGATCTGGGCAACAAGTGGTATCAAAGCATGTGCTCTTGTTGTTAAGCCCTAAAAAGCTTGGAGCTAAAGATTATGGCAACCTTGTTGAGTGAGGGACAATCCACTAATAGGCCACCGTTATTTAATGGCACAAATTATGGATATTGAAAAGCTAGAACGAAAATTTTCATTCAAGCACTTGACTATGACCTATGAAGTATCATAGTAAATGATCCTCACATGCCCACAACTAGACTAGATAACATGGTGATTCCTAAATCGGAAACGGAATGGGATAAATATGATAAAAAGTTGGCTCAGCTCAATGCTAAAGCCGTGAATGTTTTATATTGCTCATTGGATGCTAATGAATTTAATCGCATATCTACTTGTTTATCTGCTAAAGAAATTTGGAATAAATTAGAAGTTACCCATGAGGGTACTAATCAAGTAAAAGAATCTAAAATTAATATGCTTGTCCATAAATATGAATTATTTAAGATGGATGCTAGTGAATCAATTTCTGAAATGTTTACTAGATTTACTAGCATTATAAATAAACTTAAAAGTCTTGGTAAATCATATACTAATGCTGATATTGTGAGGAAGGTATTGCGATCTTTGCCTAGGTCTTGGGAGGCCAAAGTCACTGCTATTCAAGAGGCAAAGGACCTTAATGTTTTACCCCTAGAAGAATTGTTGGGATCCTTAATGACTCATAAGCTTCAAATCAAACAACACACCGATGAGGACGAGTCTAAGAAAAGAAGGTCTATGGCTCTTAAAATTTTTGAATTAAAGGAAGAGTCAGATAAATCTGAGGATGACAGTGATGATGAGGACATGGCCCTCTTTACTAGAAAATTTAAGAGATTCATGAAAAGAAGAAAATTCGGAGGAAAAAGAAAATTATTTACAAAAGGAGATGGGAATAAAGAAAAAGAAAAAGAAATTATATGTTATGAATGCAAGAAGCCGGGACACTTTAAATTGGAATGTCCACAACTAAAGAAAGGTCCCAAGAAATTTAAGAAAAAGATAATGATGGCTACATGAAGTGATTCTTGAAGTTCCAGCTTCGAAGAAGAAGAAAAGAATGAAGTGGTCAATCTTTGCTTCATGGCGGACAACGAGGAGGTAAGTCCAAGTTTTCTTGATGATTTTTTATTTGAAGAATTGCATGGTGCATTCTATGAGTTAGTTGATGATTTTGCTAACCTTAGTTCCAAAAATAAAGATTTGAAAAATCAAATGCAAAACCTAGTTTTAGAAAATAATAGATACATTGAAGAAAATAATTTTTTAAGAAAGAAAACAAGGATTTGAAAAATGAAATTGACAGACTTAAACCTATAGTTGATAAATTCATCTTAAGTTCTTTAAAATTAAATATGATTTTAGATAGCCAAAAAGCTGTTTTTGATAGAGCAGGATTAGGATATAATCCTCTTAGAAAATAAAAATCTTTAAAAAATATTTTCATACATGCTGATCCATCATCTAATATTACACGTTTTAAATGTGGTTTAAAGGGACACAAGTCCTATACATGTGACAGTATTAAAAAGGTATGGATTCTAAAAGGAACCATTTTATCTAACCCCAAAAGACCCAAAAAAACTTGGGTACCTAAGAGCAAGACGTGACATTGTGTTTGCAGGTGTGTCTTGCAATCCGTGGATCTAAACGAAAATGGCATCTTGATAGCGGGTATTCAAGGCATATGACTGGTGATGAATCATAGTTCATCACTTTAGAAGCTAAAGATGGAGGGATAGTGTTGCGAAATTATTGTAACATAATTACTCCAACTTATTGATTTTGATGATTTCCAAAAGACATTGCTTTACTTTCTAAAAGGCTATGACAATGTTAAGTTAACTAATGAAATATTCAATTTCAAATTGGAAACTATGAACTATTAAAAATATAATGAGTTTCTTGAATCAATTGAATATATGTTTCATTGAGCTATACTTATGAATTCAAATATGATTTTATATATCAATCTTTTAAAGATCAATGACTTAATGAGAATGCTTTGAAATTGAGCTTTACTGTTAAAACAACATTATCTAAGTCAAATTTATATTTCAAAGTTGGTTGGGATGATTTTCAAAGCAAATCAGAATGTTTTCTGATTTTTGTATCAGTCCCGAGCCGACTCGAGAGTTTCCGAGTCGACCCCTGAACTTTCTCGAGCCGACTCGCACAGTACCCGAGTCGACTCGACTCAGACGGCAGAAAGACTCATTTTTGAGTGCCTCACGAGTCGACTCCCAGCTTTTCGCGAGTCGACCCCTGAAAGTCACGAGTCGACTCCCAGACTTTCGCGAGTCGACTCCTGGAGACCATTTTTTGGTGCGTTCTGGATTCGATTGCTCGAGCCGACTCGCACTGTCCCGAGCCGACTCCCCGACTTCTGGGCGGAAATTTTTTTTAATGACACATCAGCTCCAACGGATATATTTTTGAATAACGGTTATTTTTCTTTGTTTCTAACGGCTATATTGTTTCAGAATCTATAAATAGAGGAGCCATTCAACAAAGAAAGAGAGAAGACATATATTGAGAATCATTCAGTAAGAAATTCAAAAGAGGGAAAAACAGAGTGTTATTAGAAAAATCTTTTAGCTCAGAGTAGAGAGATTCAAAAGGAGTGAAATCCAAGTGAAAGATTCGTCTACTCCTTCTCATCATTCCACAAAAGCCAGAAGAAAATCCAAGTGCGTTCCAAAGGTCAAATCTGCGGATTTTCAAAAGAGGGAAAAGATTCATCTCAACTCCAAAAGTCTTCAACGGTCAAGAATCTAGCTGAGGCGTGATTCAACACTTCTAGAGGAGTTGAAGAAAAGAAGGGAGAAAGCCCAAGCATCTACCATCGGCAAAATTATCAGGCTTTTCTAACCTTATATCATTTTGTACTTAATTTGTATATCTGCTCAAGGGGAGCACTTTATTGTTTAAAAACAATCTTTATTATTTGTTTGCTGATTCAATCTGTGGATTGAATTAGTGGAGGTTGGCATACCTCGTTGCAAGCCGGAGTGCTTGTGTTGGGTTAGTTGTGAGCCCTAGAAAAACAACTTGTAGGGTTTTGTGCTGGTAAGCCCGAGTTAAAACCAGCTGGGTTCGTTGTGTACCCGTGAAAACAACAAGTTTGAGTTGTGAGCTTGTAAAACAACTCGGCTGTAATCTAGAGATTATAGTGTGGACCCAAGTGAGTCTTGGGAGTGGACGTAGGTGTTGGTTGCACCGAACCACTATAAAAATATCTTGTGTTTGCCGTGTCTAATTGTCTCTTCTCTATCTCTCATATACTTGTGTTTGTGCTTTGCTTATTAGTTAATCCTTTCACTTGCACATCTCATTTTAAATTGCTTAAAAGTCTTAAATTTTTTAAGAACCCAATTCACCCCCCCCTCTTGGGTTGCCATCTGGGCCAACAATTGGTATCAGAGCATAGTGCTCATTTAGAGTTTGATCTCACGATCAAGAGCTAAAGATCATTATGGCAACACAAAGTGGTTCTAGTTTTGCTGAAGGTCATTCTACAAATAGACCTCCACTTTTTAATGGCTCAAACTATTCTTATTGGAAAGCTAGAATGAGGATATTCATTCAAGCTTCTGATTATGAGCTTTGGGGTGTTATATTAATGGACCTAGTACACCCACACACCTTATTGATGGCACTATTGTTCCAAAGCCCGAAAGGGATTGGAATGATAATGATAGGAGAATGGCTCAACTTAATGCCAAAGCCATTAATATCTTATATTGTTCCTTAGATTCAAATGAATTCAACCGCATCTCTACTTGTAATTCCGCTAAAGAAATATGGGATAGGTTGGAAGTTACACATGAAGGAACAAACCAAGTAAAAGAATCAAAGATAAATATCTTGGTTCATAAATATGAATTGTTCACAATGGAACAACTGAAACCATCACATGCATGTTCACTAGATTCACCGATATTGTGAATGGTTTGAAAAGTTTAGGAAAAGTTTATACTAATGCTGATCTTGTTCGCAAAATCTAGGTCATTGCCAAGATCGTGGGAAGCAAAAGTCACAGCAATCCAAGAAGCCAAAGACCTCAATGCACTACCCTTAGAGGAGCTTCTAGGATCTCTCATGACCCACGAATTGACAATGAGCAGCATGTTGAGGAGGAAACAAAAAGAAGGAAAACTTTTGCCCTCAAGACTGCAGAATTGGAAGAGAGCAGCAGTGATGATAGTGATGAAGATAATGATGAAACTGCTCTCTTGGCCAAGAAGTTTAGAAGATTTTTGAGGAAAAAGAAACCCTTCCAAAAAAGAAATTTGGAAACAAAATGGAAGGAGAAAAGGAAAAGAAAGATAAGGACAAGGACAAAGAGAAAGACCCCTTGATATGTTATGAGTGTAAGAAACCGGGGCATTATCGATATGATTGTCCACAATTGAAAAAGACCTTCAAGAAAAAGAAGAAGGCATATGTTGCAACATGGACTGACAGCAATGAATCTTCTTCCGAAGAAGAAGAACAAAAAGAGGTTGCAAATATTTGTTTCATGGCCAACGACGACGACAATGACGAGGTAAGTTCCGAAACCTCCGACAATGAGTTTACATTTGATGAAATGTTTGAAGCTTTTAATGAACTAATGATAGATTTTAAATTTTGAAAAAGAAATTTAAATCTTGAAAAATGATAATGTTAGTTTAGCTAAAAGTAAAAATGAATTAGCTTTAGAAGTTAAGAAATTGACTAATGAAAAAGAAGACCTTAAGAAAGAAAGAGATAATCTTAATCAAGAATTAGATTCATTAAAATCTGAAACTAAAACTTAACTAAAGACTTAAAAGATGAAATAGAAACTCTAGCTTTAGATAAAGAACAGCAAGCTAAAGAAATTGACTCTCTTAAGAAAGATGTTAAAAAATATAAGGACATTGTTGAGAAATTCACTTAAGTTCAACTAAACTTAACATGATCCTAGATAGTCAAAAAGCTGTTTTTGATAAAGCTGGGCTAGGATATAACACACTAAGAAAACAGAAATCACTAAAGAATATTTTTGTAAAAGCCAACCAAGGTAATATAACATGTTTTAAATGTAATGAAAAAGGTCACAAATCCTTTGAATGCAAAACATTAAAAAACAACAAGCTAAAATTTAAAGCTAAGAAAATATGGGTTCCGAAAGGAACAATTTTTGTGCTACTAACCATGAAGGACCCAAGAAAGCTTGGGTACCTAAACATAAAGTTTGATGATTTGCAGGAATGTCTTGTAGCCAAAAGATCAAACAAAAGTGGTATCTTGATAGCGGCTGCTCAAGACATATGACGGGTGACAAAGAGGAATTCATCACCCTAGAAGCAAAAGAGGTGGAGTTGTACATTTGGCGATAACGGTAAAGGTCAAATCTTGGGCCTTGGTAAAGTTCGCATAACTCCATCCATAATATTGAAATGTACTTTATGTTAATGGTTTGAAGCATAATCTAATTAGCATAAGTCAATTATGTGATAAAAACTTTAAGTTTCATTTAAATCTTCTTTATGCACTGTAACTAATTCATTGATGATAGCATTGTTTTTACTGGAATAGAAATGGCAATGTATACTTAGTTGACTTAGACAAAACTGTCTAAGAGTAATCATTGCTTAATTGCTGATAATGCTAACATTAATGAGATTAGTTGGTTGTGGCATCGTAGATTAGGTCATGCAAGCACACACCTTATTTCAAAATTAATTAAAATGGATTTAGTTAAAGGATTTACCTAAATTAGATTTTGAAAATAATAAAATATGTGATGCATGTCAATTTGGAAAACAAACTAGAAGTTCATTTAAATCTAAAAATATTGTTTCAACTTCTAGGCCACTAGAGCTACTTCACATGGACCTTTTGGACCAACTAGAACCACAAGTCTAGGAGGAAAGAAATATGGTCTAGTGATTGTAGATGATTACTCTAGATATACTTGGGTAATGTTTTTAGCTCACAAAGATGAGACTTTCTCGATGTTCCTGAAATTCTTCAAGAAAGTCACAAATGAGAAAAACACTACTATAGTATCTCTAAGAAGTGATCATGGAACAGAATTTGAAAATCACTTATTTGAAAATTTTGCACTGAAAATGGAATTAATCATAATTTTTCAGCCCCTAGGACTCCACAACAAAATGGTGTAGTTGAAAGAAAAATAGAACTTTAGAAGACATGGCCCGTACCATGCTATGTGAAAGCAACTTACCAAAGTACTTTTGGGCGGAAGCTATTAACACAGCATGTTACATCTTAAATAGAGCTTTAATAAGACCAATATTAAAGAAAACACCTTATGAATTATGGAATGAAAGAAAACCAACATAAAATACTTTCATGCATTTGGATGTAAATGTTTCATTCATAATAATGGTAAAAACAACTTAGGAAAATTTGATGCTAAATCTGATGAAGGAATTTTTCTAGGTTATTCAACAACTAGTAAGCATATAGAGTCTTTAACAAGAGAACCTTAGTGTTGAAGAATCCATTCATGTAGTTTTTGATGAATCTTTAGCAACTAGTTCTGAAAAGATTGATGATGAGGAAGATACAAACATAATTGAAAAAGATCTTGAAAAACTTAATATTGAAGTATCTTCAGATCATGAACAAGAAGCTAAAGATAATGATTCACTAAGTGATGATGTTAATAATGATCATAATGATGTAGATCTTCCAAGAGATTGGAGATATGCCATAGTCATCCCAAGGAATTGATTATAGGTGATCCATCTCAAGGAATAAGAACTAGATCATACATGAGAAATATTAGTAATCATCTTGCATTTGTTTCACAAATTGAACCTAAAACTATTGAAGAAGCTGAAAAAGATAATAATTGGATGTTAGCAATGCAAGAAGAATTAAATCAATTTACTAGAAATAATGTTTGGACCTTAGTTGAAAGACCTAAAAATCATTCTGTTATAGGATCAAAATGGGTTTTTAGAAATAAATTAGATGAAAATGGCATAGTAATTAGAAACAAAGCTAGATTAGTTGCAAAAGGATATAATCAAGAAGAAGGTATTGATTTTGATGAAACCTTTGCACCTGTAGCTAGACTAGAAGCCATTAGACTTTTACTTGCATTTGCATGTCATATGAACATTAATTTATTTCAAATGGATGTAAAAAGCGCATTTTTAAATGGATTTATAAATGAAGAAGTCTATGTAGAACAACCACCAGGTTTTGAAGATCATGAATTTTCAAATCATGTTTTTAAATTGCACAAAGCTTTATATGGTTTGAAACAAGCACCTAGAGCTTGGTATGATAGGTTAAGTAAATTTCTAATTGAAAATGATTTTACAAGAGGAAATGTTGATAAAACCTTGTTTTTGAAAAGAAAAAGTAAAGATTTATTAGTAGTACAAATATATGTGATGACATTATTTTGGTGCTACTAACAATCTCTATGTCAAGAATTTGCTAAGTTAATGCAGGGAGA
The DNA here is from genome assembly GCA_900491605.1 of Calamus simplicifolius. Taxonomy (NCBI): domain Eukaryota; kingdom Viridiplantae; phylum Streptophyta; class Magnoliopsida; order Arecales; family Arecaceae; genus Calamus; species Calamus simplicifolius. The sequence goes on along the minus strand of UESW01003912.1, from coordinate 398,217 downwards.
ATTGAGATGAGCATGATGGGAGAACTCAACTTCTTCCTTGGACTCCAAATCAAACAAAGCAAAGAGGGAATTTTTATCAACCAAACCAAGTACACAAGAGAACTACTCAAAAAGTTTGGTATGGAAACAATCAAACCCCTTGGAACACCAATGAGTCCTTCATGCAAGCTGGACAAAGATGAAGAAGGTAAGAAGTTGATCAAAAAGTATTATCGAGGTATTATCGGATCCCTTCTTTACTTAACAGCAAGTAGACCAGATATAATGTTTGCAGTATGTTTATGTGCTAGATTTCAATCTGAACCTAAAGAATCACACTTAATTGCTGTTAAAAGAATCTTAAGATATTAAGTGGAACAAAAATGTAGGTTTATGGTATTCTAGAGACTCAACATTAAACCTGATTGCATATTCTGATTCTGATTATGCTGGATGTAAAATTAGATAGAAAAAGCACAAGTGGTGCATGCCAATTTCTTAGGAAGTAACTTAATCTCATGGTTTAGCAAAAAGCAAAATTCAGTTGCATTATCTACTACTGAAGCTGAATATGTTGCAGCTGGAAGTTGCTGTGCTCAAATCCTATGGATTAAGCGACAACTTGAAGATTATGGTATCAAACTTGATAAGACACCCATAAGATGTGATAATACAAGTGCAATCAATTTAACTAAAAATCCAATTCAACACTCAAGAACAAAACACATAGAAATTAGATATCATTTTATAAGAGAACATGTAGCTAATAATGAAATTTGTCTTGATTATGTAAACACTGAAGAACAATTAGCTGACATATTTACAAAACCCCTAAGTGAAGAAAGGTTTGTTATCTAAGAGGAGAATTAGGAATTTGTAATCCTTTTGAGTAAACTTTGAAATCTTAAGGAAATATATCTAGAATTCCTTTAAATCCTCAAATCTTAAGGACATCTCATCTAGAACTCTTATCTGATTGATTGACTCATATCCAATGATTATTTATCAATTTTTATGATCATTTTCCGGACATATTTCAGAAATTTCATGTTTTTTGTCTGAAATAGTCTCGGAGCCGACTCGACGCGTATCGGAGTCGACTCCCGGTTTCATTTGAAACTCTCGAGTCGACCCCTCACTGTCGCGAGTCGACTCCATGTCGGGACGGACTTTCTGTGTCTGTGCCGAGTCGACACTTGAGTTTGCGCGAGCCGACTCGAGGTGGTCCCAAATTGATTTTTCTAGGGCAGAGTCGACTCGACGCTCATTCTATTCGTCCCCTAATCAAAAATACGCTCTCCACACTCTCTCCAAACCCTCCAAAACTCCTAGAATCCCTCTCTATCACCTCCAATCATCAAATGGCTCCTAAGACTAGAGGATCTAGTGTCGTGGCGGGTGGCACCAAGAGGAAGCGCTCCGTGAAGCAAACGGTCAAGCGTCCGGCGCGTGATCCTTCGCCAAGCTCGGATTCCACCGAATCTGCTTCTCCTCCAGCTGCTGCTCCTTCTGCCACGTCCTCCCAGGTAGACCGATTAGCAGATAAAATCATCACCACTGGTAGGAAGATGGATTTTGAGTTATTTGAGAATGAGGGCTTTCTTTTTGGAAGACAGTTAATTGAGATGGGATGGGAGAAAGTTTGCTCTCTTGAATGCCCGACTTATCCCTCATTAGTTAAAGAATTTTACAAAAATTTGTCTAGAGGAGACCATGGGCTTATAGCAATGTGAGAGGGGTAAGAATTTCTGTAACTCCCGAGATCTTGGCTAGATTATTGCAATTACCTTGTCTGGCACCTCAACCTTCTCTTCTGATGACCGCGCCCCAGCATTATCCAGATTATTGAACAGGGAGGTGGTTGGATTTGAAGAGATTCTTGCTAATCAGCTATCCTTAGAGTTGAGATTGCTTCACAATATATGCTGTAGGATTCTATTTCCTAAAACGGGTAGATTTGATTATGTTTCCGAAAGAGATGTTTTTGTTATGGACGCCATTGTGACTGGCAAGCCAATCAATCTTCCAAGCATGATGTTGTGGTATATAGCAGATTGTGCAGGGAAAAGGAAATCCAGTCTGCCATATGGGATGGTTCTTACTTTGATTTTTCGAAGCCAGGGTGTGGTGATCTCAGATAATGAACCAATGAAAAACTTAAGACACACTGATTTCTATAGTCTGGCAACTATTCATAGGATGGGGTTTGTCAAAAAGGATGGGAAGTGGGAAAGGAAAGGAGTGACAGAGGAAAGAGCAATAGACACTGAGGCTGCAGGACCATCTGTAGACATCCCTCGCCTGCACCACCGAGCCCCTTGATTTCTACCTCTGCTCCAGCCCCTGTTCCATCAATTGTTCAGACTTCATCTTCTGCTAGCTTCTCAGATCAACAAATCTTGCAACTCAAAGCCTTACTTGAAGATCAATCTGACAAGCTTAAAACTGAATTTGAGAATAAGTTTATGCATCTGAGAGAGACACTTTATTCTCTTGATGATCGTATTTCAAAGATTGAATCCACTATCGGATCTTCATCGGAATCCTTAAGTAGTGATCTCAAGAATATTTTTGAAGAACTTAAGGATATATGTGGAGATAGTGAGACTTATTCCAAGAGCAACGCAGAGCTTCAAGATAAAATCAAGAGTGCGTGCACATTTGTGGATGAAAAGCTCAAGGACTATGTAAAAATTCAATCTGAAGGAATGAAAAACATTGTTGATCATCTAACTAGAATAGTAAGAACTCATTTTTGAGTTACTAGAATTGTCTTGTACTGAAGTTTTTATGCTTTCTTTATGAAATCAATGTATTGAACATTTTGATGTACTAGACTTTTTGAATGAAATGAATTCTCTATTTCCTTATGTCAATGAAATTTGAATGAATGTTTATCAATCTTTTTGTTGATAACAAAAAAGGGGGAGAATTTTATAGTTTTATGATTGTCTATGATTGTGATAAACAATGGGTTAGTTAATTAAGTTTCATAGGGGGAGCTACCTCATTGAGGGGGAGCCTAAACTTAACTATGAAAACAAAGTTAATTCACTAATCAATCATGAACAAACTCAATATTTTTGTCATCATCAAAAAGGGGGAGATTGTTGAGAAATTATTGTAACATAATTACTCCAACTTATTGATTTTGATGATTTCCAAAAGACATTGCTTTACTTTCTAAAAGGCTATGACAATGTTAAGTTAACTAATGAAATATTCAATTTCAAATTGGAAACTATGAACTATTAAAATATAATGAGTTTCTTGAATCAATTGAATATATGTTTCATTGAGCTATACTTATGAATTCAAAATGATTTTATATATCAATCTTTTAAAGATCAATGACTTAATGAGAATGCTTTGAAATTGAGCTTTACTGTTAAAACAACATTATCTAAGTCAAATTTATATTTCAAAGTTGGTTGGGATGATTTTCAAAGCAAATCAGAATGTTTTCTGATTTTTGTATCAGTCCCGAGCCGACTCGAGAGTTTCCGAGTCGACCCCTGAACTTTCTCGAGCCGACTCGCACAGTACCCGAGTCGACTCGACTCAGACGGCAGAAAGACTCATTTTTGAGTGCCTCACGAGTCGACTCCCAGCTTTTCGCGAGTCGACCCCTGAAAGTCACGAGTCGACTCCCAGACTTTCGCGAGTCGACTCCTGGAGACCCATTTTTTGGTGCGTTCTGGATTCGATTGCTCGAGCCGACTCGCACTGTCCCGAGCCGACTCCCCGACTTCTGGGCGGAAATTTTTTTTAATGACACATCAGCTCCAACGGATATATTTTTGAATAACGGTTATTTTTCTTTGTTTCTAACGGCTATATTGTTTCAGAATCTATAAATAGAGGAGCCATTCAACAAAGAAAGAAGAGAGAAGAATATATTGAGAATCATTCAGTAAGAAATTCAAAAGAGGGAAAAACAGAGTGTTATTAGAAAAATCTTTTAGCTCAGAGTAGAGAGATTCAAAAGGAGTGAAATCCAAGTGAAAGATTCGTCTACTCCTTCTCATCATTCCACAAAAGCCAGAAGAAAATCCAAGTGCGTTCCAAAGGTCAAATCTGCGGATTTTCAAAAGAGGGAAAAGATTCATCTCAACTCCAAAAGTCTTCAACGGTCAAGAATCTAGCTGAGGCGTGATTCAACACTTCTAGAGGAGTTGAAGAAAAGAAGGGAGAAAGCCCAAGCATCTACCATCGGCAAAATTATCAGGCTTTTCTAACCTTATATCATTTTGTACTTAATTTGTATATCTGCTCAAGGGGAGCACTTTATTGTTTAAAAACAATCTTTATTATTTGTTTGCTGATTCAATCTGTGGATTGAATTAGTGGAGGTTGGCATACCTCGTTGCAAGCCGGAGTGCTTGTGTTGGGTTAGTTGTGAGCCCTAGAAAAACAACTTGTAGGGTTTTGTGCTGGTAAGCCCGAGTTAAAACCAGCTGGGTTCGTTGTGACCCGTGAAAACAACAAGTTTGAGTTGTGAGCTTGTAAAACAACTCGGCTGTAATCTAGAGATTATAGTGTGGACCCAAGTGAGTCTTGGGAGTGGACGTAGGTGTTGGTTGCACCGAACCACTATAAAAATATCTTGTGTTTGCCGTGTCTAATTGTCTCTTCTCTATCTCTCATATACTTGTGTTTGTGCTTTGCTTATTAGTTAATCCTTTCACTTGCACATCTCATTTTAAATTGCTTAAAAGTCTTAAAATTTTTTAAGAACCCAATTCACCCCCCCCCCTCTTGGGTTGCCATCTGGGCCAACAGATAGTCAACTTTGGAGATAATGGCCAAGGTAAAATCATTGGCATTGGTAAAATTGGTGTCACCCCTCATGCATATATTGAAAATGTCTTGTTAGTTAAAGGTTTAAAGCATAACTTGTTAAGTTAATTATGTGACAAAGGTTTCAAAGTGATTTTTGAATCATCTGTTTGTATTGTTTCAAATCCTACTGATAATTGCATGAAACTTATTGGTCACAGGCATGGAAATGTTTATACTGTTGATCTGAATGATTTAAATGACCATGACTTTGATTATTTAGTTGCTATGAATGCTAAAATTGCTAAATCAAGTTAGTTATGGCATCATAGACTTGCACATATTAGTATGGATCTTCTTTCAAAACTACTTAAAAAGGATTTAGTCAAAGGTTTACCAAAATTGAATTTTGAAAAAGATAAGATTTGTGATGCATGTCAACTAGGAAAACAAACTAAAGTTTCATTTAAATCTAAAAATATGATTTCAACCAATAGACCATTAGAATTACTGCATATGGATTTATTCGGATCAACTAGAACTATAAGTTTAGGAGGAAAATGGTACGGTTTTGTAATTATCGATGATTCTCTCAATTTACTTGGGTTTTATTTTTAGCTAGAAAAGATGAAGCATTTGCTGCATTTCAAAACTTATTTAAAAAGATTACAAATGAAAAGGGAGTTTCAGTTTCATCGATTCGGAGTGACCACGGAAAAGAATTTGAAAATCATCTCTTTGAAAGTTTTTACAATGAGCATGGCATTAATCATAATTTTTTCGCACCTAGAACACCTCAACAAAATGGAGTTGTAGAAAGAAAAAATTGAACCTCGGAAGAAATGGCCCGTACCATGTTGTGCGAGAGCAATCTCCCAAAGTACTTTTGGGCAGAAGCAATCAACACCTCATGTTACATTTTAAACCGAGCCTTGATCAGATCTATTTTGAAAAAGACCCCTTATGAACTTTACAAAGATCAAAAACCCAACATTTCATATTTTCGTGTTTTCGGATGTCGATGTTTTATATTGAATAATGAAAAATCAAATCTTGACAAGTTTGATCCAAAATCTAATGAAGGTATTTTTCTTGGTTACTCTTCTTCTAGTAGAACCTACAGAGTTTTCAATAGAAATACTTTAGTAATAGAAGAGTAAATTCATGTTGTTTTTGATAAAACTAATGATCTTTCAATAAGGGAGAGAAAGGCTACTGATGATGCAGGAGAAATTGAAAATCAAGTGAACGAAATTACTTTAGAGGAAAAAGAAGACGCAAATGTTCAAACCAATCAAGAAGAGGTAAATCATGAAGAAACACAAGACTTAGAAAAGGATTGGAGGTATGTACACAATCACCCTAAGGAATTTATTATTGGTGATATCTTGCATGGTATTAAAACTAGATCTTCATTTAAAGATACTTATAATAACTTAGCATTTGTATCCCATATTGAACCTAAATATTTTGAAGATGCTAAAGATGACATAGAATGGATAAATGCTATGCATGAAGAATTAAATCAATTCGAAAGAAATAATGTATGGACGCTAGTTAATAGACCACATGATCATCCAATTATTGGGACTAAATGGATATTTAGAAACAAGTTGGATGAGCATGGTAATATAGTTAGAAACAAAGTCAGACTAGTAGCTAAAGGAATTAATTTTGATGAAACTTATGCTCCTGTTGCTAGACTAGAAGCCATAAGATTATTACTTGCTTTTGCATGCTTTATAAATTTCAAATTGTATCAAATGGATGTTAAAAGTGCTTTTCTAAATGGATATATTGCTGAACAAGTATTTGTCGAGCAACCACCAGGATTTGAGAACCACTTGTTTCCAAACCATGTTTTCAAATTGAACAAAGCATTCTGGTATGAATGATTAAGCAAATTCCTGATTAGCAATAAATTCATTAGAGGAAATGTTGATACAACACTTTTTATTAAAAGAAAAAATGATGATAAGCTTATTGTCCAAATTTATGTTGATGACATCATTTTCGGTTCTACTAATGAAATACTATGTCAAGACTTTACTAAGCTTATGCAGGGAGAGTTCGAGATGAGCATGATGGGAGAATTAAACTATTTTCTTGGACTACAAATCAAGCAGAGTGATGATGGAATCTTCATTTGCCAAAGCAAATATATCAAAGAAATGTTGAAGAAATTTGGCATGGAGACTTCTAAGTATATCAGTACACCTATGAGCTCCTCTTGTAGACTAGACTCTTGTAGTATTGATAAAAGTGTTGATTTAAAATTATATAGAGGAATGATATGATCTTTATTATATTTGACTGCTAGTACGCCAGATATACTATTCAGTGTATGCATGTGGGCTAGATATCAAGCTAACCCTAAGGAACCTCATATATTAGCCGTTAAGAGAATATTTAAATATTTGAGTGGTTCAATAAACATAGGATTATGGTATGACAAACAATCTAGCATAGACTTAATAGGGTACACTGATTCAGACTTTGTAGGTTGTAAATTAGATAGAAAATCTACTAGTAAAACTTGCCAATTCCTAGGTGTTAATTTAATCTCATGGTTTAGCAAGAAACAAACTTCAGTGGCACTGTCCACAGCTGAAGCTAAGTACATTGCGGCTGGAAGTGGTTGCGCTCAAATCTTATGGATTAAATAACAACTAGAAATTATGGCATCAAACTTAAAAATATTTCAATAAAATGTGATAATACTAGTGGTATCAATTTAACCAAAAATCCTATTCAGCACTCTAGGACAAAACATATAGAAATTAGGCATCATTTTATTAGGGATCATGTTAATAATGGTAATATTGTGCTTGAGTATGTTTGTACTAATTTGCAGCTCGCTGACATTTTCACAAAACCCCTTGATGAATCAAAATTTTGTGAAATTAGAAGAGAGCTTGGTATGCTTGACCCTTACATTTAAATGTGTCATCATGATTGTTTAATTTATATACTCACCTATACTCATCATGATTGCATGAATTTTATGTCATATGAATCACAACTGTTTGATCTTCATAGTTCTTATTTTTTAATATTTTATTAGATCAATTTCAAATTATTTCGGATGTTGAAATGAATGAACAGAATCTTTTTTGGCATTTTAATCGGTCTACCGATTTTCACACTTTGGCATTCCATCTTTTGTCAACCGGTCTCCTAACTTTTCCATCTTGGAGTACCAACTTTGCAAAAGTGGAATTCCAATGTTAGTGAAAGGAATCGGCTACTATTTTTTATTCCATCTTGCTTCCATTTTTTTTCCCCAAGCCGTGCTTCACCAATTTCTTCAAGTCCAAGCCAACCGGTCCTCTCCTTCTCTTCCATCTCTTCATTTCAACTTCAAATCTCATTGATTTCTTTGGATCTATGGCTCCGAAAGGTAAATCTGTGCATGGATCATCATCCCGAGGCATTAGTGAGTGCTCTCCCTCTAATCCTTCAAGCTTTCATTCTATGATTAGAAGATATGTAGCTTTTGGAAAAATTATGGATTTTGAGTTTCTAGCTTCTGAAAATTTTACCATTAGAGAAAATCTAGCTTATCAAGGATGGGAACACTTACTTAAAATAAACCTACCCATTTACCCCGATCTTGTTAAAATTTTCTATCATAATATTAGTTTTGGGAATGATAGAGTATCTTCAACCGTTAAGGGTGTCAGAATTGAATTTGACGAAACTTCTTTGAGTCAAATTTTGAATATTTCAAGTAATAATTCTGGTGATGATACTTTTGAAGATAGAAAGTTTAAATTAGAAAATGTTCTGGATATTGATGATGCTTCTAATATTGATCGTGTTTTTGCTAAAGATCTGAATGTGGAAATGAGATTACTTCATAATATTGTTTCCCGCTGTCTTACTTCTAGGAGTGGTAGTTTTGATCATATGAATGACCGTGACTTAACATTTATGTATTATGTTGTAACCCAAACTCATCTACACCTGCCTAGAAAAATGATTTGTGTAATGAAAGAGGCTGTTAGTAGGTCTAGAGCTGCCCTACCCTATGGTCTGCTTCTTACCCATGTATTTAATCATTTTGATGTAAATGTTAGGGGTGAGAATGCCTACCACCTTAGCGATAATGATGTTTATAATGAACGTGTCTTAACTCGTATGGGTTTTGCTAAGGTAGATGGCCTTTGGATAAGGAGTAAAGGAAAATTGCAAGAAAATCATGCACTTATCCAGGGAGAGCTACCTACTGTGCCTCAGGAATTTTTCACTGAACATCTGAATTACCTTCAGTTCCTACTAAAAATCATAATTATCCTTCTAATTCTAATATACCTCAGAATTCCACTTCTATGTTTACTTATCAACCTACAAACTACACTTACATGTTTGCCAAGCAAGTTTTTTGCCTTTGGACCCCAATCCTTCCATTAATGTTAATCAATCTTTTGTTAACAATCCTACTGCTGATCCAAATCCACCCAATGTTTCCACCACCCACTCAGAATCCTTTCCAACCAAGTCATCCTATGGTTACCAAAATGGACCCTGATGACATGGAGACTTTGGTTCATAGGATTTCTGATGTTGTTTCTCTTGGTGGATCTGTCAACAGTTCATCTTCTTGTTCTTCTGATACTACAATGATTTCCCACATATCTTCAATGTTCTCTACCCTAAATGAAATCAAATTAAGCCTATATGATTTACAACATGGTGTGACCATCATTAAAGGAAAAGCTTTCAATTATGGTACTATGATGGACATTTATAATTTCTTTGCTGAGCTAGCAAGCTGAGAAAGGATGTGAACTCTTTGTTGGATAGTGCTGGCATTGCAAGTAATGAGATGTCTTCCTTTAGATTGAAAACTGTCAAGGCCCAGCGTGCTCTTGATAATCATTCTAAGCTCATTAATGAATGCCACAATATGCAACAACAAATTCAATCTTTTATATCTCAGTTGTCTCCTAATGTTGAAGACCCCACTCGCCGTCCTGCCCCTCATTTGAGATCATCTCGCCCTTCCAGACATGCCCATGGATCTTCTTCGCCGTCTCATGTTGACATCATAGATTGATGTTGCTTCTGAACTTCTGCATTTGCTGCTCCTGCCCTTATTATTTCTATCATTTTGGAATTATGTTGTTTTGAAACTATCTTTCTTTTTATGTCTGTATGAATTGTATAACTGCTATTTACTATTACGGACAAATTTGTGTATTGGCTTGTAATTTATCATTGACTGGTTTGTATGGTTTGTAAGATTTATTTAATTTCATCTGCTCTTTACAAAGCTTAATATTGAAAATTCTATTAATTGCTATACCCAATTCATTCCATTGAAGAAAAGATATACAGTGATAGATGCAAACTCTTTCACCTTCTTTTTGATTAATGAAAAAAAGGGGAGAAATGGAAAGCATACATTCTGATTTTATGGAAAGCATAGCATACATTCTGATTTTATGGAAACCATAAATTCTGATTTTAAAAGCTTTTTGCTCTTCATAATCATGAAAAATAGAAAATGCACATTCTGACTTTCATCGTCATGAAAAGTGTACACTTCACAAGTCAAATTGAACTTTTTGAAAACTTCATTGATTCAAACCTGAGGGGGAGTTATGAAATATAATTTTAAAATATCATATTTTAAATGTTCTTGAAATTTAAGGTTTTGGCACGTTACATATACATTTCGGCACACATTGTCTTATGCTTTAGAGTTGCAAGGAATGCCTTGATTGAATTACTTATTTATTATCAAATTCTTAATGGTTTTGTCATCATCAAAATGGGGGAGATTGTTGACCCCATATTGATTTTAATGAAACACAAAATAATTAAGTATTATGCTAATCAATTAAGTATTGTACTAATTAATTTAATATTGTGCTAATGATCTATCTGTCAAATCAATTTCGGGTTATTTATTATGAAACAGTACACTTTGTTTATCCTAGGTACACTGTAATTCATGATATAATGCTATTTATCTGACAAAATGACTTTCAGGATTAATTATATTTGCATTATCTTGAATTGGATTCAATTATCCTATAAGCTCCTATTTATAACTCTATTATCACCGGATTATATTTATTCTCTATTGCCTTCGGATTGGATGCATATTGCTTGAATCTTGGGTTACCAATCTTTGATTTGGAATATCAGATTCTGTTGCCTTTGGTTTAAATTCGGGTTGCCTTCGGTTGCCTTTTGTTGCCTTCGGTTTAAATTCGGGTTGCATTCGGTTGCCTTCAGATTTCTGGCTTATTCAATTTGGATGAATCCTTGGCTAGTCCCTTGTATTTGAAGATTGACATTCCCTGGCCTCTTATCTTGGTATACTAATTTATAGAGTTGGCATGCTAATACTAAGAAGCTCTCTGCCGATTCTCAGGCTCCCTATCTTGGCATGCTAACTAGTTGTGTTGGAATTCCAGTTTTAAAACTCTCTCGGCCAGCTCCCTGTTACAACTTTTTGGAATACCAATTTTAAGATTTTGGAATGCCGCTTTTGTTATTGGTTCGGCCAGCTCCCTGCAACATTCTCTTGGCATACCAATTTTAGGATATTGGAATGCCGCTTCTGTTGATGGTTCGGCTGGCTCCTGCAACATTCTCTTGGCATACCAATTTTAAGATTTTGGAATGCCGCTTTGGTTAATGGTTCGGCCAGCTCCCTGTTACTTTTTCTTGGCATACCGGATTTTAGGATTTGGAATGCTATTTTTATTGGAGTTTCGGCTGGCTCTCTATTTGAATGTTTTGGAATGCCGGTTTTAATTTTCTGGAATGCTATATTTTGAAAAACATAGCTAGTTTTTTGTTTTTCGGTGTTTACTTTGCTTCCTTAAAAACTATTGGCCATACCCCTTTCCTCTCACAACGACTCTATTTTTTGGTTATAAATAGTGATCTTAAACTGTGTTTTAAAGAAATACCAGAAGAGAAGAGAAGAAAAGAAAAGAAACAAGAGAGAATAAGAAGAGAAAAATCATTTGAAAGAGAGATTTGTTTGAGGTTTGTTGAAGCTTTGCTTCGATTATTTTTCAACCACCAGAGCTTATTTATTGCTGGTTCTTCAAGTGGTCTTCAAGCTTCATCTACCTTCATTGAAGAGCATTCAAAGCCACCTCGAAAGCTTCCTTGTGCCGCTACGTTCATTAAAGAAAGAAGCCACTTTGGGATTAGCTCTTAAGTTGATAAGTACATTTATTGCTTTAAATCTGCTAATATCTAGGAGCATTTGTTGTATTAAAACATTCTATTGCTTGTGCCTTGGTTTGTTTCACAGTTGTGAAACGTAATTAGGTAAAGGTCTATCTGGTTTAATTTGTAAGGTCCCCTTGTATCCGTAAACAAGAAGACTAGCTTAGAGGGCTAGTGTGTAAGGCTTGATTGCTTATGCTCGTAAACAAGTTTGCTAGCCAGTTAGGCTAGTGGTAATTAGTGAAATTCCCAAAGTGTTCTTGGGAAGTGGATGTAGGTGCAATGTGAACCCCCAGATCCTCACCATGTGAGGATCCACCATTGTTGACGGAGGAAGGGAGGTGCCGCCCTTCCTCCGCCATTGTTGACCTGGCATGGCGGAAGGAGGCGCCGACGCGCCCCCTTCACAAGGGCACAGGGAAGGGGCTAACCCTCCCTTGTCATGATATAAGGAGGGGGGAGAGCACCCCTCCTTCTCCACGATCACCACTCTCCTCCCCACCGTGCCGGCCGCAAGGTAAGAGAGAGAGAAAATGAGAGGAAAGAGAGAGAGGCAACCCCCCCTTCACAGCGGAACCAAGCCGGTTCACGGCTTGGTTTGGGCCCGGCAGAGTGCCCGCCGGCTCGTCGGGCCCGGGATGCGACCGACGACCTCCATCGGCTCCGGGGCAGTGTCCGGTGGAGGTCCGGCCGACCATGGTGGCCGGCCGTGCCACCGGCACGAATCGTACCGCGGGACAGAATGAGAGAGACAAAGAGAGATTGAGGGGGAGAGAGAAGGGGAGGAGCTCGACCGCGGCGGCGGCCGGCTCCGGATCGGTCGTCGGCGGTCGGGCTCCCCTGGGGAGTGGCCGGTGGTGGCCCTGGCCATCGGCACCAATCTCCCCTGTTTCGGATGAAACAGGGGAGGAGGGGTAGAAGAGGAATCGCGGGCCGGGCCGTTTGGGATTTGGGCCCTGTTGGGCCGGCTCACGAGCCATCTTTGGGCCACGATTTGGATTCCGTATTGGGCTAAATATGAAAAAATAAAAATATACCCTGGATCAGTGTTGATTCTAGTTTCTGGGGGTATTTTTATTTTTCCATTTGGGCTTATATATTGGGAGATATTCAAGCCCCAAGTTGGCCCCAGGATTAAACTGGGTAGAGTTTAAAAGATATTTTGATATGCTAATTTTGGGGACTAAAAATTGGGAAATTGATGCTGTAGGTACCCAGGTGCTTAAATAGCTAAATTATATTTTTGGATTAGCGCTAGGAGGTAAGTAAGTCATTTATCATAATTTTTATAAATTATTAAAATATAAAAATTATGTATTTGAATGCTATATTGATATATATTGCATTATTTGAAAAATAAAAAATGGATTGGTACTCTTATTTACAAATGAGCATTTATTATGATTAGTTTATTATTTATTATATTTTGTAAATAATTTGGTATCTTTGTGGACAACTGATCAATTGGCATGACCTTTGAAATTGCTAAAAGTTTTATAATTATACATGTGTATTTGACATGTTTAAATCACTGTAATTATGAAAAGTATATGGATTGCATTTTTGCAACGATACATGCCATTTGGCAAATGTGACATGAAAATGATACTTTGTGTATATGATAATATGTTCCACCATGGTCCGCTATAATGTGATATGATGTGATATGTTGCATGACTCACTTGGCACCAGGACCCAACTCCATAGGGGGGTATATGGAGAACACACACCCAGAAGGTGTGCTGTGACAGGATATGACAATATTATGCCATATGGCACTAGGATCCATCTCCATATGGGTATATGGAGTGCACACACTTTTAGGGTATGCTGTAGTAGGATATGATTGATGTGAGTTCATGATGCTGGTCCAGGACCCTGACTCCTAGGGGATATTTATGAAGGATACATCCGAGGGTGGTGTTACACCGGAGGGTATTCTGTGTACATAGTATGTGGCCGTGGGACATTGGTATAAAAATATATTTTTACATGCTATTTACAGTGGTACAGTGGTTTTATTCTGAAATTGTATATTCTTAAATTGCTATATATAGCAATTGCTTCCAAAATTATTTTGAGCATATGATGCATGTTTTGATAACATGGTAAAATGTATTTGAAACATAGAAGCTTGGCAGATGTTTATTATGAAAATTTGGGTTGATAAAAGCTTGAAGTAATTATATTATATTATAGTTGACTTACTTATTGAGTGTGAGCTCATTTAAATCTCACAATGTTTTTCAGAGCCGCAAAACTGAAGATGGGAATATGGGGTAGTTGGAGCGGCTATCAGAGTAACCTAGATCTAATACTTTGTTGTAGTCCCATTGAATTATGTATTTTGGGCATATAGCCTAAAACATATGATTATGGTTTGTATTAAGAACAATTTGCATTTGGATGATATATAGTTATTACCCCTCCTTGTATTAAATGTTATATTTCGGGATGCCTTGCATGCCAGGCATGCGGCGGATTGCCACCCCTAGATCCAATATAGGGTCTGGGGCGTAACATGCAAGGTTGGCATCGAACCACTATAAACATTGTGTGTTTTATTGTGTTTCTTTTTCTGTGATTGATTGTGTATTTGACGCATCTCACAATACGTAATCAATTGTGAAAGAATATAGGTGCACATACTTGATGGCCAATTAATTTTTAAGAAACCCAATTCACCCTTCCTCTTGGGTTGCTAGATCTGGGCAACATAAACTTCACTTCCTTCGATTCCATGTTCGAATAGAGTGGTAATAAATTTACCTCATCAATTGATTCATGTCAAATCGCTCCATGATGCATTTTATTACAATTTTGACTAAGCAAGGGATCAAATGGTATAGTTCATTTGTTTGTAGCTTGGAGGATTACAAACATGACTATTGCTTTTCAATTAGCTGTTTTTACATTAATTGTGACTTCATCAATCTTACTGTTTTTTCATTAAAAGCATATTAATTTTTATATACAAAAATAAAGAAGATATTCAAAAATATACAAATTATGGAGGGGTTAAACTGATGAGTCATACAATGAAATTATGGGAGAGAGTAATAGAAAATCGAATAAGACCTAACTTTGGAGTTAAATAATCAATTTGGATTTATGCCTGAAAGATGACCATGGAAGCTATTTATTTATTAAGAAGATTGATGGAGACGTATAGGAAAAAGAAAAAAAATCTTTATATGGTCTTTATTAATTTAGAGAAAGCATATGTAGAGTACTTAGAAAAATAATATGATGGGTTTTAGAGAAAAAAGAAGTTACTCAAAGGTACATAGAATTGATAAAAGATATGTATGATAGAGCAATAACTATTGTTAAAATAACAATAGGAGAAACTAGTGATTTTTTAATTATTGTAAGTTTATATCAAGGATTTAACTTAAGTCCATATCTTTTTGTATTAGATATGGATAAATTAACCAAATATATTCAAAATGATATCTCATGGTGTATGTTATTTGTAAATGATATAGTGTTGATTGATGAAACTAAATTTGAAGCAAATACTAAGCTAGAGATTTGGAGAGAGGCTTTAAAATCTAAAGGTTTTAAGATTAGTATAACTAAAACTGAATAGATGAAATGTAATTTTAGTGAGAGTAGAAATACAAATGAAAAAATAATGAAGATTGCAAGCCAAAAGATATCAAGGAGTAAAAAATTTAGGTATTTGGGATCAATTACCCAGCAAGAAGGTAAATTAGGTGAAGATGTGAATCATAGAGTTAAAGCAGGATGGAATAAGTGGAGGAATGCTCGGAAGTATTGTATGATCGGTGCTTTTCATTAAAATTAAAATTAAAATTCTATAAAACTACTATTAGTCCAGTTATGCTATATGGAACAGTGTTGGACAGTACTGAAACAACATGTGAATAAATTAAGTGTAACAGAAATGCGTATGTTAAGATAGATATATGGTAAAACTTTAAAAGATAGAATTAGAAATAAGCATATAAAAGAAATGATAAGAGTAGCCCCAATTAAAGATAAAATAAGAAAAAATTGATTATGGTAGTTTGGACATATACAACGAAGACCCTTAGATACTCCGGTTAGAAAGAGTGATATTTTAACATGGTAAGGATAGAGATAGAGGTAGACCTAAACTAACATAGACAGAAATAATTAAAAAAATATAACTATTTATAATTTAATTATCGACTTAGTCCTGAATAGAGTAGAGTGGAGGAAGCAAATTCATGTAGCTGACCTCATATAGTTGGTAAAAGGTTTAGATAAGTTGAGTTGAGTTGAAGTAGATTATATATGACAATATAAAATTTGATATAAAATTATTTATATAACTTAACTCATCTAAGCCTTTTCCCAACTATATGGGATCAACTACATGAATCTGCTTCCTCCACTCTGCTATATTCATGACTAAGTCGATACTCAAATTATAAATAGTTATATATCTCTTAATTATTTCTATTATATTAGTTTAAGTTCATCTCTACCTCTATCGTTACCATAATCTATCAAAAGATCACTCTATCTAACAGGAGCATATAAAGGTCTTTGTTGTATATATCCAAACCACCGTAATCGATTTTCTCTTATTTTATCTTCAATTGGGCTCCTCTTATCATTTTTCGTATATGTTTATTTTTAATTATATCTTTTAAAGTTTTACCACGTATCCATCTTAATATGCATATTTTTTTACACTTAATTTGTTCTCATGTTGTTTCAGTATTGTCCACTACTTTGTTCTTTATAGTATAGCTGGTCTAATAGCAGTTTTATAAAATTTTTCTTTCAATTTTAATGGGATGCGTCGATAATACAATATTTTTGAAACATTCCTCCACTTAATCCATCCCTCTATAATTCACCTATTCCATCTTCTTGCTGGATAATTAACTCCAAATACATAAACTTATATATAAATATATATTTTATTTTTTTTGGTAAACATTAGTCATTTTTAGTAGATTAATCACAATAATTGCCAAACAATTTTGTCACCTTAAAGCAACATCCTAGTAGAAATTGATAAATATATTGCATTAGCCCTTCTATTGGTAAAGATATGTTGGACAAGCACTAATGTCAAGTAAATTACTTGGTTTTCTTCTTCTTATGTTAAGTCCTTGTTAACAGTGGAATCAAACCACCACATGAGCATGGCTTTGGAAAATTTTAGAGCTTCGGATTGAACTTAAGTTCAAAATCTCATTCCAAACTTTAGCTCAAAACTGAATGTAAGCTTAACTCGAATAATTCAGTTTGCATTAAATGGCGAGGTCTGATTCGAATTGATCTGATCAATCTAAAACTTTTGGCTTCATTGGCCTAAAATGCTTATTATTTTGACTTAAAAAAAATGCTAGTGAAGAATCCTTTTGATGAATTCATGTTAGGATCGAGCCTCAGCAGGTCATAGATTTCGTGCCAATCTTCTGGAATGAAGCCTAGCAGCAATGCGAGCCCAGCCTAAACTTATTTTCAAAATCTTAAAGTTCAACTCTGACCTGAATAATATCGGACTTTGTTCAACAAGGCCCAATTTGAAACCGACCAACCTGGTATCCATTTCCGGCCGTAGTCCTTCTCTTCTCTACGGTACAAGGCTCAGATCCCGTTCGACACTGACCTGTTTGCAGTCCAATCCCGTTCCGGTCCAATCTCGAGTAAATAAGATTAGGCGGACCAGCGCAGGCGCACATGATTGCAACGAACGAATCACCTACTCCCACGTGACCGCGGTCCACCCCGTAGACCGGGCAATCAAATGAGTCCTTTAGAATACCGGCACCTGTCGGTCACCTTCCGTCCTTCGGGCGGCCGGCTCGGGCCCTTAAAATGGGCGCTTCCTCGGTGCTCTCCGCCTCTGTGGCCGCCGGCCGGACATTTTTCCGTTCTCTCTCTGCCTTGCTGCTCGTCGCGAACCGCGTGGTCTCTCCGAGAGATGGCGTTCGAGAAGATCAAGGTCGCGAACCCGATCGTCGAGATGGACGGTGAGCACCGCCTCTACTCCCCACCGTCTCCCCATCCCAGCCGCCCTCTCTCTTTCTTCATCCCTTTCTCGATCTTAGTGCTTCGACGGATCGATTGCACGTTGATAATTATCCGATGCTGTGAAGTTTCTAAATTATTAATTACAATTTTTTCTTTACCGTTTGATGTTTTGGAGTGGCTTACGGAAGCTCGTGTATCCCTATTCAAGTGTTTAATAAGCTCCCCGAGATGACTAAGAACCGCTGTTGTGAATCTAACCTCAGACTCTTCCTCAGTTTCACCTGGGAAAACATTTTTGTATTTTTTTTTAAAAAAAAATTAAAGGTAAACCATTTTACTAGTTGACGATGATATGAAGGTTGTCGGTTAATTGCGATACTTGTTAGAGTTTGTGCTTGCATCGGAAGAGGTAGGGTATTTGGATCGCCATCTATACTGTAAAGAATATTTTTCTGCAATTTAATACATTTTTAGAACATCTTTTATCTTGAGAATTCTATTGCATGCTTGCAAGATCAGTTGAGAAATAAGCACTGAAAGTCATGATGCATCTATCAATGAATATACAAATTATATTCCTGATTTTCATTAGTTTTGTTTCAATGAATCTAAGATGTTTTGCCTTTAGTATCTTGAGAATTATTTGATACTTTGACAAAATAGTAGTTTCAATTCGAATGATATACTACTATGTTTATATAGCTCTTGCAAACAACATATTTTGCTGATAATAATTACTGGCTTCGTCTGTTTGGTTCTTTGATACAGGGGATGAAATGACTCGGGTCATTTGGAAATCAATCAAAGACAAGGTGTTGATGAATTTAATATTATATTTGCTTGCTCGGCTTTCCTATTTCATCTTTCTTGTTTTGCGATTTTCTCCTCTCATTTTCTTTGCTGGGATGGTATCCTATTTAGTGTTTGTTATGGTTGCCAGACTTAACATAATGTCTTCTGGATCTGATGATTTGATGAATCATGCAGCTTATTTTCCCATTTCTGGACTTGGATATCAAGTACTTTGATCTAGGCCTTCCCAATCGTGACGCTACAAATGATAAAGTTACAATAGAAAGTGCAGAAGCTACTCTTAAGTAAGCATCTTGCTCTTGTTTTGGCCTGTTAACCATGCAATTTTTCCATCTTTGAAGCTTCTTCCCTGAACATTCTTGTGTTTCATTTATTTAGGCTTAGTAGTACAAAATTTGTTGTTCTTTTGGCTAGTAATCGGTAGCAAGGTTTTAAATCCCAGAGGATGAGGATGTCCCGATTTCTTCAGAGGGATGTCCCACTATTCCAGCCATTGTAATCCAGTCAAGCATCCGAGTATGTACCATTTGTCTCCCATCCATTCTCTTTTCGTTTATTCGTTTATCTTTTATCTTTCGTTTCCTCATTCTTTTCCTTCCTCTCTTTTTTTAAATCTTTTCTTTGTTTGTTTTTGTCTTATCTTTCTTCTCTCTTCCTTCCCTTTTTTCTCCCCTTTTTTCCTTCTTCCTTCCTTCCTTCCTTTCTTTCCTTGTTCTCTCTCTTTGTTTTTCTTTCTCCATGCGGACAGGCTCCGGGGACCTACCCTAGTGCTGGTTCTATTTTCTG
This sequence comes from Calamus simplicifolius, assembly GCA_900491605.1. NCBI lineage: Eukaryota > Viridiplantae > Streptophyta > Magnoliopsida > Arecales > Arecaceae > Calamus > Calamus simplicifolius. The sequence goes on along the minus strand of UESW01003912.1, from coordinate 378,681 downwards.
ATACGAATGGGACAAAACCCATCTGCCATGATTTAAAGCATTATTTAGTAAAATTCCCCTAATTGCACACCTTTGCCAATAAGTGTTTGAATGAATACATCTAGCATCAATGAAGGCTTTCTTCCGATCATTTTCATTGATTTACAAAGCAACGGATATTCTAGACTTACTTTCCATTTGGGTTCCAGGACTATCATTTCTTTGAACAGATCTATTAATGTAGAGACTTGACCGTAGTCATTCCATGCCACTGTTCATATGATTTTCAACTCTGGTATCTTAATTGCTCTTTACATATTTCCAGTAGTCCATATCCTATATAGCCTGCTGCTGTGAATTTTTGTACCTGTAAATTTAAGTCAAGCTTACACTGCTATGTTTCTAGTACAGGTACAATGTTGCAATCAAATGTGCCACAATAACTCCTGGTAAAGTTGAACTGATAGAATTGATGTTTTGACGTATATAAACTTTATAACCCGCAAATATTTCTTGCGACTCTGGATTTATTTTTACCTTGTGGTTTTCTTTCCAACAGATGAAGCTCGTATGAAGGAGTTCAACCTAAAATCTATGTGGAGGAGTCCGAATGGGACAATCAGAAACATTTTGAATGGTATGTGATGACTTACTTTGATGTAGTTTCAGTTTTCAATGAAGTCATGTTAACCTTGTGATTCACCCTAATGTATTTTGTCTTTTATTTCTTCAGGTACAGTGTTCAGAGAGCCAGTCATCTGCAAAAATGTTCCAAGGCTTGTTCCAGGTATTGAGAAAACGGCATGCTATACAGTTTTATTGCTATGCACATATTCTTTTGCTCTGTCTTATCCACAAAATTTTCAGGATGGAACAAACCCATATGCATTGGAAGGCATGCTTTTGGTGACCAGTATCAAGCAACTGATACAGTTATTAGGGGACCTGGAAAGCTCAAATTAGTATTTGGTAAGTTCATTTTCCTTTAATTTAAAATTTGTCCAAGTCATCAAAAAGTGTTTCACTATACATGAGAGAGTTTGAGGTGGCATATTCAACGCTGAATGTATGGACTTGATAAGCTTGCAAGATGGTGGGAATCAATGTTCAGTGGTTGAGCTTTTTATTTTTTTTTTCATATTGTGCGTCTCTATATCCGTGTGAGGGGTTTCATCAAACAGTGACCGGTGACTTGGGAACTAGGGTGGTGGCCCAGCTTCCATGTCCCAACTAACATGCAATGCTACCTATGAAGCCTGCAAATAAGTGCTAGAACAAGAAGAAAATGGCTCAGTAAAAATTTTGTAATGCAGAAAAGGAAATAATTACAATATGGTTTATGAACCCTATTAGATTTAGCATATTCTTTTCCTTCAATATCTAAGCTATAATACAGTGAATATTAAAGTCTGCTTTGTTAGTAGAACAACTTTCCTTTATTTTGGTTGTTATTTTTGAATATAGTTACAGATTTTCCATTTTATTGTCCAGAGGGAAAAGAAGAGCACGTTGAACTAGAGGTGTTCAATTTCACTGGTGCAGGTGGAGTGGCTTTGTCAATGTACAACACTGATGAGGTATGCATGCTGCATGTCATATATATATTGCTATCATTATATGTTTATTTGTGGACCAATTAGCATCTTTTTGTTTCTGAGATCCTTTTTTCCTGTCACTTAATTGTTTATAGTCCATTCGCGCTTTTGCTGAGGCCTCAATGAATATGGCTTACCAGAAAAGGTGGCCACTGTACCTTAGCACCAAAAATACAATTCTGAAGAAGTATGATGGAAGGTTTGTTACATTCCTTTTCACTCTGCAATTGTATGAGTAGTTACCTTCATCAAATGGTCATCATATTGTAATTTTACACATGATACTTCAGTGCAGACTAAATTTGGTATCTTTTTCACTGACATCTTGTCTGTACATTTTTTTTTTTTTTTTTGTCTTCTCTGCCCTTCTTTTTCATAATTTTTTCCTGTAGGTTTAAAGACATATTTCAAGAGGTGTATGTAACTGGATGGAAATCAAAGTTCGAGGCTGCAGGAATATGGTGAGCCACATTCATTGACTTGGCTACTTATCACCAGTGGTGTTTGTGAAAGTTTTGTTGTGTCTCTCATGTGCTATTAACTTATGGCAGGTATGAACATCGTCTGATTGATGATATGGTTGCCTACGCGCTTAAGAGTGAAGGTGGTTATGTATGGGCTTGCAAGAACTACGATGGAGATGTGCAGAGTGATTTCTTAGCTCAAGGTTTGAACTTTATTTTGCTTCATTTTCAGCTCAGTTCTTTATTTTTATTGTGCATCGGATGTATTTATGGAAAGTTATGTTGATAAACCATGTCTAGCCTTGAAATTTTTTTAAAAAAAAAAAAAAAAAAGAAATCAAAATCTGGAAATTTCTGTCTTCTAATCATAGTAGCCTATGTTCTAATTCTTGGACAAATTTGTTTTCCGTTCATGCAGGTTTTGGATCTCTTGGATTGATGACATCAGTGCTGGTATGTATACCCTGAACAGATGGGTTCTGCTTGTTGCTGTGTATATTTATCTCATTATTTCCTACGGTGAAATTGTAAGAATAATAATAAAATGCTAAAATATTTGGAATAATCAGAATGTTTTAGATTTCAGTGACACAGACTGCAGACTGTGTGTAGTAGCCCCGAGCTAGTAGTAAGAAAAGCTTGATGAAAAATGCTTCTTTCTGAAATTGAACCTCAAGATGGGAATATTTTATCTTGTTTAGGTGTGCCCTGATGGGAAAACCATTGAAGCTGAGGCTGCACATGGCACAGTCACACGTCATTACGGCGTTCACCAAAAAGGAGGCGAAACTAGTACAAATAGCATTGCCTCGATCTTTGCCTGGTCACGTGGGATTGCGCACAGGTTTGAAAGTCTTTGAACTTTCCTTCTATTAAAATTAAAATGTTGGTTATGTCTACTATAGCGGAATCTGAGTGAATTTTGGTACTCCATAATTTTCTCATGATGATGGCTGTAGTTTCACTTTTTTTTCACTATTCTATCGTTTTGTCATGTTACGTTTGTCGAGTTACGATCTCCAAGCTTCAGTGTATTAAATTATTGCCTGCATGCGGTCAACCAAAAAGGCAGCTAGCTATCTTCTGTCTGTTTAATAAGCACCTGGGTCGACATGTGATATATTATTTCTTTCATTGCCGCCATGCTCAACCTACTTCTTCGTGGTGAACATTTGGATAGGGCAAAGCTAGATAACAATGATCGGCTGCTTGATTTCACTGAAAAACTTGAAGCTGCTTGCATAGGAACTGTGGAGTCTGGAAAGATGACCAAAGATCTTGCTCTCCTCATCCATGGATCCAAGTACTTTCTCACCTGTCATTAGTGTGTAGTGGTTGCTGGGTTTCACTAAACTCTTTCATCTCGGTTTCACTAAACTGAAAATTGATGAATCCAAATCTTGACCCTTTTTTTTTTTCTTCTTCTTGATAATAATCCTGCAGGGTTACGAGAGATCGGTATCTGAACACTGTTGGGTTCATCGATGCAGTGGCAGATGAGCTGAGGGCAAGACTTACCATCAGATCAAAGTTGTAAAAAAGGTTACATCATCTATAGCAGGATTTAAGCATAAATAGTTTTTTGAAAGCTGTCCTTTGATTCGGGCGTCATTGTGGTATCAGCTCTTGTTATCCTTTTTGGAGCGTGTCAACGGTATTCTATCTTGTATTGACTGATTTTATGTTTCCTAATGTTGGTTGCAGGTCTGATTAGATTGGAGCTACTGGGAATAAGGATTTTGATTATCATGTTACGTAGAGTTTGTATATCTTCCAGACGAACAAACAACAACACAACCTTGATCCAGTGGGATCGGCTAAAATAATAATAAATTCAGACAATAATAAATAAGTTCCGTCGTTTGCCATCCATCAGTTGTGCTATGATTCCAGATTCGCAATCCATCATGTGCATTGTGCTTGAACTTTTAGTAGATGATATGTATAATTTTTACCACCTTTCTAAGATTAAAACCATCGATTGTTTTCAACTTGCACGCATAATGCACCCTCCAAATCGGGGAAGTTGCACTTGTCCTTTTGTTCAAAAACAATGGCCACGCTCGTCTCATTCGATCCTTTTTTTTATTATTATTATTTCAGCCGCTTTCTTCTTTTTGTTTGTGAGAGTGAAGCAAGGCAGGCTGCTGGCAGGTTTATCTGTGAATGGGAAATTCTTGTTGAGGCTCATTATATTTCATAGTTTCACTAGTAATTCTGTTATATTACCGAACTTGTTTATTAGGTTCAGTCTGTTTTGCTTTCTATCTTCATCAGTCCGAAAATCGAGTACTTCTTGAGAACGAGTTAATGGTCTGGCGGTGGCAACCCTTCTCAAGGGAGTACATGGTTTAATTCCAATTTTATGTAGGGCAGAAAAAGCCAGGAATTAAATCCCTCGAGTGGCACGGGCTGGGGTTAGAACTTAGAATGGGAATTTCTATTTGCATCGCCCGTTTTCTTTGTACAAACCCCCCTGCCCCCTCCCCCACTTAAAAAAAAAAAAAAAATCCAATTTTAGCCTTATAATAAAGGATCAAAATGCTCCTATTTTTTACTCTCTGCACCCTCAACAAAAACAGGTTCCCTCTTCCACTGCGCATCCACCCGGCCTCCCCCTTTTCCCTCCCCCTCTCCAAAGGAACGGAAAAAATTAATTGCTCAATCAATCCATTGATTCGTTGTTTGAAGATATTTCAACCCTTAATTAAATAATGGACAAGCAATAGCGATTTGGGAAGGATCTACGGATGGAAAGATTTGTTTTTTTTACTTGAATCGAATTTTTTTTTCGAGGTCCACATCTTGTTCGGCCACATAAAGCCAAACAAAGGCCTTTTGTTCGGTCCTGGTTGGTCGAACAATGAGCTTCTATTCGATCACACCTTCCGTTCCACCCTGTGTGGCCGAACAGAAGGCTTGTGTTCAGCCAGAATAGGCCGAATAGGGGCCTTTTGTTCAGCCCATTCCGGCCGAACAGAAGGCTTCTGTTTAGCCACTCAAGGCCGAACAAGGGTGTGGGGTTTAGGGTTTTGTCTTAGGGTTTAATTGATTAATTTTTGATCGTGTAGGGCGATGCTTCAACCGAAGGCAGCATGGTTGGCTCTGAATGTGTGATGGATTACACAAATGAATTTACAACTTACGAGGTCTGATAAATTTGATTACAATTGTTTTATTAGTACCCCTAGCGATGTGTAAAATTTGTTTACTGACATAAAATATTTTATTGTGTAGATATCCAAGAGCAGAGAAGACTTGTGTAATTGGTGTCGAGAAGCTGAGAGGAGGAATGGATTTGTTGTTATTATTAAAACTTTTGATTCGGGTATTAATAGCAAGAAACCAAGAATTGTACTTGCTTGCGAGAGGAGTGGTTCATGCAGAAGTAAAAGCATAAAGGAAAAGGGATCAAAGATCAGGACCAGTGGCACTAAGAAGTGTGGATGTCCTTTTGCATTAAGAGGAAAGAAATTGGACACTGCAAATAATTAGATGTTAATGGTCATTTGTGTATTGCATAATAATCCGATTGCGAAGCATCTCGAGGGGCACTCATATGCTGGACGATTATCGAAGCAGGAGATTTCGTTGTTAGTGGATATGTTGAAGACTTTGGTTCGGCCCAAGGCCATATTATCCACATTGAAGCAAAGGGATGCCCTCAATGTTACGTGCATGAAGACGATCTACAATGCACGACAGAGGTGTAAGGTTGTAGAGAAAGCTGGGAGATCTCATATGCAACGTCTACTAGGTAAATTATCAGAGTATAAGTACATTGAGTGGTATAGGAATTGTATTGAGTCTGATGTTGTGCGCGACTTGTTTTGGGCTCACCCTGGCAGCATAGATTTGCTACGTGCATTTCCTCATGTTTTGATAATGGATTGCACTTACAAGACAAATAGATATCGTTTTACTCTCTTAGAGATTGTGGGGGTGACATCAATTAACTTCACATTTTCTATTGCTTTTACATACATGGACTCTGAGCGGGAAGATAAACTATACATGGGCATTAGAGAGATTGCGCAGTGTCATGGATGCTGATGTTCTGCCTGAGGTGATAGTCACAGATCGAGACTTGGCTCTATTGAATGCAATTCAAAAGGTATTTTCTACGGCAACACATTTGTTATGTAGATGGCATATTAGTAGGAATGTTTTGGCCTAGTGCAAAAAATTATTTGAAACGAAGGAGAAATGGGATAAGTTTATAATGAGTTGGAATATACTATTGTTGTCAACCACAGAAGACGAGTACAATGATCGCTGGAGTGCACTCCAGAGAGAGTTTAGTACCTATCCAGATGCTTTACGGTATATGTCAGATACTTGACTGAGCAAGTTAAAGGAAAGATTTGTCGCAGCATGGATGGACGCACGTAGGCACTACAGAAATGTGACAACCAATAGGTATCACAAGAAATTGATTAAGTTTATAAATTTATAATTTAATTATGTATTTGTTATCTAACTTTTATTTAATTATATTTACTTTACTAGGGCTGAAAGTGCACATGCAAGGTTTAAAGGATAGCTTGGATCAAGCCAAGGGGCTTTCGAGTCATCTTGGGCAAAAATTCATAGTTTGATTGAGTTGCAGTACAGTGACGTCAAAGCCTCATTTGAAAAGAGTTTGATAGTCGTACAATACAACTTTAAGCCTGTTGAATTCAAAGAACTGAGAGGTTTTATATTTATAATTGCATTAAATCATATTCTTGCCCAAGCGAACCGAACCAATTCAGTTGGGATTGATGAATTAGTTTGTGGGTATGCTATTCGATGCACACATGGATTACCATGCACTCATGAGATTGTGCGGTACAGAATGGAAGGTCAGCCTATTCCCCTCGACTGCATAGATCCTCATTGGAGAAAACTTGATATGGTGCCTGTATCAAATGTGCAAATTATAATGCTGAGCTGTGAACTAGAGTTGGATATAATTGTTAAGAAATTCAAACAGTTAGATGGGGCTTCTAAATTGCAGATGTTAAGGAAATTGAGAGAGATTGCAATCCCAGATAGTACTTCTCTTGAAGAACCTGAAAAAAGGATGACCAGTTCATGTGGCCGCACTTCATTGAAGGTTGATATGTCTACTCGCCGTGATCCTTCTGCCTTTGAGTTGGTTCTCTCTGGACAAGATAGTTACTCACCTAGTACGGGCACCCCACGACGCAAGTGCAAAAGAGGCAGCTGAGAAAAAGGATAAGAAGCATGGAGTATCGTGCTGGTGTGTATCGGGGCGTGCCGATGTGTGCACGGCCCATGCTGTTTATTATTAGTTGTTTATTATTAGCATGCGATAGTTTGTAATATCATTCGATATGGTTTGCAGGTTTTTCTTCCTCAAACCCGTTCTTATAAGCCAACAATCTACATTGATCAAATTCCAGATGGGTTAAGTGTTGGGAATTGTGTCCTAAAGCCAATCAACTAACATATAGATGATTGTGCAAGTTGTAAATGTATATGAATTATAAATTAATAAAATATTTATTTGACAGTTCATCACATAGCATTTTTCTGAAATAAATTTTTTTGTGATGGAGTCCTTAGAACCATAATCTATTCAATAAAGGAAGGGTTTATTGAGTGGTTCTTAAAATAGTCGCGACCAAATGATATATAGTTATAGGACAACCATGTATCAAGTAAAGATTATTGTATGTCATATGGGTTGGTTGTCCTCTTTACCAATGAATGTGGTGACACTGGTATGACATGCAGGTGAGGTGTATGACATTTCACTGAACGTGACCAATCTGCGGAACACTCTTCTGCTAATAAGTGTTCGCGAAGGGATATGGATACAAGTGTCCCTCATACCTGAGATCACCATGGTAGCTTGCAAGCAAGCTACTATACTTTGGTGCCGGATTACCTGAATTTTTAAACCAATGATTGAAGGTTTCTAGGTGCAGTAAAGTACTTATGGAGCAGTGAGTGGATCAAGATGGGATTGACCCCTCCAAATAGTTTGGAATAAATGTCTCACTGTGTTTCAATTTAGCAAAACCTTGCTTGGCCAGGGTAGTTCCTGTGAGGAGTCACAGGACTTATGAAGATTGAGACACTTTATGGATGAACTGATTAAGGGTTGGCAGTTAAAACCTAAGTCATCTTGAGCGTTGAGGGTCAAAGGGATGAATTATATGGTAACTATATGCCAGAAGTTCTTGATTGTTGCTCTGCAACCTTCGGCCTATCCGGACGTCGGGTGTTATTGCTAGATGGCGATTTCGATTAGTATTGGAAGTGTTCCAGTGCTACCGGCTTAGTGTTCGAACCTATGGGGTCACACACCAAAGGGGATTCTACCTGACTGGATGATTGAGAAACTAAATGTTAGTAATTTAATGGAAGGATTAAATTGGTAATACGATTGCTGGCTAGCTCAATTTGATTGAGCTATGAACATATTGGTCAAATCAAATAGGATTTGGTTTGGACTCAAATTTAGGTAAGCCTAATATTAACATCTTTACCCATTTAAATTTGAATTATGAATTTGAATTTCAAACTAATTTTAATTTCAAATTTGAAGATTAAATTTTGAATTCAAAATTTTAAGTCTAAATTTAAATGGATGTTAATGACCTCTCCCTAATTATCCCTCATTCCTTAACTTCTAACCTTTTCGGTTTTTAACTGAAAAAGGAGATGAAGAGTTTCTTCCTTAACTCCGTTTCGGTTTTGAACTGAAAATGAAGATGAAGGGTTCTTCTTTATCTTTCGTTTGAAAAAAGAAACGACAGGAGATGAGAAGTTTTTAGGGTGAAAGGGATTCTTGCTATAAAACCTGGGATAAAATGTTTCCTCAAAATATATACATCCTTTTTGATAATTCCATGAGTACCTTGGTGTTAAAGAGAAGAAGTCTCATCTTCGAAGACTAGGAGAGGAGCTAGCACTCCGAAGAGGCTGGTCAGAACCAGAGCCCTGATGTGAATCATCTATAGAGGCCATACACCTTTGTGTGGCTTGCAGAAGTACTACCTACCATCGCCTTCTACTGCTGCGTGAGTTATTAAGCATCAAAAGGTAAAAGATTCAATTGTTACTGGTGGTTTAGATATGATCTAAGATACTAGACCACAAACATAGATATGATCTATGTTATTTATGTTAACATAGATTTGATCTATGTTCTTTTTTTTATACCTTTATATATATATTTATATATTGATCCTGTTGTTGGCTTATATTGGATTAGATCCAATATCTTACTGCTTTCATTGTATATTTATTTTACAAAATGTTAAAATGCATTTCTTTTGCCTACAAAAGCTTTTCTAACAATGGTATCAGAGCCTGGTTAGTGTTCTTAGTTTCTATCATGCTCTACTCATGCATGGTCCAATGGGGGAGGCTACTGGTAGTACCCCGAATCATCATGCCCAACAAGTGTCTGGTAGGGATATCAGGGACGCACCAATGAGGGAGGCTACTGGTAGTACCTCGGTGCGTGGTGCCCAACTACCCACGACTCGGAGAGTGTAATAGGCTACTAAGAGCACTTGAATGCTATTTTGGTAAGAAGCCAAGTACTTGGATTGGGTAAATTCACAAGGCCATCCGATCATAGGAGAGAAGTAGGGTTTAAAGACCTTCTCTTTTCCATTTAATGGGGTCTCCTATGACGTGTAGAATGCCACTTGTGTCATGACTCATAAAGAAGAAAAGTGATGAGAATATAGATTAAAACTGTTTTAATCTCATTTTTATTTGATATGATCATAAATTATTTTAATTTTTGTAAAATCTGTTTTAAATGTTAAATTAAAATTATTTCAATTTAAGAGTTTGTTGACCTTAATTAAGAAATTTAATTATCTTAAATGACAAAGATATCTCTAGAAATATTATTTGAAGATCTTAAGTCATTTTTATAAGTTTTAAGGGTCATGGGTTAGCTTGAGTTGGATCCTTAATTAGGTTAGACCTAAGTTTAGATTAATTGGACTAAAAAGAGAACTTAAATCTAATCAATAGTTGAGTTAGGTTACATTCTTTTTAGATCTCTCTAATTAGTTAGATTGATTAGTTCATAAATCTAAATGGACTTGTTTTGTTGCTCAGTGGTGAGCCCAAGTCTTTAAACTAATCTAATCAAATATGATGAACCCATCCCATGATCTCACTTACCTGTAAGATGTGGTCGATCAGAATTGATTGGGTAACTCCATGATTTAAGTTAGCTCATGTCACTTATGGTGATTCAGTATGACTGATTTAGGTACCCATGGACTAATTATTCATGAACCATTTTACAAGTTAGTGGGAGAATTCTTGATTATAGTCCATGTGTTCTCTTTCATATGTCACACATTAAAAGAAATCCTCTAAATTATTAGGTCCTTAAAAAGATGAAGTTATAGAGATAACTAAGTCTTAGCCTCCCATTAAGTGGATGGTAATGGGTTTAATAGTTGGATGATCATTGGCAGACCCAAAGGTTGAATGAATGTTCATCAGGCTATTGGAATTACCAATCCTAATATGATGGCTCAATGTGACTCTCTTAACGGTAGTCAGGTGGGCCGGCCAAAGTTGGGCTTGACTATTCATTGGTTAGAAGCATTGAATTTTATCATGTTAATGGTTGGACCTAACTAGGACCTTCAATAGGAGGCTCAAAGGCCAATTGAAGAGCACCCTGGAGCAAAATTAATTACTAGAAGTTACTTGGAGAAGTAATCGGTTAAAGAACCTACCTTTAGATGTGTATGGGTGAGCCGGCCAAAGTTGGGCTCATGTATTGTCTATTGGATTCTAGTACCCACTAAGGGATTAAGAGTAATTCCTCGGATTGGAGGTAGAGGCTACCAGTCTGAATAAAATATTGGGAGGGCCTTTAGACTAAAGTCCATGTCTTTAGGATAATAATTCATATATAATAATAGGTTTTGGTTTTCCTTTTAGATAATGTCTACCAACTTGTTTGATAATGAAAAACTTAAGGGTCCCAACTTTGATAGCTGGTATCGAAGGCTTAGGATTGTCCTAGAGCATGAATGGATCCTTTATGTGATAACGGATCCAGCACCTGAAGTCCCTGCTTCTAATGCTCGGGGTTCAGTCAGGGACACTTATCAGAAGTGGCTCTCTGATCGGACCACTGTCCGATGCATAATGCTAGCAGCGATGAACGATGAGTTCAATCGCAAATTTGAGGAAGCCCAGCCAGAGGAAATTCTTCAAAAGTTGAAGGAATCCTTTGGAACACTAGACGATGTTGAGAGGTATAAGGTCTCTTGTGCCATCTACAACGCGCGGATGCGTGATGGAGCCTCAGTCACTGATCATGCATTGTATATGATCGAGATTATTGAATGCTTGGGCAAACTCGGTTGTTTCTTGCATGAACAACTTGGGAAAGATGCGATACTAAACTCCCTACCTCCTTCCTATCTTGACTTTCTTGATCATTATAGAATGAATAAGCCTGCTGTAAACTATCATGGTTTACTTGGTTTACTGCAAACTTATGAGAAAGATCACCAGCTCGATAAAGGGATGGTGAATTTAGTGGAAGGTTCTTTGGGAGGTCGTCGTCCCTTTAAGAAAGGAAAAAATAAAAATAAAAGGAAGAAGGTGCAAAATATTGGAACCAATCAGGCTAAAAAGGTTGAAGCTAATCGAGTAAGGCGGAGTGCTTTTTTTGCAAGAAGCGGGGTCATTGGAAGAGGAATTGTCCTCTTTATATTACATCCCTTGATCCGAACAGGTCCAAGAAGAGGAAGCAGCAAGGAATGCTGAACAAGGTATATATATGATAACGCCTTGTAATTTCTCTATCTATGATACTACTAATTGGGTATTGGATACTGAAAGTCCAATTCATATATGCAATTCTTTGTAGGGACTTCAAGTTAGTAGAAGATTCGAGGACGGTGAGAGATTCTTAAACATGGGAAATGGAAGCCAAGTTCCAGTCCTGGTGTTGGGAGTCATCAAACTTGTTTTTGAGTCTTATACAATCATTTTAAATGAATGTCATTATTGTCCATCTTTCATTTTAAATATCATTTCTGTAGACCAATTGGCCATGTCTGGTTATGAACTATCAATAAAAATGACATTTGCAAAATCATTATGAATGGTTCTGTTGTGATAAATGGATATATGAGTAATGACATAAATGTACTATCACGACCTGTTAGTGTAATGTATACATCTAGAAAATGCCCTAGGATAAACGATATCAGTAATGCTTATCTTTGACACTGTCGGCTAGGTCATATTAACAAGAATAAGATAAACAGGTTGAGACAAGAAGGTCTACTTGAGGTTAATGATTTCGAATCATTACCAACATGTGAGGTTAATGATTTTGAATCATTACCAACATGTAAATCTTGTCTTATGGGTAAAATGATCAAATCATCTTTTAGTGGAAAAGATGAATGGGCCAATGAAATTCTAAGTCTGGTACATACTGATGTATGCGGACCTATGAATGTTAGTGCCAGAGGTGGGTATAATTATTTCATTACGTTTACAAACGTCTTTCGATGTATGGTTATATATTCTTGATGAGCATAAGTCTGAATCGTTTGAAATATTCAAATGATATCGTAATGAAGTAGAAAAACAAACTGAAAAATTTATCAAAACCCTTCGATTAGATCGAGGTGGTGAATATCTTTCTAGTGAGTTTCTAACATATCTTGAGAAGAATGAGATTCTCTCTCAATGGATACCTCCAGGGACACCTCAGTTAAATGGAGTGTTTGAAAGGAGGAATCGAACCCTGTTAGACATGGTTCAGTCTATAATGGGCTTTGCTTCTCTGCCGATCTCCTTTTGGGGTTATGCTTTAGAGTCAGCTTGTCATCTTTTAAATAGGATCCTAAGTAAGTCCATTAACAAAACATCATATGAGATATGGACTGGGCATAAGCCGATACTCTCACACCTTCGGGTTTGGGGTTGCCCAGCTTATGTTAAACGTTTGGAAACAGATAAGCTTGGACCTAGGTCTGATCGGTGCCTATTTGTAGGATATCCAAAAGAGTCTAAGGGGTATTACTTTTACTTACCTGAAGAATAAAAGTTGTTCGTCAGTCTTAGGGCTATTTTTTTAGAAAAGGAGTTCCTTGGTGAAGGAACTGGAGCTACTAAGATTGAATTTAGTGAAGTTCAACAAGGAAAAAAATCGATACACTTAAGAGACAATACAGAGTGGATTTGATTAGATCAAATCTAGAGCCTATTACAAGAACCATTAAGGAGATCTAGTAAGGCACTCCGTCAACCAGACAGATACTATGGTTTCTTGGTCCGGGATGACGATCCTATTGAACTTGATGAGAACAATGAGGATCCGATCATCTATATGGATGCAATGCAGAGGTTTGACTCTGAAAAATGGCTAGAAGCCATGAAATCCGAAATGAAGTCTATGGAAATCAACAATGTATGGACATTGGTTGATCCATCTGAGAGGATAAAACCAGTTGGGTGCAAATAGATTTTCAAAAGGAAAAAAGGCACAGATGGGCAGGTAGAGACCTATAAAGCCCGTCTGGTTGCCAAGGGATATCGTCAACGTTATGGTATAAACTATAATGAGACATTTTCTCCTGTGGCAATGTTCAAATCCATTCGGATTATGCTTGCTTTAGTAGCACACTTTGATTATGAAATTTGGCAAATGGATGTCCGAATAGCTTTCCTGAATGGTAAGCTGAAAGAGAAGGTGTATATGATACAACCTGAAGGGTTTACATTCACAGATGAGTCAAAAGTGTGCAAGCTACAAAGATCCATTTATGGATTGAAGCAGACATATCAGAGTTGGAACATGTGGTTTGATAAATGTATCAAGACGTATGGTTTCGTTAGAAACAGAGAAGAACCTTGCATTTACAAATGGGCTAATAGTTCTGTGGTTGTATTCCTTGTATTGTATGTGGATGACATTCTCTTAATCGGGAATGACATCCCAGCACTACAAGGAATAAAGGTCTGGTTGTCATCTCAGTTTTCTATGAAGGACTTGGGTGAAGCATCTTATATACTTGGTATGAAAATCTATAGAGATAGACCTAAGAGGCTTCTGGGATTATCCCAATCTACATACATAGACATTGTGCTGAAACGGTTCAGCATAGAGAATTCTAAGAGAGACTATCTTCCAATAGGCCATGAAATTTCTCTCTCCAAAAAGGATTTTGCAACAACTCCAGAGGAAAGAGAGCGTATGAGTAGGATTCCATATGCTTTGGCAGTGGATTCTATCATATATGCTATAACATGTACTAGATCAGACGTGGCATATTCACTAGGAATAGTGAGCAGATACCAGTCTGACCCAGGTGACGCTCATTGGAAAGTAGTGAAGACTATTCTTAAGTATTTATGAAATACTAAGGACCAATGGCTAATTTATGGAGAACCTGACTTAAAACTTGTGTGGTATATTGACTCTAGTTTTCAGTCAGATAAGGATGACAGTAAGAGTGTATCAGGATTTGTTTTTACCCTAAATGAAGGAGCGATCTGCTGAAAAAGTTTCAAGCAGCACACTGTGGCAGACTCAATATGCGAGGTGGAATATATTGCAGCATTGGATGCAGCAAAGGAAGCTGTATGGTTGCGAAAGTTTCTAGGAGAACTAGGAATGATACCTTCTCTGGATGGTCCTATTTCGGTGTACTGTGACAACACCGAAGCCATTGCTTAAGCCAAAGAGCCAAAGTCCTATCAATGCACCAAATATATTATGCACCGTTATCACCTTGTGCTAGAAATCATGGAGTGAGGTGACATCAACCTTCAGAAGATTGATGGAAAGAAGAACCTAGCTGACCCATTCACTAAAGCTCTTGGAATCAAAGAATTTGATGACCATAAATGGAAGATGGGTATTAGATACTATTTTGAGTGGCTTTAGTCCAAGTGGGAGATGTTGGAAACTGTGTCCTAAAGCCAATCAACTAACATGTAGATGATTGTGCAAGTTGTAAATGTATATGAATTATAAATTAATAAAATATTTATTTGGCAGTTCATCACATCGCATCTTCCTAAAATAAATTCTTTTGTGATGGAGTCCTTAGAACCATAATCTATTCAATAAAGAGAGGGTTTATTGAGTGGTTCTTAAAATAGTCGCGACCAAATGATATATAATTATAGGACAGCTATGTATCAAGTAACGGTCGTTGTATGTCATATGGGTTGGTTGTCCTCTTTACCAAGGAATGTGGTGACACTGGTATACATGCAAGTGAGGTGTATGACATTTCACTGAACGTGATCAATCTGCGGAACACTATTCTGCCAAAAAGTGTTCGCAAGGGGATATGGATATAAGTGTCCCTCTGACCTGAGATCACCTTGGTAGCTTGCAAGCAACCTACTATACTTTGGTGCCAGATTACCTGAATTTTTAATTCAGTGACAGAAGGTTTCTGGGTGCAGTAAAGTACTTATCGAGTAGTGAGTGAATCAAGATGGAATTGACCCCTCCAAATAGTTTGGAATAATTATTTCATTGTGTTTCAATTTAGCAAAACCTTGGCCAGGATAGTCCCTGTGAGGAGTCATAGGACTTATAAAGATTGAGACACTTTATGAATGAACTGATTAAGGGTTGGTTGTTAAAACCTAAGTCATCTTGAGCATTGAGGGTCAAAGGAATGAATTATATGGTAACCATATGCCAGAGGTTCTTGATTGTTGCTCTGCAACCTTCGGCCTATCCGGACGTCAGGTGTCATTGCTAGATGGCGACTTTGATTAGTATAGAAAGTGTTCAAGTGCTACCGGCTTAGTGTTTGAACCTATGGGGTCACACACCATAGGGGATTCTACCTACTAGATGATTGAGAAACTAAATGTTAGTAAATTAATTGAAGGATTAAATTGGCAATACGATTGCTGGCTAGCTCAATTTGATTGAGCTATGAACATCTTGGTTAAATCAAATAGGATTTGGTTTGGACTCAAATTTAGGTAAGCCTAATGTTAACATCTTTACCCGTTTAAATTTGAATTATGAATTTGAATTTCAAACTAATTTTAATTTCAAATTTGAAGATTGAATTTTGAATTCAAAATTTTAAGTCTGAATTTAAAATGGATGTTAATGACCTCTCCCTAATTACCCTTCATTCCTTAACTTCTAACCTTTTTTGTTTTAACTAAAAAAGGAGATGAAGAGTTTCTTCCTTAACTCCGTTTCGATTTTTAACTGAAAGTGAAGATGAAGGGTTCTTCCTTATCGTTCATGAAATGTTGGAAAAAGAAAACGACATGGAGATGATAAGTTTTTAGGGTGAAAGGGTTTCTGGCTATAAAACCTGGGGGTAAAATATTTCCTCAAAATATATACATCCTTTTGATAATTTCATGAGTACCTTGGTGTTAAAGAGAAGAAATCTCATTATCGAAGCCTAGGAGAGGAGCTAGTTCTCCGAAGAGGCTAGTTAGGACTAGAGCCTCGGTGTAGATCACCTTAGAGGCCATACATCTTTGTGTGGCTTGCAGAAGTACTACCTACCACCGCCTTCTACTGTTGCGTGAGTTATTAAGCATCAAAAGGTAAAAGATTCAATTGTTACTGTTGACTTAGATATGATCTAAGATACTAGGCCACAAACATAGATATGATCTATGTTATTTATGTTAATATAGATTTGATTTATGTCCTTTTCTTTTATACCTTTATATATAATTTTATATATTGATTATGTTGTAGGCTTATATTGGATTAGATCTAATATCTTACTGCTTTCGTTGCATATTTATTTTACAAAATGTTAAAATGCATTTCTGTTGCCTACAAAAGCTTTTCTAACATTAAGGCCATTCATCCAGCATATCAAGGATGTAAAAGCTGATGGCAACTGCGGATTCAGAGCAATAGTTGACCTGCTTGGATTTGGAGAGGAGGATTGGCTTCGTGTTAGGAAGAATTTATTACATGAGTTGCAAAGTCATTCAGAGCACTATTGCGCTATATTTGTTTTCGAAGGGAGGTTTGACGAGATTGCTCAAGCATTATCATATTTTGAAAATTGTCCATCATCTGACCGGTGGATGACGTTGCCGGATATGGGGCACCTTATAGCGTCCTGCTATGACGTTGTCTTATACCACCTCTCCTTGCAACAATGTCTTACATTCCTACCTCTTAGATCGGTGCATCTTCCTCTTCTATCCCGCAAAGACATTGCAGTAGCATTCGTAAATGGCAATCATTTTGTGGAGGTATTAATTAAATATCTCTTACTCATCCTTAAATGACTCATAAATCATTTTATTTACAAATTTATTTATTTTGTAGGTGTTTCTATTGCCGGATCATCCCGTTCCCCCAATAGCGAGCAACTGGCAAAGATTATTTACCTTATGCGTCCGGATGGGCAACTTCTTATGAATCTATAATTCAATAGTTCAAACAAATGATATCGTCAGATGTTATTATTAGCGAGACTGTTGAGTTATAGATTGCAAGTTTTATCAATATACAAAGTTGTATAATGTTTGAAATTTTTATATATGTGCATTCTTTTTTTAGTTCACTGACCACGCTGGGGCGTGCTGATGCATGTCCAGAAATGTCAAATATCAAGTAGTTTATGGAAGTTGACATCACACCTCATTGTTCATTGATGTGTCATTAATTGTCTTTATTGATTGATGCCATGACCTGCAAATTCAGTAATCCACGCCTACAGTCCAGCCGATCGACCCGTGCCGGAGCGTGCCGATGCATGCCGGCATGAGTTGGGGCATGCCGGTCGGCTCGTGCCAGTGAGTGCCGATGCGTGCCAATCTGTGCCAAAGCGTGCCGATGCGTGTGGGCACAAGTTGGGTCATGCCGGTCAGGCTGTGCTCATGCGTGCCGGCATGAGTTGGGGCATGCCGATCGGCCCATGCCAGTAAGTGCCGATGCATGCCAATCTATGTCGGAGCGTACAGATGCGTGCCGACACAAGTTGGGTCATGCCGGTCAGCCCGTGCAGGCACGAGTTGGGGCGTGCCGATCGGCCCATGCCAGTGAGTGCCGATGCGTGCCTCTGTGCCGGAGCTACCGATGCATGCCGGCACAAGTTGGGTCATGCCGGTCGGGCAGTGCCGATGCATGCTGGCACAAGTTGGGGCATGCCGGTCGGCCCATGCCACTAAGTGCTGATGCATGCCAATTTGTGCAAGAGAGTGCCGGCACAAGCAACAGTCATGCCGGTCGGCCTGTGCCGATGCGTGCTGACACGAGTTGGGGTGTGCCGATCAGCCCGTGCCAGTGAGTGCCGATGCATGCTGGTGCGATTGTTTACTAATTTATAATTAGCATGTGATTGTTTACTAATTTATAATTAGCGAGACTGTTGAGTTGTATATTGCATTTGATATTAATCTTCAAATATGGACTCTGAAACAAAAAAGTACATTTAAAGGAAACTCAAACTTTCATTAAAATTTTAATGTATTTTACAAAAAAATGTGCTATAAGATAAAAAAATATATAAGGTACATCATCAATCCCCATCTCATCATCGTCAATGCCTGTACTGTTGTAGCGATGCATGACTAGGGCCAGGTACATCAGGCTCACCTGATGAAATATGCTAACCCTGCAACACCTATGACATATGAGAAATAACATCATACAGGTCGATCTCCTATGACGCAACCTCTTTCCGACCCATGTGTAGAATGCTGGTGCTAATGCTAATGACATCTGCAATACGTCACCCTTGCATGTCAGCATCAACATCATCGGGACGTGATCGGGAATAGATATTAGATCGGCTCTCTGGAGGGTGAACTTCTAGGTGCATGATACGAGAATACCAATCCATATATCCTGGCACGCAATCTAATGGTTGGGTCACCGGATGGTTCCTGCTCGCTCGGATCAGTAGGTGATCCTCCCACCTTTCCCACATCTGATCATAAAAGATGTACCGGATGCGGTACGATGCTGCTATCGATCCTCTACTGGCTCACTCAAGGGCTAGTAGCGCACGGGGGATCATCTGTATCCTGCCAAACTATCGTATAACCCTTTCAGGATGATAGGGTTCTACGACATCCAGGCACTTCAGGCATCAACTAAAGAATGTAATATCTAGGAATGGACGATCCTCCTGAATATGACGTTGGAGATCCCAAACTACCTGCAACAGATAAAATCCTAATCAGTTTGATAATATATGGCAAATCATAGAAATATACAAGTGCATGGTCTAAGGTACATACCTCATCAGCCCTCAAAACATCGAAGGACTCGCGTAGAATCACTAAATGGTCCATCGTGGTACATGCTGGACTGTCGGGAATCCATCGGTGCATGCGGGGCCTAGCATTAGTATAATCCAGGGCTGGATGAGGAGTGAGAAATAAAAATGCTCATAAATATATGCCTGGAGCAGCGCCATATATCCACTAATCTGTCGAACGGATGCCCTAGACGCAATCCTCAACTGCCGATATAAATGAGCTAAGGCACCAGCACCTCAGGCATGTGTGCTCACCCTATCCAGATCCCAAAGTAGAGAAAGATAAGCTATAGGCACCCTCGTCCCGCTCTTATCAACAAAGAGTGTGCATCCTAACAAAAATAGAAAATACCCTCGCGCTGCACACTCTATCCTATGGTGGCTATCTCTATCAGATACAGCATGAAAATGACTCTTCAGCCACTCTAACCTCATAGACTTATCGCGTACTGATAGCACCTCCTGATGTGCGTCTACCTGTGACACACCCAACAGCTCCACTAGTAGGTCCTCAGCATCCCGATCACTTATCCTATCATATGATAGTAACACTGAGGCACCTATGACACTAATCCCTAATATGGCAGCAATGTCATCTCGCCAAAGAGAAGATGGAAGGTGTTCGTCTCGAGCTGCCATCTCTCTATGAAGCCCGAGACAAGAATCTTATCAGCGAACCGTTAAGAGCAGTGCACTAGTTCAACCAAGCCTGACTGCTGAACTAATGCTCTAAACCTCCTATTCGATTGCCCCGATGCCCACCACTGCCACTCACCTACCTTGACAGCATGGTTCATGCACTTCAATGGGGCCGTTCCTATAAAACATAAATGGATAACATGAACAAATTATATAACAGCATCATAATAATGCATTAAAGAAAATACACTATAATAACAAACAAACAATACCTATTGCCTCCAGATGGAGGCTGCTATATGTGTCCTAAAACTACTAAGGACAGAATCATCCTCTAAACTGCCTGGACAAGGCCCATCCACTTTATCACTAATATCCATAGATGGGATGTCTCGTCTACTATCTCAGCTGGGGGCGATGGTGCAATAGGAACCTCTGGTGCAACATGATCCTCTGGCTCAGCATGCCTGCCACGACGTCTCCTGGCAGACATTGTGGGTCTAACTCGTAAGGGACCAGCATCCATATCTGATACATGACATTAATCAGCATTAACATGCAAGATTAAAATATGAATAAATTAAAAAATATCCAAATTTATTCTAGAAATACTTAACTATACCAATTTATAATCAATTTAAAAATTTACTAAATATAATATTTTTTAAACTACTTATATAAAAGTACTTATATAAAAAATTAAAATTTATTAAAATATTTAAAATCTCGTGGTTCACTCTGTACGACCTAGTAGGTCGTACAGAGTGATCTCTGTTCGGCCTAGTGGGCCGAATAGAGAATCTATGTTCCACCCTAGGTGTGTCCTCTATTTGGCCCATCAGGGTCAAACAGAGACTCGACCATGACTTGCCAGAGGGGGGTGGAGGGGATGAAGAGAAGCGGAGGGAGGGATGGAGAAGGGTGGAGACGAAGCTACGAAGGCAGGAGAAGGCTGCAGGGGAGGGAGGGGGGGCAGAGCTGAGGGAGGCAAGGGAACCGGAGGCGGTGGGTTTATGAAACCTACCGCCGCTGGTTGCTGCCGGTGCCGGGAAAGGAGCTGTCGGTGCCAGAAAGAAAGCTGCTGGGGATGCCGCTCGATGCCGAGGAAGAAGATCACCGGAATGAGGCTTGCCGGTGCCGAAGAAGAAGTAGGGAGAGGGGAAAGACGATCGGGTGGTGCGTTGAGAAGGAGTGCGCGACTAATTTGAGAGAAGGGAGAAGGGTGTAGAAAAAAAATAATTTAAAAATATTAAATTTTAGAGGAGTACAAAAAGCAATTTGCGAGGTGTAGAAAGTTAAAAAAAATTAAAATTAAAAGGGGTGCCTAGAGCAAACGGGACGGTGCAAATAGAAATTCCCACTTAGAACCCCCAGCGTCGTGGAAAGACGAGTAGTTTTTCAAACCGGTACCTTTTGGCACCGGTTTTAAAACAAAGGGGTGGGAACAAAAAATTTTGCCAAAATGATGTTAAAGTGAAAAATGCCATTTCAAATGGCGTTTTTCACTTCCACGTCATAACCCTCGACTCGGCCTCGTCAGCGGGGCTGCTGACGGAGGGGTAGAAATCGTCACTTGGAGTGGCGATTTCAATTTAATGAAATCGCCACTCCAACTGGTGATTTCATTTAAGTTGAAATCACCACTTCAAGTGGCGATTTCTATCCTGAAATGGCTACTCCAAGTGGCAGACTTAAATCCCTACGGAGACTTAAATGCTATGTGATGCTGCTAGATCACCCCCCTCGAACGTCCGCGAGCGTCTGGTCGCCTTCTCCAGCGAGCCCGGAATCTTTCGGCGAGCTTCTCGCATCTGGGAGCCTGCAAAAAGTCTTGGGGGCCGGAGATTCCGGCGAGGACCCTCCGACGCTCAAGTCAGAGCTCTGGGCAACAGCCGTGAGCTTGAGGAAGCTCGAAAGAGAAAGAGAGAGAGGCTCAAAGAAGAGCTCTCTGTGAGCAGGAATGAGCGTTTAGGAGTGTTATGAGTGCATTTTTTTTGTGGTTACCGAAGTTACCTGGTCGGGGGTCCCTCTTACCCATTTTATAGATGTTTAGAGTTTGTCTAGTTTGAGTGGTTGAGGACTCATAATGATGACTTTGGTGGGTGAAGCATCAGAGCTGATGTCTGTGAGGCATGGTTGCTGCCACTTGTCAAAGCATTTAAGGTGATGGCAGGGCTTGCTCCCTCCTTTGGCATGTTAGGGCTACAGGTTAAATCCCATCAAAGTGGGTGGCTGCAGCTGGTTGGTGGGTCAAGTTCCGTTAGAGTAGGTGGCCACTTGATTTGACCGCTGCATGGAAGAGAGATAAAAGGTGGTCGAGTCTCATCACCATCATGAGCCACACATCCGTCTGGGATGAAAGAGTTAGGAGTTGAAGCCAGCTGTCCCTTGTAGAGCGTTGATTATAGAGTGCTTGCATTACACTGTTTATAACGAGGCCGAGCACTGTTCATGGCCAAGGCGAGATGTCCGTGGCCAAGCTGGGGTGTCAAGGCCAGGCTGGAGGCCGTTGAGGACTTCTTAATATAGGAGAGAGAATAAGGCAATAAGTGCCTTAGAGCATGTGGGTGCACATGGCCTTTATGAGACCATAAATGCCTTGGTGCGAAAGATATAATCATGGCGGAGGCTGAGCGGGAGCGCCGCGGCGAAACGAGATGAGACAAGGCCGACATGGATGATGCCGGGCGAGGCCGACTTGGATGATGCCGGGGCGAGGCCGACTTGAATGATGTTGGGACGAGGCTGACTTGAATGATGCCGGGACAAGGCCGACTTGAATGAGAGGGCCGACTTAAATGAGGCGGGGCTGACTTGGAAGAGGCTGGGATGGGACGATGTCGAGGCGGGGCCTTGAATGAGAGGGCCAACTTGAATGAGAGGGCCGACTTAAATGAGGCGGGGCTGACTTGGAAGAGGCAGGGACGGGACGATGCCGAGGCGGGGCCAACTTGAATGAGAGGGCCAACTTGAATGAGAGGGCCGACTTAAATGAGGCGGGGCCGACTTGAAAGAGGCCGGGACGGGACGATGCCGAGGCGGGGCCAACTTGAATGAGAGGGCCGACTTGGAAGAGGCCGGGATGGGACGATGCCAAGGCGGGGCCAACTTGAATGAGAGGGCCGATTTGAATGAGGCAGGGCCAACTTGTAAGAGAGCGGGAGGAGGCCGACTTGGCCTCTCCCTCCCTTCACGTCCATGGGCTCCACTCCATTAAATGCTGGCCTACGTCATTCTGCACCATTAAATGCTCCAGTCTACCGGCCATTAATGACAAAAGGCCTTTGGACAAACCCACGCACATAACGTGGCCCCCTTTTTCCTTTTTGTTCTCTTTCTTCATCATGACGGAGCAATGCCGCGGAGGAAATGTTTAATGCTCATCGTGCCCTTCGAAAAGAAAACCGAGTAGAACAGTGAGGCTGCCTAGGAATTAAGCCGTCCAAGAAGGCCGCCGCGGCCGCCTAAGAAAATTGTCTGGAAATCGCTATCTTGAGAGGATGCCATCCAAAAATTGTTGTCTTTATTGCCTATTGGATCAACTGGCCCCATCAAATGCCCCCCACACTCCTTGAGCTTGTGTGCTGCGCATCAGCTAAGCGAAAGGAGTGTAGAACTTTAAGAAATTTTTGAGGTAAATTGATTACCTTGTGTTCGCCACTCAAAAGCAGCACACGCCAATTTTTTGGGGGTATGCTCGTCGATTAGCCGCTGGGGCAAAGATAAAACCGTTGAGGCTGCAATAATGTGGCTGAGGCAGAGATAAAATTGCCGAAGCAGAAATAAAGCCGTGGAGGGAGATAAAATTGCCGAAGCAAAAATAGAGCCGTGGAGGCTGCAATAATGCTGCTGAGGCTGAGATAAATTATCGAAGCAGAAATAGAGCCGTGGAGCTGCAATGATGCCGCTGAGGCTGAGATAAAATTGCTGAAGCAGAAATAGAGCTGTGGAGGCTGCAATGATGCCGCTGAGGCTGAGATGACGCCACTGAGGCAGAGATAAAGCCGTTAAGGCTGCAATGATGCCGCTGAGGTAGAGATAGAATTGCCAAAGCAGAAATAGAGCCGTGGAGGCTGCAATGATATCGCTGAGGCTAAGATAAAGCCGTTGAGGCTGCAATAATGCCGCGGAGGCAGAGAGAAAGCCATGAGGCTACAAATAATGCCATGGAGGCAGAGAGAAAGCCGTTGAGGCTACAATGATGCCGCGGAGGCAGAGATAAAGCCGAGGAGGCTGCAATAATGCCATGGAGGCAGAGAGAAAGCCGTTGAGGTTGCAATGATGCCATGGAGGCAGAGATAAAGTCGAGGAGGCTGCAATAATGCTGCGAAGGCAGAGATAAAGCCGAGGAGGCTACAATAATGCCGCGGAGGCAGAGAGAAAGCCATTGAGGTTGCAAACCACCTTGGGGGTTTGTGTACTGCCTGAGGGGCGACTCAATCGGGTACGGAGCTGTTAGGAACTTGAACCGACTCAGAGGGGCACTTCTGTGCCAGGGCCGAGTGGTGTCCCATTAGCCGCAATGCCGATGAGCTCCTTTAGAACCATCTTGGGGGTTTATGTGCCGCCCGAGGGGCGACTCAACCGAGTACGGAGCTGTTAGGGACTTGAACCGACTCGGGGGAACTTCTGTGCCGGGGCCGAGTGGTGTCCTATTAGCCGCGATGCCGATGAGCTCCTTTTGAACTACCTCGAGGGTTTGTGTACCGCCCGAGGGGTGACTCGATCGGGTACGGAGCTGTTAGGGACTTGAATCGATTCGGGGGGCACTTATGTGCCGGGACCGAGTGGTGTCCCATTAGCCGCGATGCCAGTGAGCTCCTTTTGAACCGCTTCGGGGGTTTGTGTGCTGCCCGAAGGGCGACTCGGCTGGTACGGAGCTGTTAGGAACTTGAACCGACTGGAGGGCACTTCTGTGCCGGGGCCGAGTGGTGCCCCGTTAGCCGCGATGCTGGTGAGCTCCTTTTGAACGCCTCGGGGGTTTGTGTGCCGCTCGAGGGACGACTCGTCGGGTACAGAGCTGTTAGGGACTTGAACCGACTGGGAGGCACTTCTGTGCCAGGGCCGAGTGGTGTCCCGTTAGCCGCGATGCCAGTGAGCTCCTTTTGAACCACCTCGGGGGTTTCACGGCCGGCCCGGGGGTGACCTTATGATCGCAGGACCATTAAGAGCCTTTTTTGAGAGGTTAATTTTGTCAGGTTTTCTGTAATGCATTCAGATACTAATGAAAAGAAACTTTTTCTCAAAGTATAGTGTACTTAGCTTTTTCGTAGCTGTTTTCTTTGTGTCGTATTTGGTGTCGACGTCGATTATAGACTTGAGAGCTTTTTCTTTAAAAAATTGGTCTCCTTCTGCTGAGATGATGACCTGCTCCCCCAGGAAACTATGTTGATTGAAGGTGGAGGGTACCAGTGCTGAAATCCGAAGGCAGTTGGAATGGAATCCGCATGAGGTCTTGGGCTCAGATTGGCTCTGGGTGCAGCAGAGAAAAAAAGAGAGGGGGTAGATGAGTCAACAATCAAGCCCTTTGCCCTCATCTTCCATCTTGCATTAATAGCATCAGCACGTCTCGGCTTATCACCATCAGGAATTAGAATGCCCATAAATACTTGGGGTGACTAGGAGTTAGGATTTGGATGGCAAGTAGTGGCGCTCTTGCTGGCTAACAAGCCTAAGCCTTAAATTGCCGATGAGCTTGAGTTTGAGGTTGCTCTGATGCCGCTAAGCTCCAAAGAAATATGACAGTGGTGAGTCTCTCACTGGAGAGATCTCTCACGGATAGATGGTGGATGGCTTGAGCGACAACTAAAGGAGCAGCATGGGCTCTTGTTTGTTGCTGTGAGGCTATGAAATATCGCTCCCATAGCTTTTGGATAGCTGCCATGGATGTTTGGACTTGTAGAGTGAGGGTGGCACGATGCTCTGCTTGAATGGCCCGAGATAATGGTGACGATGGAGCAGAGAGCTGGCCTCCTATTGCTCAGCTCGTTGAGGGTGCCCCCCAGCATAACTGGCGGAAGCTTCCATTGTTGTCGTAGAGGAAGTGAGAGCTTGTAGCTTAGTGTCACAGAACTCTGCTTTCTCCCCCTTCCTAGCGTGCCAATCTGATGCTGCCAGATCACCCCCCTCGAATGTCCTCGAGCGTCCGGTCACCTTCTCCAGTGAGCCTAGGATCTTTCGGCGAGCTTCTTGCATCTAGGAGCCTACAAAAAGTCCCGGGGGCCGAAGATTCCGGCGGGGACCCTCCGATGCTCAAGTCAGTGCTATGGGCAACAACCGTGAGCTTGAGGAAGCTCGAAAGAGAAAGAGAGAGAGGCTCAAAGAAGAGCTCTCTGTGAGTAGGAATGAGCGTTTAGGAGTATTATGAGTGTGTTTTTTGTGGTTACCGGAGTTACCTGGTCGGGGTCCCTCTTACCCATTTTATAGATGTTTAGAGTTTGTCTAGTTTGAGTGGTTGAGGCCTCATAATGATGACTTTGGTGGGTGAAGCGTCAGAGCTGATGTCTGTGGGGCATGGGTGTTGCCACTTGTTAGAGCATTTAAGGTGATGGCAGGGCTTGCTCCCTCCTTTGGCATGTCAGGGCTGCAGGTTAAATCCCATCAAAGTGGGTGGCTGCAGCTGGTTGGTGGGTCAAGTTCTGTCAGAGTGGGTAGCCACTTGATGTGATCGCTGCAGGAAGAGAGATAAAAGGTGGTCGAGTCTCGTCACCATCACGAGCTACACATCCGTCTGGGATGGAAGAGTTGGGAGTTAAAGCCAGTTGTCCCTTGTAGAGCGTTGATTATAGAGTGCTTGCATTACACTGTTCATAACGAGGCCGAGCACTATTCATGGCCGAGGCAAGATGTCCGTGGCCAAGCTGGGGCGCCGAGGCCAAGCTGGAGGCCATTGAGGACTTCTTAATACAGGAGAGAGAATAAGACAATAAGTGCCTTAGAGCATGTGGGTGCACGTGGCCTTTATGAGGCCATAAATGCCTTGGTGCGAAAGATATAATCATGGCGGAAGCCGAGCGGGAGAGCCACAGCGAAACCGGATGAGACAAGGCTGACTTAGATCTTAGATGATGCCGGGCGAGGCCGACTTGGATGATGCCGGGCGAGGCCGACTTAGATGATGCTGGGGCGAGGCCGACTTGAATGAGAGGGCCGACTTAAATGAGGCGGGGCCGACTTGGAAGAGGCCGGGATGGGACGATGCCGAGGCGGGGCCGACTTGAATGAGAAGGCTAACTTGAATGAAAGGGCCGACTTAAATGAGGTGGGGCTGACTTGGAAGAGGCTGGGATGGGACGATGCCGAGGCGGGCCAACTTGAATGAGAGGGCCGATTTGAATGAGACGGGGCCAACTTGTAAGAGAGCCAAAGGAGGCCGACTTGGCCTCTCCCTCCCTTCGCGTCCGTGGGCTCCACTCCGTTAAATGCTGGCCTACGTCATTCTGCACCATTAAATGCTCCAGTCCTTTGACTTAACTACCAGCCACAAAAGGCCCTTGAACTAACCCACGCACGTAACGTGGCCCCCTTTTTCTTTTTTGTTCTCTTTCTTCATCATGACAGAGCAATGCTGCAGAGGAAATGTTTAATGCTCATCGTGCCCTTCGAAAAGAAAACCGAGTAGAACAGTGAGGCCGCCTAGGAATTAAGCCGTCCAGGAAGGCAGCCGCGGCCGCCTAGAAAATTATCTGGAAATCGCTATCTTGAAAGGATGCCATCCAAAAATTATTGTCTTTATTGCCCATGGGGTCAACTGGCCCCATCACTATGGATCTTCGTTTGCCTTCCTTCCTTGCATAATCTTCTAGCAAATCAAAAAAGGGGTTAGATGATGGTTAATGATTCAGTCATTGGATCAATCAGAATTATCTTATTCTATCTATTATCTTGTTAATCAAAATTATCTTGTTATATCTATTATATTGTTAATCAGAATTATCTTGTTATATATATTATCTTGTTATATCTATTATCTATAACAAGATAATAGATATAACAATCAGAATTATCTTGTTATATGTTATATATATTATCTTGTTATATCTATTATCTATAACAAGATAATAGATATAACAAGATTATTGATAATAGAGGGTTAGGGTTACTGGGAGGCTCCGAGCGTTTAAGAAGGGATCACGCTCGGGTTACTCGATAACTGAGAAAATTATCACTTGGAGTGGTGATTTCAGGATAGAAATCGCCACTTCAAGTGGCTATTTCAACTGAACTAAATCGCCATTTGAAGTGACGATTTCACTTGGATTTGAAATCACCATTTCAAGTGATAATTTTAACTCAAATGAAATCGTCACTTCAAATGATGATTTCTACTTGTTCCATTGACAGAGCCAAGCCGAGAGAATATTGTAACACCATTTTGCCAATATATTTTGTTTCCACCCGGGGGATGGGCGCGCGTGCCCTGTTCCCCGTTGCTTTCCGTCGCTCTGTACATGAGCACCGATTCTTGTCCTCATAAATGGTGGTACTTGCTGGCAGAATGGAAGGGTCTTTTACTTGGGAAAAAAAAGAAAGTCTTTTATGGATCCGTTCCGTTAGCTAGTAATTATCAGTTTAGAGGTGGAGTTATTAGATACATATCATCTATATATGATTCACTAGATGGATTTCACACCATCTATGTGGTGTCTACCATGCATTTATGTCTAGTGATGACGCCCAATCATCGATCCTGCATGTCGGGAACGGATGGATTCTCCAGGCTCCGCTTCACCAGGTTACCTGCAAAGAAGTTCCAGGACCGAAGAGGATTCTCCGGTGGGACCCTCCGACGCCCAAGTTAGCAATTAAGGTCACAACCGAAGAGGAGCTCGAATGAGCTCTTTTTAGGTGAAAGGATGCTCCAGAGGAGAAGGGATTTCTCTCTGGGTCTTAAGATAACGATATTCCAGGGATTATCGCCCATACCTTATTTACTGAGTGGATTCACCTTTTTATAGGGGTTGACCCTGGCATGATCACGTGGGATTCCGTGAGGAGGAAATGTCTGCGGAGTTCTTGGGAGTTGCATGAATCTGCGCTGGTTGGTGGGTCCTGTCTCATCGGAAAGGGAGAAAGCGGCGGTTGGTGGGCTAAGTCCCATCAGCCAGCGGGGCTATTGGGTAGCTAGGTCCAGTCCCATCAGCAGCGTGGCCAGCGAGTAGTTGGATCTGGCATTGTCAGGCGGCGCGGGTCAGAGAGGTAGCGTCCCGAGCTACCAGAGCCGTGTTGGGGCAGGTTTGGAGGAAACCGGGAAGTCTTGACTCTCTCGGAGGAGTCGAAGCTTATCTGGGTCGGCCAAGGGTGGCTGGGGCCGACCTTGCCGACTAGGACATGCCGGGGCAGGGCCGACTCGGCGATCCTGGAGATACCAGGGGCCGAGAAGGGCCGACCGGGAAGGGTCGGGGCTGACTTGGCGAGCTTGGAGGTGCCGAGGGCCGAGAGGGGCCGACTCGTGATCTTGGAGGTGCCGGGGGCCAAGAGTGGCCGACTAGGAAAGGTCGGGGCTGACTCAGCGGGCTTGGAGGTGCCGGGGCCGAGAGGGGCCGACCAGGAAGGGTCGGGCTGACTCGGTGGGCTTGGAGACGCCGGGGCCGAGAAGGGCCGACCCGGAAGGGTCGGAGCCGACTCGGTGGACTTGGAGACGCCGGGCCGAGAAGGGCCGACCAAGAAAGGTCGGGGTCGACTCGGCGGACTTGGAGATGCGGGGCCGAGAAGGGCCGACCAGAAAGGGTCGGGACCGACTCGGCGGGCTTGGAGGTGCCAAGGCCGAGAGGGGCCGACCAGGAAGGGTCAGGGCCGACTCGACGGGCTTGGAGACGCCGAGGCCGAGAAGGGCTGACCAGGAAAGGTCGGGCCGACTCGCGGATTGAGACGCCGGGGCCGAGAAGGGCCAACCAGGAAAGGTCGGGGCCGACTCAGCGGACTTGGAGACATCAAGGCCGAGAAGGGCCGACCAGGAAGGGTCGGGGCCGACTCGGCGGGCTTGGAGGTGCCGGGGCCGAGAGGGGCCAACCAAGAAGGGTCGGGGCCGACTCGGTGGGCTTAGAGACGCCGGGGCCGAGAAGGGCCGACTAGGAAAGGTCGGGGCCGACTCGGCGGACTTGGAGACGCTGGGGCCAAGAAGGGCCGACCAGGAAGGGTCGGGGCCGACTCAGCGAGCTTGGAGGTGCCGGGGCCGAAAGGGGCTGACCAGGAAGGGTCGGGGCCAACTCGGCGGGCTTGGAATGGCTAGAGCGCACCCATGTTTTGATTTTACCAAAATTACCCTTGGGGCTACGCTAGCTACATTAGATTCCCCCCCGCCCCTGAGCGCTAAGGGCCACGCGTCTGCAGTCCTTTGGGTGAAAGGGGCGCAAAATTCAAAAAGAATGATTGTCTCCTTTAGTGGCTTTAAATGGGCTGATGTGCTGGCACTTTGTTTCGAGGCAGTGTCACTTCGAAGATCTTCCGTAATCATGCGTTAGGTGGTGATGACGTTGGCATCGGACGCTCCGGAGAAAGAGCCCATTGGGTGATGGGAAAAAGGCAAGGGCATCATTACCGCTCTGTTTTCTATGGCCCGCGATTGGCCGGGGATCACATCTTCTGGAGTGGATCGAGGCAACACGCCTTGGGCGCAGGCGAAATTTTTAGCCAGCAGTCTGCGACGCAATGGGCGCGCGCCAGATGGCGGGATCTGAGGGGGCGTTAGCTGGAGACGGGGGGCTATAAAAACCCCCCAAGGGCCTGTAGAAACCTTTACGCTGCCATTACTTTCTTCTTCTACTTTCTTCTTCTTTGAGTTCTTCTGCAACCTGAGTCTTTCCAACTCCCAGGTTAGTTTCATCCCTTTTTTTAACCCATGGATCGCCATGCCATTAGGGAGGGCAAGAGACCCGTAGAAGAGTCTTCCCAGTCTAGCAATGAGGACCAGGCCCCTGTAGCTAGAAGTCGAATGCCTCAGTTGGTGGGCGGTGTAGTTATCCGTGGTGAATCGGGGCAGCAGGACCCCCGATCATCTCCGATCCTCCTATTAGGGCAGTTCCCTTGTCTTCTCGTCGTCCGGCACTTCCTTCGGCGTGAGTTATGATCCAGCGGGTCCAGCTGGGGTGGCTTCCACCATGACCTCTAAGGATATAGAGACCCTTAGGGCTAAATACAATGTCCCTGACTTTATTGACCTGTCCATGCTGGGGCCCGAGGACAGGGTGACCTCTGACCATCCGGGCCGGGTCGCTCTGTACGAGGAGTTCTTCCGGTGCGGGCTGCACCTTCCTTTCCATCCTTTTTTCCTTAATCTCTTAGATAGGTATAGGTTAGTGCCAGCACAGTTGACTCCGAACTCGATTCGGATCATTTGCGCCTTTGTAATCCTCTGCCACTTCGACGGGGCCCATCCAGGGCTGTCCCTGTTCCGAGCTTTCTATAAGCTCCGCCGTCAAGGTGAGGGTGCCTGGTGGGAATTTACCGCCAGGCCGGGTAGAGCCTTCCCCTTGGGTCTCCCATCCAAAATTAGGGGTGAAAACCTAGATTTCTCTTTGCCCATGTCGAGGGGGTTAGGGCCGCTTGGAGGGAGCCCGATACGAGCTCCAACGAAGATTCCACCGTAGGGGATAGGGATAGGGAGTTATTCACCCTACTATCCAACTGTCAAATCCCCAATTACAAGGAACTCCTATCCGAGGAGAACCTGTTAGAAGCCGAGTTAGCCCCATCGACCGGTGAGCTTGGTGCCTGAATTCTTCTATCCATCCTTCGATTTATTGTATGCCGCTACTGATGCTCGTTACTCTTTTGTGCAGCAATAAGGGTTTCTGCCAGTGACTTTTAGGCCGTCTTGAGGCAAAAAAGGAGGGTGACTGGAGAGTCGTCCAGGCCGGCGAAGAAACCCCGAGAAAGGGAGCCGGCAAGACCGGCCGCAGCCCCCACAGCCCCGACACCCGCGGGGGAGCCGGCTGAGAAGAAGCCGGTTGTAAGGGCGGCCTGGAAGCTGCGAGGGCTGAGATCGAAGAAGGGGAGATCCCGGCCACCACCGAGATAATGGTGGTGGTTTTGGATGGAGAGGAGGAAGCTCCCACCACCGCCGATGTGCCCGAGGCGGGGCGGGTCACTGTTGCTGTTGGCCCTCCGGCCGCTGTCGAGCCGGATAGAGAAGGTGCTCCCCCAACCACCAGTGAGGGGGAGCGGGTCACCAGGGAGGCCCGAAATGGGGCGAAGGCGACCAAGGAGCAAAGGAGGGAGTCGGGGAGCTCATCCCGCCAACCGGCCTGGCACCCGGCCCGCCCCCAAGCCAAAGGCCCACAGGTGGGGCAGACGAGGCTGGTTCCCCCAATCAGTTCAATGGCAGACGACGCGTAGGCCTTCCGCCTCCTGTCAGGGGTCCGAACCGCCGAGCTCGAAGAGGAGATGCAGGGGATAAGTCACTCCGCGCTCCTGGACATGGTAATGGTTTCTGTTGTCCAGGTAAATTTTGAGCACTTGTTATTCTTCCATATTTCTTCTTCTTCTCGTAGCTGACATGTTTCCTCTACCATAGTTGGTCACTGGAGCATTGGGCCTTCGCGAGGCGCTGGCCCACTCTTCTACCATAATCTCTAAGGCCCTGGCGCAGGCCCATAAGTATAAGAAGGAGAGTCTGGCACAGGCTGAAAGCCTTGCTCGCCTGCACCAGGAAAACTCGGCCCGCGAGGAGAGCTGGGCCGGTCACATGAGGGAGATGGAGAGCCGGGTCAAAGACGAGAGCGGCCGGACCTCCGCGGCCGAGGCCAAGATGGAGCTGGCTTCAGAGAGATTGAGGGTCGCCACGATGCAGAACGAAAAGTTGACTCAGCGGCTCCAATGCGCTGAGGAGGAGACTCGGATCGCGGCGGAGAGAGTAGCCGCCACGAAGAAGGTGGCGGCGGAGGCTGCAGAGAGAGCGGCCGCTACAGAGAAGGCGGCGACGGACTTGGAGAAGGCCGGGGTGGTGGTCTGTGCTGACGAGGCCAGCGCCCGTGCTGCAGAGGCCGAGAGCAAGGCCTAGGAGGCCGAGGCCAGGGCACAACGGACCGAAGCCGAGGCGGGGTAGGCCGTCCCCAACTATAAGGCCTCGCCGGAGTTCAAGCAAGAAGTCATCGAGGCCAGCCTCGACGCCTATATTCAGGGCTTCGAAATGTGCAAGGTCAGAGTATCCGCGGCCCTTAAGATCGACATTGCTGAACTCGAAGATATCCGGCCTGGGGATTCTGACGAGGAGCCTGCGGAGAAAAAGGACGAAGGGAAGCCCAGCCCTGGCGAGCCTTGAGTTATTTTTTTCTTTTACTTTATTGTATGTAACCGGCCTCAGGCCCAATTTTGTATCCTTCTTCAATAGTCAATGAAAAAAGACTTTTTCTCCTAACTTCTTTGTGTTTCGATCCATTCCACCTTCCTTCTTCTGAGAAAAACACCTTACTGTGCCTTACTTCCTGTGGCCAAACCATGTATACTGACGACATTGAAGCCGAATATAGTATCTTTTAAGATGTTCCGCGACTCCGAACTTAGCCAATATTCGAATGCGTCTCTAGGATGTAGGCCGGCCATATGAACAGTCACTTAAGATGTTTTGTGCTGTCGCAGGCTGTTCACAAGAAGGCCTGCTTACGCATGAGTCCCCAAAGGCTTGGAAAGATCTCCGGGTGGCTTGACGCCAAGCCTAACTTTGGAGGCGTCTGAATTGACCAGAGATGATTAAGGTTGATTCTGCCATCGTGAGGGGTTTGCGTGTCACCTGAGGGGTAGCTCGGCGGGTACGGAGCTGCTAGGGCCTTAACCGACTCGGAGGCACCGTCGTGCCGGGGCCGAGTGGTGTCCCATTAGCTGCGATGCCGGCGAGCTCCTTTTGAACTGCTTCAGGGGTTTATGTGCTGCCTGAAGGGTGACTCGACCGGATGCGGAGCTGCTAGGGTCTTAACCGACTCAGGGGCACCGCCGTGCCGGGGCCGAGTGGTGTCCCGTTAGCCATGATGCCGGTGAGCTCCTTTTGAACTGCTTCAAGGGTTTTGTGCCGCCTGAAGGGCGACTCGACCGGTACGAAGCTGCTAGGGTCTTAACCGACTCGGGGGCACCGCCGTGCCGGGGCCTAGTGGTGTCCCGTTAGCCGCGATGCCGGCGAGCTCCTTTTGAACTGCTTCAGGGGTTTGTGTGCTGCCTGAAGGGCGACTCGATCGGGTACGGAGCTGCTAGGGTCTTAACCGACTCGGGGGCACCGCCATGCCGGGGCCGAGTGGTGTCCCGTTAGCCGTGATGCCGGCGAGCTCCTTTTGAGAGATCTGGTCCTTGAGGCAAGGGAGAGTAGGCCGTTACGTCAGAAGGGACCCCTTTATTGCTCACACCCTAGGGGAATACATTATTGGTAATATTGGCGAAGGTTATCCGCATTCCAGGTGCGTGGAATGGGTTGTCCATCGAGCTGTTCTAATTTGTATGCCCCGGTGGAGCACCTCGGCGATGCGATAAGGGCCCTCCCAGTTGGGGGATAGTTTGCCCCCCTCAGTAGGCTTTGAAACCTCAGCTTTTCTCAAAACCAAATCTTCGTGGCGGAAAACCTTAAGGCGAACTCGAGCATTGTAGTACCTGGCCGCTCGCTGACAGAAAGTCACCATGCATAGCCTTGCCCGATCATGCGCCTCGTCGATGAAGTCCAAATTAGCCCGAATCAGCGCGGAGTTGTTTTCTTCACTGAAGGACTCCACGCGCGGACTGGGTAGTCCAATCTCGACAGGAATGACGGCCTCGGATCGAAGGCGAGACTGAAGGGAGTCTCGCCCGTCGGGGCTCTGGGGGTCGTGTGATAGGCCCATATCACGCTGGGGAGCTCCTCCACCCAATGACCTTTGGACCCGTCCAACCTGGTTCTGAGTCCTCTAAGGATGGTGCGGTTCATAACCTCCGCCTCCCCGTTGGTTTGGGGGTGGCCAATGGAAGTGAATCGATGATGAATGCCTAGCTCGTCACAGAAGGCTTTGAATGCTTCGTTGTTGAATTGGCGGCCGTTGTCCGTGACAAGGGTGTGAGGCAGGCCAAAGCGGCATATGATTGACTTCCAAAAGAAAGCTTTGACTTTGCCTTCAGTGATCTTGGCTAACGCTTCGACCTCGACCCATTTGGTGAAGTAATCAATGGCGACTAGCAAGAACCTCCGTTGCCCAGAAGCTGGGGGGAATGGCCCGAGAATGTCCATTCCCCACTGAGCGAAGGGCCATGGAGCCGAGAGCGGGTTCATCGGGGTAGATGGTTGATGTTGGATGTGTGCATGGCGCTGGCAACCATCGCATTTCTGAACTAATTTAGCCGCATCCTCCCTCATAGTGAGCCAAAAATATCCCTGACGGAGGGCCTTTTGGGCTAAGGATCTGCCCCCCAGATGGTTTCCACATATGCCCTCGTGGATTTCTCTGAGGATGTAGTCGGCGTCGGTGGGTCCCACGCACTTGAGCAGGGGATAGGAGAATGACCTTCTGTATAGACGCCCATCGAGGAGGATGAATTTGGAGGCTTTCCACTTGAGCAACCTGGCTTCGTTGCGGTCATCAGGGAGTGTGCCGTCAGTGAGATAACGAACGTAGGCATCCATCCATGTGGGCTCTTGGGTGAGCGGAGGATTTCCTCGCTATCCTCTATACTGGGTCTTTCCAAATATTCAATGTAAGCATCCCTTGCCATACCGCCGGCAGAGGTGGCCAGACGAGAAAGGATGTCGGCCTTGGCATTTTCACTTCGTGGAATATAACTGATATTGAAGTAAGCCAGCGAGGAGGTCAGGAGCCGAACCTTGCCCAAGTATTGAGTCATAGCGGGGTCACGCGCCTCGTACTCCCCATTGATTTGCCCAGAGACGAGTTGCGAGTCCGTGAAAGCTCTGAGACGCTTTATTCCAAACTCCTGGGCTAGCCTTAGCCTGGCCAGCAGGGCCTCGTACTCAGCTTGATTGTTGGTGGCTTCGAATAGAAACCGCAGGGCGCATTCCTTCTCTCTCCGCCTGGTCCGGCAAGAATGAGGCCGGCGCCGCTTCCTTGAGAGTTCGATGCGCCGTCCACATGAAGGATCCAAGTTTCCCCATCTTCGCCTGGCTCAGGCTCGCACTGTTCCTTGGCAACCTCTTCAGTCATCTCCTCTGCCCAGGTGCATTCAACTAGGAAGTCAGCCTAGAACTTGAGACTTCAGAGCCGGTCGAGCCTGGAAAGAGAGGTCAAATTCTCCAGCTTGATGGCCCACTTGGCGAGTCATCCTGAGGTATCCGGACGAGCCAGGATGGCTCGCAGGGGTTGATCCGTGAGCACCACAATAGGATGGGCTTGAAAATATGGGCGGAGACGCCGAGCAGAGACTATCAGGGCGAAGATGACCTTTTCTGCTTTGGAGTACCTGACTTTCGCATCATGGAGGACCTTACTCACATAGTAGACAGGCCTTTGAGTTCCATCAGTGTCGAGACGCACCAAAACTGAACTAACGGCTTCCGAAGAAGCAGCTAAGTAGAGAAAAAGACTTTCTCCGTCTCTTGGCTTGGATAGGAGCGGAGGGGAGGACAGAAACGCCTTCAACCCGTCGAAGGCCCTCTGGCAATCGTCAGTCCACTCGAAGCTATTCATCTTCCGCAAGGCCTTGAAGAAGGGCAAGCATCTCTCGGCCGATTTGGAGAGGAAACGACTTAGAGCCGCTATCCTCCCAGTTAATCGCTGCACTTCCTTCTTGCTGGACGGTGGCCTCATGTCAAGTATGGCGCTGATCTTCTCTGGGTTTGCCTCGATCCCCCGTTGGGTCACTATGAAGCCCAGGAACTTGCCTGCCGTGACCCCAAAAGCACATTTCTTGGGTTCAGCTTAACTTGGAAACGACGGAGGTTGTTGAAGGTCTCCTCTAAATCGGAGACGTGATCAGAAGCGCGGGTGCTCTTTGTCAGCATGTCGTCTACGTAGACTTCCATATTCCGGCCTAGCTGGTCCTGGAACACTCTGTTCATCAACCTTTGGTAAGTTGCCCCCGTTCTTGAGGCCAAAAGGCATCACTTTGTAGCAATAAATGCCCTTTTCCATCACGAAGGAGGTGTGCTCCTCGTCGTTGGGGTCCATCCTTATCTGATTGTATCCTGAGAAGGCGTCCATGAAGCTGAGGAGTTTGTGCCCGGAGGTGGAATCTACCAGCTGATCAATCCTTGGCAGGGGAAAGCTGTCTTTTGGACACGCCTTGTTGAGGTTAGTGAAATCTATGCAAATCCTTCAGCTCCCATTTGCCTTACGCACCATGACCACATTGGCCAACAACTGGGGTAGTGTGCCTCCCGGATGTGGCCGGCACTGAGTAGCTTGTTGACTTCCTCGTCAATAGCCTTTTGTCGATCAGGAGCAAAGCTTCTCTTCTTCTAGCGAATTAGACGGTGTTGCAGGTCAATGTTGAGCTTATGGGTGATCACTTCCGGAGGGATGCCGGGCATATCAGATGCTGACCAGGCGAAGACGTCTGAATTAGCCCGCAAAAAGGCTAAGAGATGCTCCCGGTCCTTTGGAGGAAGGAGTCCACCGACACTGACGGTTCTTGCCAGGTCATCTCCAAGAGGGAAGGTCAAAAGATGTTCAGCTGGCTCTCCTCCCTTATTAGAGTCTCTAGGGTCGGATGCTTCAAAGGTTGGTTCAGCTTCCAGAGGACTTGATGCCACGTGATAACAGGGCAGGACTGGGCTGACCTCACGCGCATCTCCCCGACTCCTCCGCTTGTGGGGAATTGCACTAACAGACGCCGGGTGGAAATAACTGCATCCAAAAGGTTCAAACCTGGATGCCCCAGAATGGCATTATATGCCAAGGGAACCCTCAC
Organism: Calamus simplicifolius; assembly: GCA_900491605.1. NCBI lineage: Eukaryota > Viridiplantae > Streptophyta > Magnoliopsida > Arecales > Arecaceae > Calamus > Calamus simplicifolius. The sequence continues at coordinate 340,941 of UESW01003912.1, read as the reverse complement.
AACCAGGAATTTCATTATTACTGTGCTTTGGCATGGCAACGTTCCGGCAGTCACATGCAAAGGTATTTCACCTTCAACCCTCATGGAGTCTCCAGTAAAACCGACCAAAGGGGTCGCCACAGGCTGAAGGGAGTCCAAAGATAATCCCATCCAAACAAAAGCATCGTAGGTAAGGATGTCAGCTGAGCTACCACTATCAACTAATATCCTCTTTACAGGGTGCTTGGCGATCGTCATAGAGACGATGATGCCTTCATTGTTTACATTATCTATGACAGCAGATCCCCCCCAGGAATTACATTACTCGATGCCTCCTCCTCCCTCGGCCGCTTAGATGCGGAGGTTGATCCCCAGGACACCATTCTGATCATCTGCTCCGTGGGGGCGTTGTCGACCGGGGCCTGAACAGGCGGAGGCCCCATGAGGGTTGGCAGCGGCTGCTGCGCCTTCTGCACATATTTGCCGAGGTAGCCCCACTGAATGAGTTCCTCGATGGCTCACTTCAAGCTGTAGCAGCTGTCAGTGTCATGGCCATAGTCCCGGTGGAATCGGCAGTAGCGGCTTTTGTCGCAGGGAGGACCTTTCTTCATGGGAGGAGGGCGCTGGAGGTAAGGCTCGCCTTCGATCTCCATCAGAATGTGAGATCGAGGGGCAAGGAGAGGTGTGAGCTTGCTCTCATCGGGACAGGGCTTCTACGCCTATTTTCGGGTCGACGAGGCAGGTCAGCTCGTCGGTGTCGGGGAGGTCCGCTTGGTTCAGGCGAGCAGGCTTGTGGCTAGAGCTCCTTGAAGATTCTCGGCGGGTGAAGTCGGCTTCATCCGCATGGATATACTTTTGAGCCCGAAGGAGGAGGTCGGAATAAGAGCCCGGGGGCTTCTTATCCAAAGAAAAGGTGAAGCGAGATGGGAGGAGCCCTCGCTTCAACGCCAGCGTCGCTACCGCGTCGTCGAGATGGTAGACCTCAAGGGCGGCAGCTTTGAACCAGGGACACGAAGTCCCGCAGCGACTCTCCCTCCTTCTAACGGATGGAGAAAAGTCTGTCCGCTACCCTTGGAATTCATCGGCAGGCGTCAAAATGTGCCAGAAAAGCCTTCTCCAGCTCTCGGAAGGAGTCGATGCTGTGAGGGGGCAAGCGCGAGTGCCACGCGCGAGCGGCCTTCCGCAGAGTAACAGGAAAGGCCTTGCAGAGGAGGGCGTCCGAAGCACCTTGAACCTGCATCATTGCTTTATAACTCTCGAGATGGTCGAGAGGATCTATCGTACCATCGTACGGGTGCACCTGGGGGAACCGAAACCTGAAGGGGACAGGCTCCTCTAATATCCGGCAGGTGTAAGGAGGACGGGTGTCGAACTCTTTCTCCGGCTGATGGTTGATTTTTCTGGCGAGTTCGTCCAGCCGCCGGTTGTACTCCTCCAGGCGCTCCTCCGCCTGTCGGTTGATTGTTGGGGCCCTCCGAGATGGCTCGAAGGAGGAAGAAGAAGATGAAGAAGACAGAGAGGGAGACGGAAGTCGGGGCTTCTGCCTGGCTCCTCTTGATGACGTGGCCCCGAAGGGACTTTGCTGGGGCCATGATCAGGGGACCGCGGCCGCTTGGAGGGCTCGCGGCGGGATTTCCTTGGGGAAGCTGGGCAATGACCGGACTCCCGCTGATGGCCTCTCGCTGACCGGCTTCCCGCCGGCCGGCCTCCCGCCGACTGGCCTTCCGCCTTGGAGAACCTCCCCTCGCCGACTGTTGACTGGCGGGGGGAGCGGTTTGGTGCTGGGTAGCCATGGACTGCTGCTATTGGAGCCCGTGGACCATAGCAGTGAGAGTTTGGACCTGTTGGGAGAGGGTCACCAATTGCTCCGCCGTTTGGGCGGCTGCGTTTGGCGGTGGGCAGGTAACTGGAGGATCGGCAACAGGGGGGTTGGCCTCTTGCTACCTAACTGGCGGGGGAAGCCCCGCTGGACAGCTGATGGAAGCATCCTGAGCTCGTGTCACCACCATGATTCCAAAGAGAGAAGAGAGGGGGGGAGTAGAGTTTGGCCAGATGTAGCACAGGGAAGCCCTGGGATACTTGCTGCGTTCTACACCAACTTTTCCCCCTATCTGGCGCGCCAATCTGATGACGCCCAATCACTGATCCTGCACATCGGGAACGGATGGATTCTCCAGGCTCCGCTTCACCAGGTTACCTGCAAAGAAGTCCCAGGACCGGAGAGGATTCTCCGGTGGGACCCTTCAACGCCCAAGTTAGCAATTGAGGTCACAGCCGAAGAGGAGCTCGAATGAGCTCTTTTTAGGTGAAAGGGTGCTCCAGAGGAGAAGGGATTTCTCTCTGGGTCTTAAGATAGCGATATTCCGGGGATTATCGCGCATACCTGTTTACTGAGTGGATTCACCTTTTTATAGGGGTTGACCCTGGCATGATCACATGGGATTCCGTGAGGAGGGAATGTCCGCGGAGTTCTTGGGAGTTGTGTGAATCTGCACTGATTGGTGGGTCCTATCTCATTGGAAAGGGAGAAAGCGGTGGTTGGTGGGCTAAGTCTCATCAGCCAGCAGGGCTATTGGGTAGCTGGGTCCAGTCCCATCAGCAGCATGACCAGCGGGTAGTTGGATCTGGCGTTGTCAGGCGGCGCGGGTCAGAGAGGTAGCGTCCCGAGCTACCAAGGCCGTGTTGGGGCAGTTTGGAGGAAACAGGGAAGTCTCGACTCTCTCGGGGGAGTCAAAGCTTATCTGGGTCGGCCAAGGGTGGCTGGGGCCGACCTTGCCGACTAGGACAAGCCGGGGCGGGGCCGACTCGGCGATCCTGGAGATGCCGGGGCCTGAGAAGGGCCGACCGGGAAGGGTCAGGGCCGACTGGCGAGCTTGGAGGTGCCGAGGGCCGAGAGGGGCCGACTCAGTGATCCTGGAGGTGCCGGGGGCGAGAGGGGCCGACTAGAAAAGGTCGGGGCCAATTCGGTGGACTTGGAGACGCCGGGGCCGAGAAGGGCCGACCAGGAAGGGTCGGGGCCGACTCGGCGGGCTTGGAGGTGCCGGGGCCGAGAGGGGCCGACCAGGAAGGGTCGGGGCCGACTCGGCGGGCTTGGAGACGCCAGGGCCGAGAAGGGCCGACCCAGAAGGGTCGGGGCCGACTCGGCGGACTTGGAGACGCCGGGGCCGAGAAGGGCCGACCAAGAATGGTCGGGGCCGACTCGGTGGACTTGAAGATGCCGGGGCCGAGAAGGGCCGATCAGGAAAGGTCGGGGCCGACTCGGCGGGCTTGGAGGTGCCGGGGCCGAGAGGGGCCGACCAGGAAGGGTCGGGGCCGACTCGGCAGACTTGGAACGCCGGGACCGAGAAGGGCCGACCAGGAAAGGTCTGGGCCGACTCGGCGGACTTGGAGACGCCGGGACCGAAAAGGGCCGACCAGGAAAGGTCGGGGCCGACTCGACGGATTTGGAGACGCCAGGGCCGAGAAGGGCCGACCAGGAAAGGTCGGGGCCGACTCGACGGACTTGGAGATGTCGAGGCCGAGAAGGGCCGACCAGGAAGGGTCGGGGCTGACTCGGCGGGCTTGGAGGTGCCGGGGCCGAGAGGGGCCGACCAGGAAGGGTCGGGGCCGACTCGGTGGGCTTGGAGACGTCGGAGCCGAGAAGGGCCGACCAGGAAAGGTCGAGGCCGACTCGGCGGACTTGGAGACGCCGGGGCCGAGAAGGGCCGACCAGGAAGGGTCGGGGCCGAGTCGGTGGGCTTGGAGGTGCCGGGGCCGAGAGTGGCCGATCAGGAAGGGTCGGGGCCGACTCGACGGGCTTGAAATGGCTGGTGTGCACCTATGTTTTGATTTTGTCGAAATTACCCTTGGGGCTACGCTAGCCACATCATCTAGCATTGGTTTTTTTTCATATGACCACTTCTGAAGTTTTCTGGGATTGTGTCCAGGTGATTGTTGATTCTGGCATTTGCATGGGCCCACTGGTGAGGTAAATTAAGATAAACAAAAAAAGGGTTGAGTCACCTTTAAGAGTTAGCTTCAAAAAAATAGGTCATTATCATCGAAAATTTGCTCGAAGATTCTGACATCCTAAACTTGCTAGTATTATGAGTTGCTTTCTTGAATTCCTTTCCGCTGTGCATTCTGCCATGATTTGATCCTTTGCTTCCCATTCTGTTCCTGTTGACTTTATTTCTTTCGCATTTGAGTCTTCTTATATCTTCGGATAATTTAGGATGCTGATCTCTCAGTTGATATTACTAACAACTTAAAAAAAATTCGGAACTCATGCTTCTTTTATTATATAGGGAGAAAACATGCTTGATTTGATCATGCCTGACAGGATCCTGCTTAAATCTAGATTTAGAAGATTTATAGCATATGCAACCCTACATAAAATATTATGTGATTTAAAAATTTATGGCATATGCATGTACATATATATAAGAGTCTAATATAGCATGAATATTATATATATTAGAGCTGAGAATTTGATAACATTCAAAGATAGCTGAGCTAAGATTTGATTATCCTTTTTCATCCTTAAATTCATATTATGGATTCCAAAAGTTCTAAAAGAATAGAAATGAATGGGATGATTTTGGATATTAAGCATATGGATTTTTTTTTGCTTTTATTTTTTTCATATGTATTATTTTTTCTTCATCCAAAGAGTACACGCATCTGCTTCTCCAGCACCCACGTGTTGAGCTTTTCTAATCCCGAATTCACGGTGTAGCATCGTCGGAAAGTCTTGAAACGGACGGCGGGCGTTGGAACCCAGAAGAGGATCAAACAAGCAACGGATAAATCAAAGAGAGAATATACCGACAACTTGACGAAGGGGTCGTTCATTGCTCCTTCGTTTTCACTTTTCAGTACCCGAGCTCAATAAAGCGTCGTCCGTCGCAGCTTGTGCGGCCGCCACAACCCAGCATGTCCTATTCTTCCTCTTCTTTGGCTGCCGTCCCTCGCTCCGCCCTGCAGCAGCTGCCCTTCATCTGCTCGATTCCGCCAAAGAGACCCAGATCTCGAATTACTTCTCTCAGGATTGGGCCGGAGGAGATCGCAGAGCTCGCCCATAACAAAGTAAAGCTCGCCGGAGGAGATCCCACCTCTCTCCGACCTTCTGTTTGGAAGAGAAACGGGGAGGACATTCAATTAATTTCTCTTCTGTCCGTTTGTTATTGGTTTTTTTTCTTTCAGGTGTTAGTAGCCGCTACCATTGCCTCTGCGGTCGGCCAGCTCTCCAAGCCGCTGACTTCGGCTATTAATGGCAAGGGAATCGATCCCAAGGCGGCGGTTCGATCAGGCGGGATGCCGTCGACTCATTCAGCTGTAAGACTTTGTGGGATAAATTTATTTAATTCTGTGATGTAGTCGAGTAAAAATTTTAGTTCCTTGACGATTTCGAATTGCTTACTTGACTGCAGGCCGTTGTGGCTGCTGCGACTTCTCTTGGTCTACAAAGGTAGGCAAAGAAAACTGTTTTGCTACAAGCTTCGAAAGATAGCTTTCTTGGTAACTTTGGGACAGCATCAGCTGTTTGTTGTGTTAGGAGTTGTTATTTTTATTGCGGAATTTATATAGTCAAAAGCCTACTAGACCCATGCCACGTGTCGTAACTAGTTGAGATATAAATGCCAGTAATTTCTGCTTGGAATGCATGCTGGATTGAGGTGTTGTTAGCTTTATTAGACTGGGCATATGTTTGTGATGCAGGGGATTTTCAGATTCGATCTTTGGTATGTCTGTGGTCTTTGCTGCACTTGTAATGTATGATGCGCAGGTATGTTTCCTGAGTTTGTTGATGCGTTGCTGTTAATTTCTATTTCTAATTTTTCCCTGACACCACGAGTCCATGTCTGTGGTCACGTTGTTCTTTTGTCTATGCCTGATCATTGCTCATATTTATCCAGAAAGATTATGTGAGTTGGCTGAGGCCCTTACCATGGGCAATGATGAGGCTTAGACAAAGAACAACGTCACCGTTAAGCTTTGGTCCCATTATATGTACTTGTTTTTAGGAATCCAAGACTCTCTCTCTCTCTCTTTTATTTTGACATGTACTTCCAAGCCCCGGTTTTACCATGAACACCTAATATCTTTTTCATAGGCATCCATACGATCTAACTTGAGAAAAATATGTTGTCTTTGGTTTGCTTAATGTCTTAATGTCAGTTCTTTTAAATTTGAATTTGATTTTAGCATGATAAACAGTCAAGTTCGTGTGGTTCCCATGTTCCAGAGACCAATAGGTTGTGTGCAAATAGTTTGGTAGGGGGGTTATATGGACGACAGATTGTATGATTACAAAGTGTCTCTAACATGATTATCTATATTATCATGCCTACATATGGTGAAGATAACATGCCTTTAGACTATATAATATTTAATTTGCAATTATATGCTTGTGACTTCCTTGGTAAAATTTCTTTTGCTTTGTTTTTAATGCCATATTCTTATATAGACAAAAAGTAATGATTTGCTCAGGTGGTTCCATGAGATGCTGAACATGGCAATACAAGTTGTTAAATTAGATTTTTCAAAAAAAAAAAAAATGCTTATATCAGTTCAATTGTCAAAACCTGAAATCAACACATTGGAATGGGATTGTCCAAAGAAAAGGTGATTAATTTGAAACCCAGGCCCTAGTTATTTTGCTTGGAAACTAGCTTGGCAGAAGTGCTAACACATTGGAATGGGAATTGTCCAAAGAAAAGGTGATTAATTTGAAACCAGGCCCCAGTTATTTTGCTTGGAAACTAGCTTGGCAGAAGAGCTTTTGTTTTCCTTCTTCCATTTTGTTATTTGAGCTTTGCACTTTTGTCTGTGCCTCCTTTCTCATGTCGTTGTTGACAAAAACTTAGTTTTACCAATTTTGAGTAGATAAATATTAAGGATATAAGGTTCGTCATACTAGAAATTGGTACAGTATCAGTGCTGGACCAGTATGGTTTAATACAGGGCATGCTGTACCAAATTGACGGTGTATTAATCAGAAGAAATGGAAGGTGCTAACTCATGAACCACCACATATCGAGCTGAACTGGGCGGTTTGGCATGGTAAAGGATGGTTCGATAGTTTTAGGTTGGTACGGAATGGTTTGAGATGCTGAACTATCGAACTATACTGGTTCTAGGCTAGTTTGTTACAGTTCACCTCAAATTGTTTGGTTCAGTATGATTTGGCTATCCTTGAGTACAGGTAACTACATGTAATGCAAAACACAGTCTTGAGAAAGATGGGAGAAACCATATTGCTTTTTTCCTGGTTGAGAAACTGAACTACTTGTCAAAGCGAATCATTGGTTAAACCAATAGACATCTGAACAATGTAGAATAAACAAGGCCTTGAATGGTTGCAACGTTCAGCCATCCTGAGACAAAACCTGCTGCAGATAATCGGTTTCCAATATGAATATTGATGTTGAGTAATGTTAGGAGGTTGGAAGTTTTGGGAAGATGGCATGGTTCTTAGCTGACTTTGTCTCCTGTGCTTTCAATTCATGGGGGAATTGTGTCTCTTCTTTGTTTCTGACCATCGAAGGACCTAAAACTATGTATGGATTGATATAAAACTCAACATTATTGGTTTAAGCTGCAATATGCACTCATTTATAGTTGCCTACAAAAATGTTTTAACCATGTTTTTCTTTAAATTACTTGGCATGAGAGAATAAATATTTTGAATGCCATATTTGGTGGATGAGGTGTTTGTTTTCTCACGTATATGTTCAATCAACTTTAGGGAGTTAGAAGAGAGGTGGGTTATCATGCAAAGATTTTGAACAAGATACTGAAAATCCAAGAAAAGTCAACCATTGACCCAGAAGAAGATGATTTCATCGATGCTAAACCTGGAACATCATCTATAAATTCTGAAGAAATTGTCCCCCTGGTCTCCATATCTGAGAAGTCAAATTCTTGTACATCAAGATTGGAATCCGATCCATTTTGCAGTTCTGGAATTACAACAAGAAAATTGGGTGAAATGCTGAGTTTGAAAGTTGATGCTAAAGATTCATCCGAGAAAACCTGCAGCAAATACACTTCATTGAACGAACTGGTTGGTCACACAGAAATTCAGGTTCTAGCTGGTGCCCTGTTGGGTTTTATTGTAAGTTTAGCCATTGATACTGTATTGTAACTATGGCTATTACATTCTTCTCATTCATTACTAAATTTAAAATTGATTTATTTTTTATGCATATAAATGATGGTTTTGTGTTCCTAGTTCTTATAGTTGTGCGTCTCTTTCCAAAGTCATATTGAATCCTGTCATGCAGTACAAAAACAGAAGAAGAAATGGAAACAATGAGTTTTATAATAGCAGAAGGAAAGGAAAATGAGCGAATGGCTACATGATAAACTGTAGACTGTATACAAGATATTTAAGTTGTTCTATTGTTTTATTTCTGGAATTCCTAGCTTTAACCAGTTTCAATGAAAACTTTTTGTGCTGTCTGCGTACAATGGTCTTTTTTGCTTGTCTGGACTGGCAAAATGTATATAGTGCATGTCATATTCTAAGTGCAGAAAACTGTTCTAGTTAGACGGGTACAAAGTTTTCATGATGTTCAAAGATTGTATCTTTCCTTTAATTTTATGTATAATGAAAATATCAATATTAATGCTTGTAGTATTGGTGAAACAAGTAAATTTCTAACAGTTCGTGAAGGGATGACAAACTCGTTTACATACAAAATTTATGAATTTGCATATGTGGTGTTGTAATGTATGTCCATGCTGCACTAAAATATTTAAGTTGAAAAATAATTAGATTTTTCATGTTCTAATGTTATGTGCACTTAGCTTTTGTACTTCCTAATGAATTAAAATTCATGTATCGTGAAGTTGCACGCTTTCTTTGCAGGTTTGATCAGAAGAGATAGGCATTAAAAATTTAACATTTAAACGTTGTGCTTATCATGAGTGTGCCATATAATGATAAATGTCCTAATGCAGAGAAAGATCCTTCATAAAAGCACTGCCAGAGTGTTGTGATTGGAAAAAGAAAAGAAAAAAAAAATCGCACTATGAAAAAGTTTGTAGAATATAAGCCAGTGATGTTTGAAATCAAAATACATTGCTAGAGTTTGTAAATGAAAGGGATTAAGGAGAGAGAAATTAAAGAAGATAGAAGAGAAAGTGGCCAGATAGAACCATGTTATTTTTGAAGTCAGAAGATGTGATTGAACTTGGAAGAGAATGCTGTCCATATATTCTTTGCCATGCTGTTTGGCAACATGTTGGTATAACTCTTGTGCTTGAAATTCTTTTTCAGTTGAGTCTTCTGATGTAATATTTGGACTTTATGAAGATATTATCTTTTAAGGATACCGGACATTGGTAGAACCTACTCCATGTAGGATTGTTCTTTGAAATTCCCATCTTGACATCAGTGCTTGTCGGTGCAAAGGAAGACTCTCATTACAAGATATATATTGTAGTGTTACAATATATATCGGCGACATATGATTTCCATCTAGGAGCTAATCATTTGTCATCTGCATGGTTAGCGATGTCTTAGTTAATAATCACAAAGGCATGATCTATATCTCCTTTCTAACATCAACCATCCCTTATAAATTAACAGCTATGCATTCCCAGTAGATTTAGCAATGGGTACCTTGATCCAGTTGGCTTCTACTTAAAGATGCTTGTTTCTTGGTGGTTCCAAAATTTTGAGAACGAGTTTTCCAAAATGCTTCCTGGGGACAGCACCAGTTGTTATTTTCTGCTCATTATGTGACACAGTCAAGTCCGAGCGGTATCTATATTTAGATACTGTTATTTTTGTGGCATCTCGAAAACCTTTTCTCTATAATTTATGATACTGCCGTTAGAATGTTAGCAAAGAAAGAAGCAACTAATTTTATTTATAGGGCATGTATTGTTACACGGCCTTTCACATTCTGCTCTATTACAGTTAACTTCTGATTCACAATGAGTAATTATTTGGTAGTTTTAAATTCATATGCTTATTTTGCTTTTAGTTCTGACTCACAATCACTCTAGGTTTGTTATTCTCAACAATTCTATGGTCGGGTGCATGATGGTTCGCTTCCAAATCTTAATTTCTTGTGTCTTGAGGTTAAAAGCATGGGAGTTGTGAGGATTTTGGTTTGAGCAGGAGAAGCTTATATCAAGAGCAGGAGGGAAGCGAAATATGTTTAAGATGCCACCTAATCGTTCACTTGCCATCCCATGCTTCCTTCTTGCTGCCACTATGATTAATCTCAGATCTAGATTCCAGATGGATTAGTGAAAGAGAACAGATCTAACCTGTTTTGTTCCACTAGAGTCCACAACTAGCGACATGAACAGGTGTCCAGTTTGCTTCCATTAACAAAGATGCAATAGTTGGCATCTCTAAACATCCTTGACCTTTTTTTGTTGGACCTGTTGGCTGTTGTTCACTTGAATTTTGAACTACTTAGAATGCCGAAAGAGTTTATGCTGTCCTAAGCTTTTGAAAAAACTAACATCTTAAAAGATTTTAATGTCGACCTCCCTCAGATGTAGTGTTCCCTAGGTCTGCTTTAGTTTCTTTAGGTTCCCACCTTATGTTGCTTGTTATGGCGTCTTGGAAATCCTGCAGCTGTGCTTTAATTACGCTAGTTTCATTGAATTTATTTTTTTTCTTTCTTTTTTGGTGGATTTTATGTTAATCCCATGCAAATATTTTCAGCAACTTTAGGAACAAAATTTCAGCATCTATCATTCTTCATGATTTTCTAAATACCAGTTCTTGCTGTGAAAATTCGTTCTCCGACTTGGGTGCGCTTCTGGCTCCTGATCCGAACGTCGATCCCACTGCTTCAAGGTGGAACCTGCAAGACAGTCTGCGCGCAGAGGGTGCTGTGGGGGTTGCCCTCTGCGGAGGACCCTCAGACGCCCAAGTCAGTGAAAATTCACAGCAAGCAGATGTATGGAGAAGACTCACACGGAGGAGTTCCCCTTTTTTGGCCAAAGCTTCAAGCTCAGGGGGGAGCTTCAATGGAGAATGAGAGCCAGTGTAAGAACTGTGTAAAAAATGGGCATAGAATGATCGTACCTGAAAGGCTTGAGGGTGGTGGTATTTATAGGCGATCACCTGATTCTTTGGACGTGCTCTGGATGAGGTCTGAAAACTGTTAGGATTCGAATCAAGTTTGTTATGAGGCCAGCGGGATCCGTATCTTGTCAGTTAGAGGATCGACGGCTGAGAGAGCTAGTTGGTGCCATAAGGTTTAATGATCATATGGACCTAGGCCACTCTTGCGGGTCCTAGGTCATCTCTGGGCATGATTCGCCGTCTGGAATCTTATTCAGTTATAGTTGATTCGAATCCTTATGTGCCGGATTCCGTAGAGGTATTTTGAACGCTGTGGTTCGATCATCATGGTTCTGCGGAGGTAGGTGCCTGAGTGCCTCGGCCGGGCCGAGGCATAGAGAACGGCCTGGTCCACTGAAGTATGGAAAGGCTCGGTTTGCCGAGGTATGGCTTGGCTCGGTTGGCCGAGGTATGAAAATAGCTTGGGTTGTCGGGTTGACCCAACTTTGCTAAAGATGATTTGATCTTGTCGCTAGAACGTCGCGCCAGCTGGCAAGCAGGGCGTTTGGATTGGGCGCGACCTCATCGCCAATGTGAGCGATCAATAATGCAATGATAATTTTACCCCTCATGCATGCCCCCCACTCCCTGTCCGAAGTGTAATTTCGGATATAGGGAGTAGAATTCTGGAATAATCTTATTTAGGGGACATGTCATTCGATCCTCTGTGGAAGAAGTGTTTATCTCTGTGTAGGTTAGAGAAAGGCCTGGGCGGCCCTCTTGCTGAAGTAAAATAAGGTGCTTATAAAGATTATATTTTACTTGGCGTTGCCAAGGTATGGAGATCGCTCGGCCTAGCCGAGGATTATAAAGATTATATTTTACTTGACGCTGCCAAGGTACGGAGATCATTACTCGGTTGTAGCCGAGCCTTTAAGATTATATTTTACTTGGCGCTGCCAAGGCACGGAGATTGTTACTCGGTTGTAGCTGAGCCTTCAAGATTATATTTTACTTGGCACTGCCAAGGTACGGAGATCGTTACTCGGTTGTAGCCGAGCCTTCAAGATTATATTTTACTTGGTGCTGTTAAGGTACGGAGATCGTTACTCGGTTGTAGCCGAGCCTTCAATATTATATTTTACTTGGCGCTGCTAAGGTACAGAGATCGCTTGGCCCAGCCGAGAATTATAAAGATTATATTTTACTTGGCACTGCCAAGGTATAGAGATCGTTACTCGGTTGTAGCCGAGCCTTCAAGATTATATTTTACTTAGCGCTGTCAAGGTACGGAGATCGTTACTCGGTTGTAGCCGAGCCTTCAAGATTATATTTTACTTGGCACTGCCAAGGTACAGAGATCGTTACTCGGTTGTAGCCGAGCCTTCAAGATTATATTTTACTTGGCGCTGCCAAGGTACGGAGATCGTTACTCGATTGTAACCGAGCCTTCAAGATTATATTTTACTTTGCGCTGTCAAGGTACAGAGATCGCTCGGCTCAGCCGAGGATTATAAAGATTATATTTTACTTGGCACTGCCAATGTATGGAGATCGTTACTCGGTTGTAGCCGAGCCTTCAAGATTATATTTTACTTGGCGCTGCCAAGGTATGGAGATCGTTACTCGGTTGTAGCTGAGCCTTCAAAATTATATTTTACTTTGCGCTGCCAAGGTATGGAGATCGTTACTCGGTTGTAGCCGAGCCTTCAAGATTATATTTTACTTGGCGCTGCCAAGGTACGGAGATTGTTACTCGGTTGTAGTGAGCCTTCAAGATTATATTTTACTTGGCGCTGCCAAGGTACGGAGATCGTTACTCGGTTGTAGCCGAGCCTTCAAGATTATATTTTACTTGGTGCTGTCAAGGTACGGAGATCGTTACTCGGTTGTAGCCGAGACTTCAAGATTATATTTTACTTGGCGCTGCCAAGGTACGGAGATCGCTCGGCCCAGCCGAGGATTATAAAGATTATATTTTACTTGGCGCTGCCAAGGTATGGAGATCGTTACTCGGTTGTAGCCGAGCCTTCAAGATTATATTTTACTTGGCGCTGCCAAGGTATGGAGATCGTTACTCGATTGTAGCCGAGCCTTCAAGATTATATTTTACTTGGCACTGCCAAGGTACGGAGATCGTTACTCGGTTGTAACCGAGCCTTCAAGATTATATTTTACTTGGCGCTGCCAAGGTACGGAGATCGTTACTCGGTTGTAGCCGAGCCTTTAAGATTATATTTTACTTGGCGCTACCAAGGTACGGAGAGCGTTACTCAGTTGTAGCCGAGCCTTCAAGATTATATTTTACTTAGCGCTACCAAGGTACGGAGATCGCTCAGCCCAGCCGAGGATTATAAAGATTATATTTTACTTGGCGCTGCCAAGGTATGGAGATCGTTACTCGGTTGTAGCCGAGCCTTCAAGATTATATTTTACTTGGCGCTACCATGGTACGAAGATCGTTACTCGGTTGTAGCCAAGCCTTCAAGATTATATTTTACTTGGCGCTGCCAAGGTACGGAGATCGTTACTCGGTTATAGCCGAGCCTTCAAGATTATATTTTACTTGTCGCTGCCAAGGTACAGAGATTGTTACTCGGTTATAGCTGAGCCTTCAAGATTATATTTTACTTGGCGCTGCTAAAGTACGGAGATCGCTCGGCCCAGCCGAGGATTATAAAGATTATATTTTACTTGGCGCTGCCAAGGAATGGAGATCATTACTCGGTTGTGGCCGAGCCTTCAAGATTATATTTTACTTGGCACTGCCAAGGTACGGAGATCGTTACTTGGTTATAGGTGAGCCTTCAAGATTATATTTTACTTCGCGCTGCCAAGGTACGGAGATCGTTACTCGGTTGTAACCGAGCCTTCAAGATTATATTTTACTTGGCACTGCCAAGGTACGGAGATCGTTACTCGGTTGTAGCCGAGCCTTCAAGATTATATTTTACTTGGTGCTGCCAAGGCACGGAGATCGTTACTCAGTTGTAGCCAAGCCTTCAAGATTATATTTTACTTAGCACTGCCAAGGTATAGAGATCACTCGGCCCAGCCGAGGATTGTAAAGATTATATTTTACTTTGCGCTGCCAAGGTATGGAGATCATTACTCGGTTGTAGTCGAGCCTTCAAGATTATATTTTACTTGGCGCTGTCATGGCACGGAAATCGTTACTCGGTTGTAGCCGAGCCTTCAAGATTATATTTTACTTGGCGCTGCCAAGGTACAGAGATCGTTACTCGGTTGTAGCCGAGCCTTTAAGAGATTTATTACTCGGTTGTTGTCGAGCTTTCAAGAAAATTATTACTCGGTTGTTTCCGAGCCTTCAAAAAATTTATTACTCGGTTGTTGCTGAGCCTTCAAGAAATTTGTTACTCAGTTGTTGCCGAGCCTTCAAAAAATTTATTACTGGGTTGTTGCCGAGCCTTCAATATTATATTTTACTTGGCGTTGCCAAGGTACGAAGATCGCTCGGCCCGGATTTATATGACATGCTTCTTATTGTAACTTTCAAAGAGAGTTATAAGAATTTTGCAGGCCTTCAAAAGCTAAATTTAATTAATAAGAATGAGTTTAGTATGGACGTACTTTTACTGATGATATGCACGGAGATCATTTGAGTTCCACGTCCGAGGAATAGGTTTTCCATCCTTCAAATAATAAATTACTTGGCATGGCTAACCCTTCAAATAATAAATTACTCGGTGTTACCTAGCCTTCAAATAATATATCACTCGGTGTTGCCGAGCCTTTCCCAGGACGTTACTCAGTTGTAACCGAGGCTTCCAAATAACATAAATTACTCGGTGTTGCCGAGCCTTCAAATAATAAATTATGTTGCCGAGCTTTCCCAAGATGCTACTCGGTTGTAACCGAGGCTTCCAAATAATAAATCACTCGGTGTTGCCGAGCCTTCAAATAATAAATTACTCGGTGTTACCGAAGCTTCCAAATAATAAATTACTCGATGTCGCTGAGCCTTCAAATAATAAATTACTCGGTATTGCCAAGCCTTCCCAAGATATTACTAACCGAGGCTTCCAAATAATAAATTACTCGGTGTCGCCGAGCCTTCAAATAATAAATTACTCGGTGTTGCCGAGCCTTCAAGATGCTACTCGGTTGTAACCGAGGCTTCTAAATAATAAATCACTTGGTTGCCGAGCCTTCAAATAATAAATTACTCGGTGTTACCAAGCCTTCAAATAATAAATTACTCGGTGTTGCCGATCCTTCCCAAGATGCTACTCGGTTGTAACCGAGGCTTCTTAAGATGCTACTTGGTTGTAACAGAGGCTTTCAAATAATAAATTACTCGGTGTTGCCGAGCCTTCAAATAATAAATTACTCAGTATTGCCGAGCCTTCCAAGATGCTACTCGGTTGTAGGCTTCCAAATAATAAATTACTCGGTGTCGCCGAGCCTTCAAATAATAAATTACCCGGTGTCGCCGAGCCTTCAAATAATAAATTACTCGGTTGTTGCCGAGCCTTCCCAAGATGCTACTTGGTTGTAACCGAGGCTTTCAAATAATAAATTACCCGATGTCGCCGAGCCTTCAAATAATAAATTACTCGGTATTGCCGAGCCTTCTCAAGATGCTACTCGGTTGTAATCGAGGCTTCCAAATAATAAATTACTCGGTGTCGAGCCTTCAAATAATAAATTACTCAGTGTTGCCGAGCCTTCCCAAGATGCTACTCGGTTGTAACCGAGGCTTCCAAATAATAAATTACGCCCCCCATGATCCTCTCGGAGAAGGGGATGCCCTGCTCCGCCTTTGGCTGGGATGGAGGAGCTTGCTTGGCGGCGCCTAGTTTCCGATGCCATTCTTGCCGCATCTCCTGCATCTGTTGTTTGATCCCTTCATCCAAAGTGGTACGAGGGATCAGGCGAGAAGAAGATGGCAACGGTGTCGAATCCTGGGAAGACATCGGGGAAGGGGAGCGAACTCGCCTAGACCTGAGCTGGCTCTTCCCTCCAGCTCGCCGTAGCACTGGCTTCGTCTTTGTGGGCCAGTGATCGTGATCCGTCGCCTCAAGCGGGTCGGAGGAAGAGACCGCTGGCGAGGCAGGGGCAGCGGCCTCCTCATGAGGCTGAGAAACAGGGACAGCAACTCCAGGGATTGCCTGGAATCCCTAGATGGACTGGGTCAATGCTTAGACCTGCTGAACCAGAGCAGCGAACTGGTCCAGGGTTACCGCCGTTGCCGATTGCGAAGGAGTTTCAACTAGCGGTGGTATCAGAGGTATTGCACCGCTGATCGGATCAGGCCTTTGAGAGGCAGCCTGATCTTGAGCTTCAGATGTAGCTCTCTTCCGATTGGCCATTAGAGGATGCTTTTCTCTGGTTCGAGTCTTGTCTCCTGGATCACAAGTTTATGGGACTTGAGGCCCTTCCTCTAGCGCCAATCTGTTGCTGCGGAAATTCGTTCTTCGACTCGGGTGCGCTTCTGGCTCCTAATCCGGACACCGATCCCGCTGCTTCGAGGTGGAACCTGCAAGACAGTCTGCGCGCAGAGGGTGCTATGGGGGTTGCCCTCTGCAGAGGATCCTCCGACGCCCAAGTCAGTGGAGATTCACAGCAAGCAGATGTGTGGAGAAGACTCTCACAGAGGAGTTTCCCTTTTTTGGCCAGAGCTTCGAGCTTAGGGGGAGCTTCAATGGAGAATGAGAGCCAATGTAAGAACTGTGTAAAAAATGGGCATAGAATGGCCATACCTGAAAGGCTTGAGGGTGGTGGTATTTACAGGCGATCACCTGATTCCTTGGACGTGCTCTGGATGAGGTCTGAAAACTATTAGGATTCGAATCAAGTTTGTTATGAGGCCAGCGGGATCCGTATCTTCTCAGTTAGAAGATCGACGGCTGGGAGAGCTAGTTGGTGCCATGAGGTTTAATGATCACATGGACCTAGGCCACTCTTGTGGGTCCTAGGCCATCTCTGGGCATAATTTGCCGCATAGAATCTTATTCAATTATAGTTGATTCGAATCCTTATGCGCCGGATTCCGCAGATGTATTTTGAACGCTATGGTTCGGTCATCATGGTTCCGCGGAGGTAGGTGCCTGAGTGCCTCAGCTGGGCCAAGGCACAGAGAACGGCCTGGTCCGCCGAAGTATGGAAAGGCTCGGTTTGCCGAGGTATGGCTTGGCTTGGTTGGCCGAGGTATGAAAATAGCTTAGGTTGTCGGGTTGACCCAACTTTGCCAAAGATGATTTGATCTTGTCGCTAGAACGTCGCGCCAGCTGGCCAGCTGGCAAGCAGAGCGTTTGGATTGGGCGCGACCCCATCGTCAATGTGAGCGGTCAATAATGCAATAACAATTTTACCCCTCATCACCAGTTATTCAGATTGGATTTTAAAGCCTTGGACTCAGCTTTAGGATCTGCTGTATCTGGCTCAAAATTTTAGTTAAAGAACAGGGCAATCGCAACATGAATCTGAATCTGAATTGGGACTAGGTTTCTTGATCAAGATTTCAACGAGAAACACAAATAGTGGAGCAGTAAATCGGTAATCAATATGCTAAGCAGAAGGTATAAGCAGTTGGCATTGCTTGTGGTGCGAGAGAGTTCATGTCAAGGCGGTTGATAATATACGGAAAGTGCATGAGCCCAAATCACTCGAGAGTAGCATCAAGCGCCAACCATTTGATATGTGCCGTAGAATGACCATGGACATATAATTCGAATCACATGAATCCAAATTAACTACTGCAACTATGAATCATTAAACATTTACATATAATTCGTGATCGGCTGGAGGGGTGGCAGGTCACTGGGCTATCTATGATGGCGAGGATCACTCTTATTCGATCAGTGCTCACATCTCTTCCTTTCTATCTCTTATCTAATGTTGTTGTCCCTTTGACTTGTCTAAGGAGGATTGAGCGTTATTTCAGGGATTTTCTCTGGGGTTCGTCCCAGGATGGTCATGGTGTTCATCTTTTAGCCTGGGATTGTGTCTGTCTGCCGCTTTCCGAGGGAGGCCTTGGGATCCAGTCCTTGACTGCTCGAAGGGAGGCCTTGATTGCTAGGCATGCTACTCGCTTTTTGCTTGATCCGCACTGTATGTGGAGTTCCTTTATGCATGGCAAGTATGGGGAGTGGACTCCTTCCACTAACCTGCAGTCTCTTCGGGGTCACTCTTTTTTCTGGAAAGAGGTTTGTACTCATGCTCCGGACATCCTTCTAGTATCTCCTGGATTCTTGGCAATGGTGCTTCTGTGGATGTTGCTTATGATTCTTGGATCGCTGACCTTCCTTTGTCTCGATGGCCTACTTTCGTCAGCACTGATATTCCTCTTGACATGCGAGTTAGTGACCTCACGGTGCCGGATCATTCCTCATGGTCTACTCCTCTGTTATCCCGCTTCTTTGGCGAGGAGCTTATGCGACGTATAGCTGCTATCCCTCTTTCTCCTGGGCACTCCCCCGACATCAGGGTTTGGAGGCGGTCCAGTATTCCGAGTGCTCCCATCAGGGACATCATCAAGATTTACCGTGTTTCATCCCGACCGTTAACAGATATGGCTTGGATTTGGCATCTTCTCATTCATCCCAGGGTTCGTCTTTTTCTATGGAAGATTGCTCGGAATTGTCTCCCTACTTGCTCGGTTCTTTCTAGACGTGGCATGGGGATTCAGCCTACGTGTCCGATATGCGGTATTGAGGAGGAGGCGGTGGATCACGCCATCTTCACTTGTCTCAGAGCTCACCACATTTGGGAGATCGCTAGCGTCAAGCCTTGGGCTGTCGCCTCTTCTTCTCTTTCGTTATCTTTCCTGGACTTGATCAGGCAGGATGTTAGGAGAGGGTGCAGCAAGCAGGGCGCGACGAGGGCCTACATTGCTTACCAAATATGGTTATCTCGGAACCGGATTGTCTTTACTCAGGAGCCTACTCCGTCCTTTAGGGTTGTTCGGACTGCCGTGTCCCTATCTACTGAGTATACGTCCCATCGTCTTGTTTGTGATTTTGATAGCCCTGGCCTCTGGGATTTCCATGCTGCCCCGGCAGCGCACCGGAGAACGGTCTTTATTTCTTGGGAACCCTCCCTCCAGGGTTTATCAAAATCAACTTTGATGGGAGTGTCCGAGGCAGATCTGTCGGATCGGATTATGTCATTCGGGTCCTGACGGTACTATGATTGCTGCTTGGGGATTTGGACATCTCGATTCGTCGGTGCCGCTTGCAGAGCTTTATGCTGCAGGGGCTGGAGTCTCCTATGCTATACGCAGTCTCCATGCCCGTCGTATTATTCTTGAGGGTGATGCTCTCACGGTGATTCGATGGCTTCGCCAGGATCATTGTGCGCAGTCGCCTACCAACCCTTTGATCTCTGATATTTGTTCTCTCCTACAGGGGGTTCACAGTATACAGATTAGCCATATCTTCAGGTAAGCCAACTCAGCGGCTGACTGGATTGCCGCTAGAGTTGCTGATCATTCTGGATTCTGGTGCTGGAAGCCCGGTGAATGGTGTCATCCTGGTCTGAACTTAATATTGTATTTTGATAGTGTAGGTCTGAGTCACCCTAGAGTGGTATGATTTCGTTTGTACCCAAAAAAAAAAAAAAAAAAAAAAGGCAGGGAAGGCTAGGCGATTCATGCATGCAGCATGCATGATGACTCTTGCAACGCAGCCATACTCGAGCGTAGATGATGGTACAACTCTTACCATTCCAGACACGTGCCGGGATTTCATTCTCTATGACCCTTTCTTTTTGATTGTCCTAACGTAAAATAAAATAATTTCTCCCATCTCAAAAAAGTAGAAATAAAAAATAATGATGATGAATGACGTCTCTTGCGGCCAGATCCCATCGTGTAAGGCATGCGATGCGAGCCCAACAAGGATGGGAGTGGCCTCTACCCATTTCTTCGCGCCCGTCCATCATCTTATCATCTACTGCACAGATCTCAAACACTCCGACGTCCGAGCTGATCAAGCTTCCGCGCATGCGGGGGGCAGTCGGCACGAAGAGAAGATGCAGCCGCCCGGCATCGCCGCTGTCAATCCTATTCTAATATTTTTAATTTTCTAACCAAAGTTAATAATGCAACCGAAGCGTTCTTTTTCGCGTAGCCGAGCCGAGCCGAGCCGAGCCGTAATCCTCACATGAACCCCCTCCCAACCCAACGCCAACTCTATTCGAATCAGATGTCATGCTTTCCCTCTTCACTAACAACGAAATAAGAAGAAGATCAACAACTTCTTCTCCTCCTGCGATCCAACCTATCATTCACTTCCTTCAAATCCCACACTTTATTCTCCCCACCTCAAGAAGCTCTATAGTACTGCCATGCACGCAAAAGCACTTCCTCGGTTATTCCTCCGCTGCCGCTCTCTCTCAGCCCCAGCCCCGGTTATCCCAGCACTATCCCATTCCCAATAATAATAGTAGCTCCCAGGACTACCATAACTACTTATCCCTCCTCCAATCCTTCGTCAACCGGAAAGCACTCGAGCCCGGAAAGCAGCTCCACGCCCGCCTCATCCTTTCGGGTCTCGGCTTTGATACTGTCTTGGCCACCAAACTTGTCAACCTGTACTCGGTTTGCAGCTCTCTGCCACATGCACATAATCTGTTTGATAGAATACGTAAGGGAAATATATTCCTTTGGAATGTCCTCATCCGAGGGTACGCATGGAACGGGCCTTACGAGGTTGCTCTTAAGCTGTACTACCAGATGCTCGACCATGGACTCGAGCCCGATAACTTCACCTTCCCGTTCGTTCTCAAGGCGTGCTCAGCTCTCTCCGCTCTCGAGGTTGGTAGAGACATCCATGACCTCGTGATACGCACCCGATGGGAATCTGATGTCTTTGTGGGTGCC
This sequence comes from Calamus simplicifolius, assembly GCA_900491605.1. NCBI lineage: Eukaryota > Viridiplantae > Streptophyta > Magnoliopsida > Arecales > Arecaceae > Calamus > Calamus simplicifolius. The sequence goes on along the minus strand of UESW01003912.1, from coordinate 320,101 downwards.
GGCCTGATCGACATGTATGCCAAGTGTGGATGCGTTGATGATGCTCGAGAAGTGTTCGATAGAATTCTGAATAGAGATGCTGTGCTTTGGAATTCCATGATCGCCGCCTACTCCCAGAACGGGCTCCCGTCGGATGCACTCTCTTTATGTCGCGACATGGTTGCCAGTGGGTTTCAGCCCACCGTTGCCACTCTTGTGACCGTGATATCGGCTTCGGCTGATGTCGCCGCTCTGCCTAGAGGGCGAGAAATCCATGGGTTTAGTTGTAGGCGGGGGTTTGAATCCCAGGGCAAGGTGAAGACTGCCCTTGTTGATATGTACGCCAAGAGTGGCTGGGTTGGAGTTGCTCGGGTTCTCTTCGAGCAGCTCGTGGAGCAAAGGGTTGTTTCATGGAATGCCATGATATGTGGGTATGGGATGCATGGTCACGCAGATGAAGCTCTTGCTCTGTTTGATAAGATGAGGGAGGAGGCGCAAGTTCCGCCAGATCACATAACCTTCGTTGGAGTCCTCTCGGCTTGTAATCATGGAGGTCTGTTGGAAGAAGGGAGGCAGTTCTTCGATTTGATGGTGAAAGAGTACTCCATAGAACCAACAGTGCAGCACTACACATGCATGATTGATCTTCTTGGCCACTCAGGAAAATTGGATGAAGCCCACCAACTTATTCAAGAGATGTCGATGAAACCGGATTCTGGGGTTTGGGGTGCCCTGCTGAATGGCTGTAAGATCCATAGGAATGTGGAATTGGGAGAGCTGGCATTGCAGAAGCTAATTGAATTAGAGCCCAATGATGCAGGGAATTATGTGCTCTTATCCAATATTTATGCTCAAGCTGGGAAGTGGGAGGAGGCTGCTAAGGTGAGGAAGATGATGACTGATAGAGGCTTGAAGAAGAGCATAGCTTGTAGTTGGATCGAAGTCAAAGGCACGGTCCATGCGTTTCTTGTGGGGGACTTATCTCATCCACGATCAGAGGAGATACACGCAGAGCTTGAAATATTGGAAGGGCTCATGAAAGAAGCTGGCTATGTTCCGGATACAATGCCGGTCTTTCACGATGTGGAGGATGATGAGAAGCAGAACATGGTCCGCAGCCACAGCGAGAGGTTGGCTATCGCCTTTGGGCTCATCAGCACGCCTCCTGGGACTCAGCTGCTGGTGACGAAAAACCTCCGGGTCTGTGAGGACTGTCATACTGCCATTAAATTTATTTCAAAGATTGTCCAGAGGGAGATCATAATAAGAGATGTTAATCGGTACCATCATTTCAAGGATGGTGAGTGCTCCTGCCAAGATTATTGGTAGAGCCAGCAGGAAAAACCAGCAATTAAAAGCTGAAGTTGTTGTGGTTAGACTTGCCTCTTTGTAATGAAGTTGGTTGGCGATATTGGAGTATGACTAATGATATTTATAGTCTGTGCAGCTAAAGCAGCTGGGAGTATTACCATTCTCTTTGTTTCATTTTTGAAATAAATAATACACTGTTTGAGTTCTTTTTTGGGGAGCCATGNACCCTTCCTCTTAAGGGACATTTAAGAGTGATACACCAGTGGGTGTTGTAGGGCCATGAGACACATAAGAAAATAATGATTATATAAACAGTGGATTAGTTTACATTGCATATTCTGGTATTTATTGTATAATTAAGCTTCAAAATTATTTTGAGCTGATGATATGCATATTCTGATAGTATGATAAATGTATTTAAAATTGGAAGCTTTTCATGAAAATATGATTTGAAATTATCTTGAAATGATATGATAATATATGATTATTTTACATTATAATAGGCTTACTTATTGAGTGTGAGCTCATGTAAATTCACAATGTTTTTCAGAGCCTCAAGAGTGAAGATGGATTTATGGGGTTGATGGAGCTTCTAGTTAAATAAATTAATTCCATTATGTTGTTGTAACCCAAGTTATGCTTGTGTGTAGGGCTTGTAGCCCAAACCTTAAAGTTATGGATTGGATATTTATAATTATTGTCTTATATTGATTTATGCATTATAATTCAGGATGCCTTTCATGCTTGGCATGCGGCGGGTTGTTACCCTAGCTCAAAATTTTTGGGTCTGGGGCGTGACATTCATCTTAACTTCAACCTGCCTTTCCTCTTCCTTCATTTCATACTTCATCAAATTTTTATGTTCTTAACTCTAATTTGGTTTGTGTAGGATCCCCAGTAATTCCAGGTTCCAAAGAAGAAGGTCTTCCGTGATGCAAAACAGATACAAGAAGTCCTGTAACTAGAGGAATCTCCTTGTTATCCAAGAACTTCATCCTTAAGTGTAAACCTTCTAATCTCTGATATATTAATGGCCGGGTACCCCTCTTTCAAAAATTTTGATCTAAAATATTAGAGTAACTAAGCCCTAGCCTATGTGGTTTCTTAACCACAAAGATCCTTTCTCTTTACTATTTTGAAGGATTCTCCTCCAAGTCTAGTTTAACATGCAAATCCCTTCATGAAAATTTCTGCTCTTTTACATGAAAATGTAGCCTACCTTCACTTTATTTTTCATTTAGTTATTACTATCTCTTCATAGATTGCATCATTCCACTTCACCCCCATCAAATTGGTATCAGAGCATGGTAGGTTAGGGCATATTTTTCCATTTTCTGCATTTTCTGTTATTTTCTGTAATTTCTGCATATAGAACATAGGGCTGAAATTTTATTCATTTAAGGATGGATTCATGGAGTTCTTTACTACTTTTGTGAATCTTAGCTCATATTAGACTTCAAAATTAAGTCATGCCAAATCAAGCCAGATCTGAAAACTTTTTCAATAGGTTTCAGATCTGAGATTTCTTTTAACATTTGCATGAAAGTTTTCTTTCTAGTACATTAGATAACTAAATTTTAACCATATTTTCAAATTTGAATTTTCCTCTAAGAAAACTTAGAATTTAAAATTTAAAATTTAAAATTAAATTCTAAATTTGAAATGTGAAATTCAAATTTTAAATTTAAATTTGAAATTTAAATTTTGAATTCTTGTTTAGTTAGTTATAACTTGTTTGAAGTTAATTAGTATAGTGACATTGCTTTGTTGCATGCCATCATTTGCATAAGCTATCTTAAGGGCACTCCCATCACAAGATAAGGGCAGAATTTCATCACCTATCCTTAGCCCAAAATCACAATCCTACATAACGACCCTAGCCTTTAATTTTAAAAAAAAGGATTAGACCCAAATTGCTCTAGTGAGCTAGGGACACCCACTGGTCGGGTTCAGGCTAGTATTGAGTCACTGTGTCAATTACTCTGTGTGTGCTCCATGCTTAGTGTCTAGAATGGTGGTTCAAGGGCTTGTGTGCTGGTCCACCTCTTGGCCAATCTAAAATTGCTGTCTAAGCTGGCAATCAGGGACATGCACTCCCCTTACACCTACCTAGCTAGGTGCTGAGTTACTATATATTAGTTTGCCACTTTGATTAGGCATCTAGTTTGGGCTCTAGGTTTTAGGAGCCCTTAGTCGTTATGGTTGGCTTGTGTGCCTAATTGCATTGCAGACAACTAGATCAGGGACCCCATACCAACACAATCCAGGTTAACCCAGTGTAGCCATGGACCCAAATCTAAAAGTTTTAATGAGGACTATGACTGAGCAGTATAATCAATTGAACACTAGGTTTGACCAGATGCAAGAAAGGATTGATTCCTTAGAAGAATCTCATATGACTCCTGCTGAGCCTCAATCATCTAGAATGACACCTCTGAATCTTAGAGTCCAATATCCTAAACCTATTGTTGAATCCCACCAAAGAAGACCTCATCATGACTACATTGATCAAGATGAAAGAGCCCTTAGGAGTATCTGACTTGATGCACCCACTTTTGATGGGGACCTAGACCCTAAAGTGTACATAGATTGGGAGGGAGATATGGACTAATATTTCGAATGGTATGAAATGTCAGAGGATAGAAAGTTTAAATTTGCCAAGCTTAGACTAATCCGACAAGCTAGGTTATACTGAGAAATGTTGAGCGACTGTGTAGGCAAAGAGGAGACATGCCAATAGGTACTTGGAGAGCCATAAAAATCAAGCTTAGGGAGAAGTACCTATCTATTTCCTATAAGCAAAGTTACTGGACCAATGGCAATGGTTAAGTCAAGGGAATAGGCCTATCTCGAAATACATTGTTAAGTTTGATGAATATGTTATGTGATATAGTATTGTTGAATCAAAAGATTTAACCCTATCCAGATTTAGAGCTGATTTAAGGGAAGAGATTTAGAGAGAACTGTTCCTTAGAGAAGTTCATGACTTGGAACAAGCATACCAGGTAGCTAGGGACTTTGAAAGATTCTAAAGAGTACCATTTGTCCATCGATCTGAACCCAATAAGATGAGTGCCCCAAGACAAAGGCCTAATCCAAGCCATACTCACTTTAACCAACCCATACCCAATACTCCTTTAGTCTGAAAGATTGATAAAGGAAAGAGTCCAAAAATCCAAAGGAGTAATACTCAAAATATACACTGTTTCAAATGTCATACAGTAAGTCATTATGTGAGTCAATGTCCTACTAGAGCCTTGCATATAGGAGAAGTAGAGGAGGAAGTTGATGAATCAATTGAGAATTTGAAGGAAGAGATTTATGAAGCAGAAGTGAATCTAACTGAGTATGACAGAGATGAAGAAGTTTTAGACTCGTCAGAGTTTTTAGGAGTTGTTAGAGGTATCTTGATCCAGACCAAAGAGCAGGAAGACTGGCGTAGGACTAACATCCTACAAACTTTTGTCAAAATAGGAGAGAAAGCATGCAACATCATTATAGATAGTGGGAGTTGTATCAATGCAATTTCAACTAATATTGTTAAGAGTTTAGGATTACCCACTGCTTTCCATCCCAACCCTTATAAGGTTTTCTAGATAGATTCCACTTTGATACCGGTCAAGTTTAGATGTCAAGTTCAGATGCAATTCCAGTCGTACCTAGGGAAAGTTTGGTATGACATACTTCCAATGGGGGTTAGTAGCATTATTTTTGGCAGACCTTGGTTATATGATCGTGATGCTACTTTATTTGGTCGATCTAATTCTTCTTCCTTTAATTTTAATGGAAAGAAGATAGTTATAAACCCTTTTTCATACAAAGACAACATTAAGAGAGGGTCTAGTAACTTGAAGGAAAAAAACAGGGGTTGCATTTTATGGATGATAAAGACTTAGAAAAAAAATTAATGAAGGTTCACCAATTTGGAAACCTATCAACCGCATTCCGTTACCCACTCATGAACAAATGTATGAGTCCACCGAGTCATATTTCCAACATATTAAGGAATTGTATAAGGAGATCAGTAAAAAAATTTAAATGAGCAATGAAGTCTATAAGCATATAGCCAATTCACGTAAACGAATGAAAGAATTCAATATAGGGGACTTTGTCATGGTTAAACTTAGACCTAAAAGGTTCTCATCGGGAACTATAAGGAAACTGCATGCCCAAAGAGCTGGACCTTTCAAAGTATTAAAGAGAGTTGGAACTAATGCATATAAGTTAGAGTTACCACCAGATTATGACATTAGTTCAACATTTAATATTTTAGATCTAAAAGAATATAAAGAGCCGACATTAATTCCTAGTGAGCTTTTTGAACCTTACCCAATCTTTGAGAGTGAAACCCTACCAGAGTGTCCACCAGCAATTCAGCCAGAGCAGAGAGATAGGATTGAACGTATCTTGGATGACCAGGCAATTACCACCAAAAATAAGGGCAATCAACGTTATTTGGTTCAATGGCAAGGAAGGCCAGAATCTGAAGATTCCTGGATCACCCGAGAGGATCTGTAGCAAATCGATCCAGACCTACTAGAAAGGTATCAAAGTTAGACCAGCCCTTACTCGATAGGGTCGAGTTCATCCCATCCAAGGAGAATTCGTGTGGACACCAAAGTTCGAAAGAGGTTTCGATCTAATTCAACCAGCCTTTACTCAACAGGGTCGAGTCCATCCCATCGTAGGAGAATTGGTGTAGACACCAAAGTTCGAAAGAGGCTTCGATCTAATTCAATATAGCTTTAATTCTTTCATGTGTCCTGTAAAGTAATAATTTTACTTCTTTGAATTTGAGACATGTAATTAAAGTTGGTTTATTTCAATTTGGGTTCTTGAGTCCAAGTAGGGTCAAATTAGTTTATATTTAGTGAGTTTAGTAGTTGGGTCCAAGAGATGTATGGAATTAGGTTCAAGGTAAGTAAATGAGCTTGAAGAATGGATGCTTTCAACCACTCCAACAAATCAATCTAAGGTGGACGCCACTTCAACTAGCATTGTTGGGTGCCATGTCAACCTCTTGGTGTACACCTCATCAAGCCACATCACCACATGCCACATCACCAAGGAGAATTCAAATTCAAAGGAGCTCCCCACTTTTCTTCTCTTTTTAATCTTAGTTATAAGTTGTTTTTACCTCCCACCCTTATAGCTAGCTTAGGTTGCAACTTTCCATGAAAAGCTCCATGTAATTTGAATTTAGGTTGCAACTTCCAATGAAAAGCTCCATGTAATTTGAATTTTCAAAAGTTCCTTGGAGGCTTATAAATACTACTCCAAGCTCTCTTGTAAAGACAATTTATGATGAATGAAAGTTGAGTTTATTTCTTTCATTTGTGTTGGCAAATGTCCTCCGAGAGGGAGTGGGTGAGAGGCCCTTAGCTACTATTTATTTTTTTCCATTTGTGTTAGCAAATGTCCTCCGAGAGAGAGTTGGTGAGAGGTCCTTAGCTATTTCAAGAAAGTCATTTCCACGCCAAGATCCATTAGCCATTCTTTATCCCATCCCATCTTCCAAGGTGCTAGAAGACTTCACAATGAAGGCCAACCAAGCTACCTTAAATCTGCCAAGCTTCATTTAACTTCAACCTGCCTTTCCTCTTCCTTCATTTCATACTTCACCAAATTTTTATGTTCTTAACTCGAATTTGGTTTATGTAGGATTCCTGATAATTTCAGGTTCCAAAGAAGAAGGTCTTTCGTGATGCAAAATAGATACAAGAAGTCCTGCAACTAGAGGAATCTCCTTGTCATCCAAGAACGTCATCCTTGAGTGTAATCCTTCTAATCTCTGATATATTAATGGCCGGGTACCCCTCTTTCAACATTTTTTGATCTAAAATATTAGAGTAACTAAGCCCTAGCGTGTGTGGTTTCTTAACCACAAAGATCCTTTCTCTTTACTATTTTGAAGGATTCTCCTCTAAGTCTAGTTTAACATGCAAATCCCTTCATAAAAATTTTTGCTCTTTTACATAACAATGTAGCCTAGTTTCACTTCATTTTTTATTTAGTTATTACTATCTCTTCATAGATTGCATCATTCCACTTCATCCCCCATCAGTTTAAGGTACTATTTTAATCTTAAAATAATAATTAATGTTTAAATTATTATTTTAATCTTATTTAAAATTTTTAATGGCTTCATATTTAATCATCATTTACTAAATTATAGCTATAAAATAATAGCTAGAAGCTTGACTCATATAACTCCACCAAGGCTGGTCCCAAGCTTGAGTAAAGGAGGAGGGTTATGTTAAGTAGCTGATAGCCAGCATAAAACTTCATCAAATTCCTTAAAACATGAACTACTAAATCAAACTATGCAAAGGATTAGGATGTCTCCGTTAAGAGATTTATTGCATGTCTCTGGATGTTTCAAAAATTGGACAAGGGGTGTCGCACCAGCGTCAGTGCCCAAATGCGGTGATAAGTGAGCAAAGATTCCTGTACTATGGACAAGTATGGATAAAAAATTAATCAATGATAATCAGGTTAGAGTAGCAATTTGAAATATAGGAAAACTAATAGGTACAGCTATGAAGATAGTGAACACTATGATTAGGAGAAAAGTAAATATAATATGCTTATAAGGGACTAAATGGATAGGTAAAAGATCTAGAGAAATAGAGAATATAGAAAATAAATTATATTACATTAGAAAACATAAAATACAAATGGAGTGAGAATAATTATAGATAAGAATTTTAAGGAATATGTTGTTAAGATAATTAGGAAAGAATATCAGATTATATCACTAAAACTTATAATTGAGAATAAAATAATTAACATAATTAGTGTATATACATGACAAGTAGGTTAGATCAATAAATTAAGACATAATTTTGGAAAGACATAGATGAAGTAATGCAAGAAATACCATAAGAAAAAAAAGATATATTTAAAAGGAGATTTTAATGAATATATAGGTAAACAGAGGGATGGATATGAAAAAGTATATAGAGGATATAGATTTGAAGATAGGAATGAAGCCAGCGTGAGCTTATTAGATTTTACAGTGGCGTATGATCTAACAATATTAGCAAACACTTATTTCAAAAAGAGAGATAAATAATTAATAATATTTAAAAGTAGATCTAATAAAAGTTAAATAGATATTTTCTTAACTAGAAAGGTAGATAAAATAACATGCAAAAATTGTAAAGTTATTACAGGAAAAAGTTTAACTTTACAACATAGGATACTAGTAGAAAACATATGATAAAAATAAAATCTAGAGTAAAATATAAAACTATTAATCTAAAAATTAAATAATAGAATTTAAAAGGAGAAAAACTAAAATTATTTTTAAAAAATTAGTAAGAGAAATTACTATGAATATAAATAGTGATCCAAATTTAATATATAAAAAATAATTAAATACATAAAAAATATAAAAAAAAGTTTTAGAAGAATCAAAAGGAGTGGAACTAGTAGGAATAAAAACTTGATGGTAAACGAGAAAGTTTAAGTTGCCATCAAGCTTAAAAGGATAAACTACAAAATTTAACAAGAGGCTAGGGATGAAGAAAGTCTTAAAAATTATAGGGATATAAAGAAAGAAGCTAAAAAAGTGGTAAGTAATGCTAAAATTAAAGCCTATAATGATTTATATAATAGACTAGATGTGAAAGAAGGTAAAAAGACTATATATAAACTAACAAAACTAAGAGAAAAGAAAATAAAAGATCTTGACTATATTAAATATCTTAAGAATACAGATAAAAGAGTCTTAGTAAAACAAGAAGAGATAAAAGAATGATAAAAAAATTATTTTAAAAAAGTATTAAATAAAAATAATTTAGTAAATTTAAGGATAGAAGGATGTGAGAATCTAGGAGTAACAAATGAACATAATTTTTTTTGTAAATTTAGTATGCTTGAGGTTAAAATGGCTTTGAGTAAAATAAAAAATGCAAATGCATTAGGACTAGATGCGATCCCTATTGAGGTTTGAAAGGGCTTAGGAGAAATTAGAGTCATATGGTTAATCAATTTTTTTAACAAGATTGTAATAACTAAAAGAATATCGAATGATTGAAGAAAAAGTATATTAATATCTATATGTAAAAAATAAAAGAAATATTCAAAACTGTATAAATTATAGAGGGATTAAGCTGATGAGTCATACAATAAAATTATGTGAGAGAGTAATAGAAAATCGAATAAGAGCTAAAACTTTGATGTTAAATAATTAATTTAAATTTATATCTGAAAGATCGATCATAGAAGCTATTTATTTATCAATAAGAAGATTGATGGAGAGTTATAGGAAAAAGAAAAAAAGCTTTCATATGGTGTTTATTGATTTAGAGAAAGCATACGTTAGAGTACCTAGAAAAATAATATGATGAGTTTTAGAGAAAAAAATTACCAAAAGGTATATAAAATTAATAAAAGATATGTATGATAAAGCAATAACTATTGTTAAAATAATAAAAGGAGAAACTAGTGAGTTTTTAATTATTATAGGTTTTACATCAAGGATCTGCTTTAAGTCCGTAACTTTTTATATTAGTTATGAATGAATTAACCAAACATATTCAAAATGATATCCTATAATATACGTTATTTGCCGATGATATATTATTGATTGATGAAACTAAATATAGAGTAAATGCTAAGCTAAAGATTTGGAGATAGTCTTTAGAATCTAAAGGTTTTAAGATTAGTATAACTAAAACTGAATACATGAAATGTAATTTTAGTAGAAGTAGAAATACAAATAAGAAAGAGTAAAGATTGTAAGCCAAGAGATATCAAAGAGTAAAAAATTTAGGTATTTCGGATTAATTATCCAGAAAAAGGTAAAATAAATGAAGATGTGAATCATAGAGTTAAAGTAGGATGGATTAAGTGGATGAGTGCTTTGGAAGTATTGTATGATCAATGTATCCCATTAAAATTAGAAGAAAAATTCTATAAAACTGCTATTAGGCCAGCTATTTTATATGTAATAAAGTGTTGGGCAATATTGAAACAACATGTGAATAAATAAAGTATAACAGAAATGCGTATGTTAAGATGGGTATGTGGTAAAACTTTAAAAGATAGAATTAAAAATAAACATATAAAAGAAATGATAGGAGTAGCTCTAATTGAAGATAAAATAAGAGAAAATCAATCATGGTGGTTTGGACATATACAATGTAGACCTTTAGATGATTTAGTTAGAAAGAGTGATATTTTAATAATTTATGGTAAGAATAAAGATAGAGGTAGACTTAAACTAACATAGATAAATAATTAAAAAAATTATAACTATTCATAATTTGAATGTCGACTTGGTCCTGAATAGAGAAGAGTAGAAGAAGCAGATTCATGTAGCCAACCTCAAATAGTTGGAAAAAGGCTTTGATGAGTTGAGTTGAGTTGAAGCTTGACTCATATGCAGATATGACCTAACCCGATCTTGATTCGAACCAAAACATTTTGGATTAGATATGGATCAAAATTGATCTCAAATTAACCCAAAAAACTTGTTAGGTCTAAAATTCTTTTCATGGACTCGACTCGATCTAATTCAATCACCTAATGGGTTGAGTCCAAATCCAAAATCATGACTGAAATGTGAAATTCGATCAAAGCAGGGACAATCATGACCCAATCCAATCAACTTGCCTGCAACCCTATTTTCGATATAAATGCTACTTGCAACTCTCTTTCGGATATTAATGCTACTTGGAAGGAATGATTTTGGATAGTGGATGACCATCTCAATAAAGTTCATAGATAGCAAATTTTAGTTTTCAATACTTTATTCTATTACTGCTTCATTTTTATTTAATTTCTATTTTCTTTCTAAATTTTGAATTTTATGAGCTAAATTTCAACAAGGCTAGTTAGTAGATCCTTAAAATCGAGTTATTTAATATCACATCTACATTAATACCTAAACTGAATATTAAATTTCTAAAAAAATAATACTTGAAATTCTCTATATTGGCTAGAGAAAGAGAGAGATAAGGTAGAGAGAGAATTAGAAAAAAGAGAAAAAGTGAGATTTAGGCCTAAAAGATGGAAAAAAACCCCTAAAAAGTAACAATGATATTTAAATTATGTTGGTTAAGAAATAATTTTAAAGGGCATGAAAAAATTAGTCTGATTTTATTGGTTTACACTAGATCATCAAAGTAATAAAAAATTTGATTGGTTCATCCAATTTTGATCATGTCAACTATACAACTAGTTTGATTAAAGAAACTCTATAATGGCATGGTACTAATATGAGTACCATATACGTGAGAAAATTACACCTAGAGTTGACTTACTTGTTGCACTAAGATTATCTTGACTGCAAGGCAAAAAATCTCAAATTGGTTAACATGGGTACACCAATACCAGTTTTCCAATACAAGGTGAAGGTAAAGGAGATCATCCATCAATTACTTTTGATTGAATGGGAAGGCATCAATAGATTGAAGAAGAGGCATACAGGAGAAAGAGGAGGATGGGTTCAAAGGGAAAAGATGGGAGTGGGCTAGTGTATTCAAGAAAGTCTAAACCTTGGGCTAGACTAGGAAAGTTTGATTTCATGGAAATTGCAGGTTAAGTTGGATTAATGATCACCTCTAATCTAATCTTTCCTTCTCAAATTCTATGGCTATAAAGTTTATTAGGTGAAGTCAATTCTAAGCCTTGGTCAACTGGGATCCAATATAAATTTCCTTCAATTCCTTAGATAGGCCTATATCTAACCCATTCACTTGGGGAACATTCCTTTTTTTTGTTCAAGCATTAGCTTCTAAGTTGATGGTATTATATATCCCTTCATTTGGAATTTCTCTCTTGGGTTCAATGTAATGTGGTTCATTCAACTGGCTGTTTTGGTCAAGTTGTCTATCAATAATAGAAGTTGGTCATTTCTATTAGCCACTAATAAGTAAAACCAGTAGCTACTCAGTGAACCACCTTTTAGTATTTAAAACTTATAGTTTAGATATTGGCTGCACAGAAAATATTCAGACTTCCAATTCATCTCCTGCCACACATCGATGCAAATCCATAATGGCTAGGGATGGAAAGGGTTTATTTGATGCATATTCAGAATAAATGAAGCTAGAAGTATGATATTTATGATTTTTTCTATGCTTGACCAACCAGACACTTTGAGGGTTGAGATTCCTTGACCAAAAACTGCTTGCAGGTTAACTCTAAAAGTCTGATTTCACTGGTCTGTAGCTTAGACTTATCATTATCCAACCTGACCCAACTTTTTCCGTACCATTTAGTTTCAGTCTGTAAGTGAGAAAAGTTTTGATGATGTCTATTGTACCATATCGACCATGCCATAGTAAACCGGTAATGTATTCATATGATTGTTATTGATTTTGCATGCCTTGGTGACAAATATCACCATTTGTTGTTTAAAAACTATTGCAGTGCTTTTGGGCAACAATTTTGCAAACCATTCCTGATTATCTCAAAATAAGAGATAAACATAATGAACTATTGTTGTTTTTGGCATTTTATCAAGCATGCTGTTGAAGGCAAAAGGTGCCCTTAAGGCATCAAGAACTTTTTTTTGCCTAGGGCACTAGGTGCCAAAAAGGTGCTCTCCTGAAGAAAGTAAGGTGCTAAGGTGCTAAGGTGCTAGCTTTAAAAAGTTCATAAATGCAATAGAAATAATTATTATATTATTTAAAAAAATATAAGGATTATAGGATTGGTTAGTCAAATCTCAACATCAAAAATCATGATTGTTTTACTTGCCTCACTTGGGTACCATGGTGAGCACGTAGAGCACCTTTGATGACCTAGTTATCAATTGTTTTTTGTTATAGGGAAATTAGGTAAAGTTGTCAAAAATTTCAACTAATTGTCTGAAAATTGATGGTGACCATACTGTCACTTGACTGCAAATGCTTTACAGTGAAAGAAGTGTCAAGGGAAGATGAAAGATGGTATGAATTTTTTTCTTTATTATTCAAAGAAATCTCAAATAGCTGACTCAATTCAATAAAACTTGGAAGGCATAAGGTATTAAGCAATGCTATGTTGTAATAAACATAGTCTGAAAAATTCTGCTTTTTTTCCAATTTTTAAGCCTTCGATAGTAATTTTAGCTATGGTGTACCATGAAACAATCATATAAACCTTTACTATTGACCATATGGATACCTGTGCTCATATTTAGAGATGAAAGCATGCTACATGATAGTACTGTTCGAATGGAAGAAAAATCCCATGCCCTTGAATGGTGTGAAACATGAATGACAAGTTAATATCATCTTTGCTATACTATTGCAACTACATTAAGCTCCATGTATGTGTATATAAAAGATACATTAGTATGCTTGGATATACAAATGCACAAAAAGAATTATTATTTGCCTTCTCTACAATTCTTTAAAAGAGGAATCACATACACGGTACCTAAGGAGAACTTTTCATCTAAGAAATTTACAAATGTCCATCCATTTATTTATTTAAGAGTAATAGATATGATATTTATAATTTTTGCTATATCCAGCCAACCAAACACTTGGGGGTTGAGATTCCTTGACTAAAAACCAGCTTGCAAGTTGACTCTGAAAGTTTGATTTGACTGGCATGTAGCCTGCACTCATCATTCTTTCACCTGACCCAATCTATTCTGTACCGTTCAACTTTGGGTTGCATGTAAGAAAACTTTTGATATCCTCTCTTAATATGGGATTTCTATCCTATTATACTGATTATGCCATACTGAACCGAGAATGTACGTATATGATTATTGGTATTGTTTTTGTAGGCCTTGGCAACGACTATCATCATTTATTGTTTATAAAATAACTATAGTGCTTTTGGGCAACAAGTCTGCAAACCATTCCTGATTACTTCACAATAAGAAATAAATATAATGAACTATTGCTATTTTTGGTGATTTATCAAGCACGGTTGTTGAAGGCAAAAGGGAGAGTTGGGCACCGGGTCGTGCCGCCCATGGGCCAACATGGCTCGGCATGAACCGGGTTGTGCCTGGCACGGTCCGGTACAGCTATAGTACCAGGCCATGCCTAGCATGATCTGGTACTACTATAGTACCAAACCGTGCTAGCATGGCCCATTAAACCATGCCATGTCGGGCTCAAAAAATTTGACCTGCTAGCCTGGCACGACACAGTCCATGACGGGCCTGTGCCAGCATGGAATGGCCTACATGGGCCTGGGCCGTGCTGGCCCATAGGGGCCTAGGCCGGCATGGCCCATAAGGGCCTGGGCCATGCCGACCCACAAGGGCCTGGACCGAGACGACCCATAAGGAATTTATTAATATTTTTTAATAAATTAAAAAAATTGATAAAAAAATTATTAAAAAAAAATAATTTAGTAATATGAAGCCACCTTAATGGTGGAGGGTTTGGCATAGACCCCTATCAGTTTATTAATTTAAAATCAAAATGGTACATAAAGGGAGGGAAGCTAGGCCTGACCTTCATAATACAATAAAAAAGGAAAAAAAATAGAGATGACTTACTTTAATAATTTAAAAAATAAAAATATATAATTAAAAATAGAGATGACTCACTTATTAGTTGTATTTGTGTCATCTTCGCTGGTTAAGTTATGTCCACCTTTATCTTGAAGACTCATCTCAGCATCCAACCAATCTTTGAAGCAGAGAAGCATCTCAACCGTCTCGCCAATCATCCTACTTCTCTTTTCATCTAGAACACACCGACCTACACTGAAAGCGAATTTCGATGCTACTATGGACATCGGTACAACTAAAATATCTTGTGTAATGGTAGACATAATAGGATATTGATTTCTAATACTTTCCACCAAGCTAATACATCTAGATTCCTATTTGATCTTCATCATATGAGAATGAAGATTATTTCATAAATAAAATTCTAATTCATTACTTAAAGATGAAGAAGAATGAGATGAAGAAGATGAACCATGTGTGTATCTTCTTTGTGCAATGAATGAAAAAATAGATGACGAACGAGATCTAGAAGAAGAAGTAGAGCTTTGAGCAGATATTCTAAATCCATGAATTTTGTCATTATATAAAGCATAAATATCATTAACAAGTCGTGTTATCTCATCTTTTGAGTCTCATCTCAATCCCTGAGGCAACATTTCTTGCAACTCATGCAACATATGCACTTTTCATGTTTCATGTAATGCATGCATCTTTTCATAATATCACTATCTAAGCATGAATTATGGTCATTTTCGTCTCATCCTGCTTATTACAAAGTGCTAAGGTGATCATCCATGTAAGTGGGCTAATATGAGCCTTTAACATTTGTACGCTCACATGTCTTATGCAATCATATTTATGAAACACATCTTAAAAGGAAATATAAGAAATATTTTATTTTAATAATGTCTAAAGTATAACCCTTACTACTCAAACTCTATGAAGACTTAAGCTTCGTACCATCATCTACCTTAGCGAGATTTCCTTGCTATGGATGATATATGGTACAAAAGTATTTTGTTTGATATTTTGTGCCTTCTTGTTTGATATATGGTACAAAAATCCGGACTTATGTGGGGTTCGGATTTTTAGTCGATGCAAGCCCCTATTGCAGTCATTGTTAGTCATATAGTCCGGATGCAGACATAGAACTTTTTTCTTATTATTTATAATTATTTTAGATTATAAAGTCCAAAGTGACATTATTATGATTTAATTCCATATGTTTGTCATCCTTATGTCTTCTTTTTGCCTTCATATTTGTTCCTCCTTTTTAAGTTTCAGCTTTAGTTAGGTACAAGAGGAATCCCCAAGTTCTTAGTGGATTAGGGATCCAAAATTTTGATGGAGTAGGGCTACAAGTTTTTTCATATAGCAAGGCTCTCGTCTTCAATAAAGCAGTGCTCCAAAGTTTTGATAAAGTAGGACTCTTATTTTGATAGAACAAAGCTTTAAAACTTTAATAGAGCAAGGCTCCAACTTTAGTAAAGCAGGGCTTCAAAGTTTTGATTGAGCAAGACTCTAAAGTTTTTGAACGAGCAAGGCTTCAGAATTTTTCTGATCAAATAGAGCTCCAGGACTTTGGTGGAGTAGAACTCCATTCTAGCTTGAACTAAAAGCATGGCTTCTATTTAACTTGAGCCAAAGAGTATGGCTTCTCTTTAGGTTGATCTTGGTTAGATTTAGCTTAGTTTTGAAGCAACGCTCTATATTGATCTTGATTTGGATTTGATCGGGGTTAGATCTGGTTTGATCTTGGAGAAATGCTCCAAATTGAACTTGATCAGGCTCGATTTGGATTAGATCTGGTTTGATCTTAGGGTAATGCTCTAAATTGAACTTAATTTGGACTTGATATGAGTTAGATTTAGCCTAATTTTGGAGCAAATCCAGTTCTTCATAAGCTCACTAAGCATATTGAGGTAAATTTTCATTACATTCGAGATTCAATTTAGAGGCGTATTGTTTCTCCTACTAAAGTTTCATCTCAAGATCAGCTATCCGATCTCTTCACCAAAGCTATGGCTCATAGTTGTAATCATTACCTTCATTCCAAATTGACGCTTTCCTCCACCTAGCAACAATTTGATAGAGAAGGTGTAGGAGGTAATCAAGGAATTTTAGTTAAGTGAATCATGTGAGATTGCAATCAAAGTTTGATTGAAAAAATCATGAATTGATTAATGATAATCAAAGGACTATGATTTGCTATATTTTTTCTAAATATAGTAGGTAGTAATTTAAGGATTCTGGATTCTGATTTAGTGAATCATGAGAGATTATAATCACATGTTAATTAGGCAAATTATGAATATTGTAATCCAAAGTTGATTAAACAAATTATTTAGTGATGGGCAAAAACCAAGGGATTCTGATTTTTTTATAATTTTCTAATGTATACATATAAAATAGTTATAAATACTCTTAACTCTTGTACTTTAAAGGTGAAAATATATATATAGCATTCAAGTAGATGCTATGCAACTCTCCGCTCGGTATTTTTCAAACCTCAACCAATTCATACGGTGAAAGGTGGGCCCTTTCTTTAAATCCAGCTTGTTAATTTTTTTTAGCACAATGTCCTTAAAAACCTTCTTTTCTAAAAGGATAAATGCAACCAATATCTGGAAGAAGAAAAAAAATTAAAAAAAATAAAACAGGGGGGCGTCCAAAATAGCAGCTACTAGAAATCAACCTCGGCGACTTCATCGCAAACATCCACGTGGCAGCAAGATATCGCCGATTACTAATATAAATTTGCCCTAAGACCGGATTCAAACCCTAGGTTTTCTTTAAGGCTCTAAATCATCGTTCGAGAAGAAACGCAGAGAAGAAGTGCAAGAGGAAGAAGGTAAAATTTTATTTGTTGCTCGTTGGTCCCTTGTTCTGATTTTACCTATAAATTCTATTCTGATATGACATCTAATTTGAAATCTTTGTGGCTGTGATTTGGTTCATTGATTTAAATTAGTTTTCGGAGTATGATCGTTGGTGTTAGAAATCTTTTTGTTGTTTGATATGTCTGTTTTGTTTTTTGGATTTTGGAAGCCGAGAGGTTCTTTTTGGATTTTGGAAGCCGAGAGATTCAAAGAACGGAAGAAAAGTCGAGATGTTGCATCGCTGTAACAGTGGTTTTTCTAATTTCTTGCACTTAGCATCAAGTAAAATATCTATTCTCTTTTTGTTTTTCCTTTTGATCGGCATAGTTTTTATGATCTTCAACTCTTCATTCGGCAAGGTACAAATTTGCCTCTTTATCAACTTTACAGATGATCAAATAGTTCCTAGTTGCAGAGATTCTCCCGTATAGGACATTAGGGTTTGCTAATATTTTAATTAATATTTGTTTTCCTACTACTCTTTCGCCATAGATTTTGTTTTTATAATTATTATTATTAGTATTATTATTTTTGAAGGAGGGGGGGTGCGGTAGTGTGTTTTATGCAAACCTTCCTTGCTTAACTATTTTAGGTTTTTCTCTTATTGATTTTTTTCCCCATAATGTTCTTCTGTGAGAATCTCTTGGACGAAGGCAATAAAGATGGTTGCCTTCAACCATGCCTGATAATCTCATGTTATTGTTTCATTTTTTCTGTTAAAACCATACCTGATAATCTCATGTTATTGTTTCATTTTTTTCTGTTAAGTGATGTAGCATTCTTGATTCTTGCTCTTTTGAAATCTAATTAAAATGTCATACAAATGGATCAATGGCTTTGAATCAGTTTATTTATCAGATTACAGTGATTTGATTTTATTGTCTAAGTGTAGAATAATTCTAATCTTCATCTCTTATTTGCACTTGGGATAGAAGAATTAATATTCCGCATGATTTAGCTATTTCTTTTTTTCTTGTAAAAAAATGTTTCATATGTTTCAGGGTTCAAATTGAAATAATATGAATGGAGAAGATGTAAGCTCCTTTGTCTTTATGGTTAAAAATTTAAGGACTGTCATATGGAAAGGCAAACCCCCATTCCTATTTGATGGCATTGTCCTGAATAGCTACAAGATGAGGTCCAGAGTTCGATCCCAAATGGCATCCATTAGGATATGTAAGTTTGGTGTTTAACAAGTTCTTTGTTCTGGTTTTAGTGTCCCTATAAAGCTGGAAACTGGCTCATTCACTATCTTTTCTTATTAACTGTGGTCTGCATGCCAAATTTTGATGTTTTTGACTGATAAAAATTTTGACAACTTTTCAGCTACCAGACGAGCACAACTGCCATTTCTGTAGGTAATCCTTAGTTTGGTAGCTATTCTTGGTGAAATTAATCATTTCTATGATATGATATGCTATTTCTTACTGACATATTGATTTGTTTCCAAAATTTTCAAATGATACGGGTTGCAATTCTCCCAGATGCACTCATTTGCTATGCCCACCTGGCGGCAACTCAATTAGCTCGGTTTATCAAGTTTGAGGATATGTCCAAAACTCCGTTAAGCTATGGAGGATTCACATCAGCTGGGAGTTCCTCGGTTCCAGAATTGCCAAGGCTGCATGAAAATGTGTGCAGTTCCATGTTTTTCTGCTAATTGCTGTAAAGGCATTTGTTATTTATGAGGATGGAAATAATTTAGCAAGAGCCAAACTCTTTCTTATGTATTGCTAGGTGTCAGGATTTTATTATCCAAGTATGTTAAGGCATTTACAGCGAGGAGATCCAGAAAACAAAATTCAAGTTTTGCAAATTATTTTGCTAAACTTGTGGTTGATGCCAGAATTGTGGTTTATGTGGCGGAGTTCATGTAAAGCCGAAAAATAAAATAAAATAAAATCCTGCAAGCTATGTACCATGAGCTTCATTTTCTGGTAATGACCCATAATATCCCAAGCTTACATCTTAATCTAATTAATATGTTAATAAATTAGATTTGTTAACAAACTGGCAATCGATGAGGGCGGACGTGCAGGTAGCTGCACCGCCGATAGAAATGGGCCGGGGTGGGGTTAAAGCTGGGCTACCAGGGGACTCCCAGCGGCTCAAAGGGAATGGAGTGCAGAGAAGCATGGAGGTTTGCCTTTCCATGGTATAGCCTTTAAATTTCCAAAAATATTGACTGAAAAGGCAAACTAGCTTACATCTTCCTGTTCATATTATTTCAATCTGAATCCTGAAACATTGTACACCATTTCTTACAAGGAAAGAAAGAAATAGCTTAATCATGAGGAATATTAATATCCACAGTGTTTCAATGCCAAGCACAAATGTAAGATGAAATTATAATTATAGTTAGAAAATAAAACTATATCAGGTTATTAACAAATCTAATTTATTAACAAATCTATTGATATAATTGAAAAACCTTTTTATTAGATTTCATTACAAAAGAGCAAGAACCAATAATGCTTAATCATTTAACAAAAAAAAAAGAAAATAACATGAGATGTTCAGGTATCGTTGGAGACATCCATCCTTTGCTGCCTTCATCTAAGAGATTCCCAAATTAGCACATCAGGAGGATTTTTGTTTAAACAAAATAGAATAGTTAGGCAATGAAGATTTGCATTAAAATAAAATAAAAAAAAAATATTATGGTGGAATAGAAGTAGGACAAAAATATAGATCAAATATTAGTAAACCCTAATATGATGAACTGGAGAACCTCTGCAACCCAGAATTATCTGATCATTTGTAAAGCTGACGAAGAAGCAGATATGCACCTCGCCAAATGAAGAGTTAAGGTTCAATAAAATTACACCAATCAAAACAAAGAACAAAAGAGAGAATATCCTGTTGAAGAAACAAAACAAAATAACATTCTTATAAAACCACATAAGGGTAATTGAGATCTAACAACATCTCATGCTTTTCTTCTCTTTTTTCGAATCTCTCAACTTTCAAAATACAACATTTAATCATAGCACTTCCTACTGATTCTTGCACGTATAAACCACAAAATCCAGACATTCAAACAACAAAATGTTTCAGAATATTTTGTTTTCCGAAATCTGCATATAGGCTCACCAAAATTTCAAAAAGTAGGGTACGAAATCAAAGAAAATCAAACAATACCAATCAAACCAAACTCTAATTCTTAATCAATAAAAGGAGGCCACAAAGATTTCGAATCACATGTCACATCATAACATGCACGAAGAAAGGCAGAGCATATAAACATGCTGACTCCAACCTATCCACTGTGAAATATGTGATCAGCCTTCGAGGCAATCTGCTCATTTGGAGGAATCTATAATATTTTGGAAAATGAACATTTGATTTTAAACCCTTCCAATCACATAAAGGCTCACTAGATACCACATCCATGGCCTCATCAACAGATCGCATCAAAAGAATGGCAGTAGTCTGGTTTATCCTTCCCTCTTCAAGCATTCCCCAATAAGCAGCCTGCACACCTGAACAGGAAATAATTTCAGATGTATAACGAAGTTTCGATTCAATCAATATTTTGCACAGAAATCACATTTTCAGTGGTAAATGAGGTCCCAGAAAATGCAAATCATCTGACAATAACAAAGAAATTGATAAAAAGGGAATGAGCAAAACCCATAAAAGAAGTTCCATCAAAAACAATAACAGTTCAAATCATAGGAGAAGCCGGCAATCAGCTTGTCACATGAATGCAACCACATGTATCACACCACAAGGTCTGTGCACAATGAAATGGAGAAAACACCATTCATCAATCAACAAGTAATTCAATTCACAGCAACACTTTCCCCAAAAGGTAATATAACCAAGACTATATCTGAAAGAGTTGTCTTGAGTGCTCCAATAAGCATATCTGGACTACTTAGAACTACACATGCTTTCATCTTGAAACACAACTAGAACTCTGAAAATGAGGAAAAAGAAAGTAATTTCTGTATATTTTTATTCATCAATCTCTTAGGTATTTATACAAGCTACAAATCCTATGTTAGGAAGAAAAATAAATTACATCAAATCCCTATAAATCAGAATCAAATATATTTACTTTATATTCTAGAAATGCAGTCTACTTCCTATTCTAGAAATGCAATCTGTAGCAATCCCTATGAATCAGAATCAAATATATTTACTTCCTATTCTAGAAATATAATCTGTAACACTCCCCCTCAAGTTGGAGCATAAATGTTTATCATGCCCGGCTTGTTACAAAGATAATAATCCGAACTCCATTTAGAGCCTTTGTAAAAATATCTCCCAATTGATCTTCTGTTTTCACATATCCTGTAGAAATTAAACCTTGCTGAATCTTCTCATAAACAAAATAATAATCAATCTCAATATGCTTAGTTCGTTCATGAAAGACTGAATTAGATGCAATATAAAGTGCAGCTTGGTTGTCACACCATAACTTAGTTGGTATTAAAATTTTGAAGTGTTGAGGCCCACTCCAGTGAAGAGCTGATATATCTACATTATTTCACACACAGACTTAGCCATAGCTCTATATTCTGATTCTGCACTTGAATGTGAAACTACATTCTTGATGCGGACAAATCAACCGTGTTGAGCGACGGGCATGCTGAGGTTTGTCGTGGGCTTCCAAGTGGGATGGAAGGATCGTCTCCCATCTTCGGAACCCTGCAAGAAGTCCCCGGCCGGTGTTCCCGGCGAGGACCCTCCGACGCTCAAGTCAGTAAACTTGTCGCTCAGTTCTGTAGTAGTGAGATAGGAGTTGAGAGATAGAGAGCGATAGAGAGGAGAGAGAGAGATCCCTTGGCATTGAGCTCGGGTCCTTCTCTTATACCTGTCTGGGGGGTCCCGTTTACCTCGTTCCCTTGGAACCGTCGAATCTTCCTTGTTGGGATAAGTTTCTTTGAACGGCGAGTGGTTAAGCCGTTGCTGGATGAGAGCCACTTGTAGCGGTAACTATTGAGCGTGCTAGCATTTGCCCGTGATTTCAGTGAGCGAGGTACACGGCAATAGACCTCGAATCTTAGGATTTGTTGCCTGAGGCGGGTCATTGTGCATGCGAGAAAGGCACCAAGTTAGGACCGGAACCATCGCTGGAGGCCGGAGCTAGAGGCCGTCGCCAAAGGCCGGAGCTGGAGGCCGTCGCTAGAGGCCGGAGCCAAAGGCCGTAGCTGGAGGCCGTCGCTGGAGGCTGGAGCTGGAGGCCGGAGCCAAAGGCCGAAGCTGGAAGCCGGAGCCAACATTCCATTTCTGGGTTTTGCTGTCACATCATTATATCCAAAAATCGTGCAAAAAATAATACAACCCAGAGGAGACGGTCAGCCATATCAGATGCCCCCCGCCCCTAAGATGAGTGAGTGCACAATCACCAGCGAAAGGGGTGTTAATAACCTCTGGGCGGCCGATTTTTGTGCCATCATTTCGTCCGTCTGGACTGTTGGGATTAGAAAGGATTTTTCTCGAGCAGTGAGTCGTAAAAGGCGAGCGTCATCATTGTGGTAAGGCCACCGCCATCTCTCTATTGGTGGAGCTTTTCGTATTTTTCGCACTGGTAGGCCGCCGAAGCGCCTTCCATTTGAAGGTGGACACATGGCCAGAACGGACGGCCATGGGATAATTTGAAATGGGGCTATAAGAGGAAAAAATCGTCCTTATCCTCCAATCTTTCCTTCTCTTACGCTACTGCTTCCTCTCGAGTCTACGAGCGTCCGTCCGCCTCCCATGTTTGTTTTCTTCTCGTGCTCCTTCGATCCTAGCTCAAGTTTTCCAGGTTAGTCTCCATGGCTTCCTCGCCTTCTTGTTCTATTTCTGATTCCGGGGGGGCGTTCCCCCACTCCTCAAACTTCTGCTTCCTTACCAAGCCAATGGTCTACCCCCTCCTCCAATCATTCCTTGCCGGAACGGCGGCCGATCAGACGCTCCGTAGCCGGGAGTCATCTAACCGGCGGGCGAACTTCCGTCCGGAGCCGTCCGACGACTGCTGGTCCTTCCAGCGCCGTCAAGGAGTCCCCCGAAGGGACTGTTTCCACAATGTCTGCTCAAGATATAGTAAATCTGAAAGCTAGGTATAGCTTTCCGCCAAATCTTCGTCTGTTCTACCCTGCTCCTGATGACAGGGTAACCTCTTCCCATCCCGAAGAGTTGCCTTGTACGGAGCCTTCTTTAAGGCCGAACTTCGACTACCCATCCATCCTTTCATCCTCAATCTTCTGGACCGATATTCTCTAACACCTTCCCAGTTAGTTCCTAACTCGATCCGAACCATTGTCGGCTTTCTGGTTCTCTGTCACCTGCAAGGCATAGAGGCCAGCATCTCCTTATTCCGCAGTTTTTATACCCTCCGCAAGCAATCAGGTTGGTCCTTTACTCCTAGGTCCAATAGGATCCTCAAGTTGTACCTTCCCACCTCCATTAAAGGGTGGAAGGATAAGTTCTTTTTTGCTGATATCAATGGGGTGCGCGGAAGCTGGGAGACACCCAACATTGATGCTAATAGGGATTCTTCTATCCTTCCAAGAGATCGAATGGCATTTGGGCAGCTTCTGACTGCCGATGTCCCTCGATGAAATAAGCTTTTGGTTGATGAAAACCTTCGTCTTGCCGGCCTAATCCCTTCTAGTGGTGAGCACTTGATTACCCACCTTTTTCCTTTTTTTTTTTTCTTTTTCTTCCTTTTATTTATTTTTATTATTTATTTATTTATTCATCTCCCGCCTTTATAGGGATGGCGCCATCACTTCGCGAGCTCAGGCAGGCGGCCACTAAGAAGAGGAAGGCAACGGGGAATGAGTCCCTTGCCGAGAGGAGGGCCGTTGCCAAAATCCTAAGAAGGGCCGACACAGGGAGGGCCGACGCTGGAGGGGCTAGAGTTGTGAAGCCCCTGCGCGCTAAGGTTTTGAAGAAGGTCGACACTGGAAGAGCTGACGCTGGTGAGGCCGACGCTAAAAGGGCCAAAGTGGTAGATCCCCCGCACGTGTGCGAGGCAGCTAGAGCCCAAGCCGACGAGCCCGCCAAGAAAGACACGATAAGGGCCGAGGCCGGCGAGGAAGTCGGACGGAGCCAAATAGGAGAAAGAAGATCATCTTCAGTTCCAGCTCCTCCTGTCATCCTGCTCGATCCTTCTCCTGAACAGGTCGCAAAAGCGCCGTCACCACCGTCCGAAGCCGTGGAGACGGAGCAAATCCCTGCAACAATACGGCCAACTCCCGCAGCTATCCTACCCCCCGTAGGGGCAACAACCCAAGCGCCTCCACCAGCCAAGGGGCCGGAGGCAGCAGGGTCGAAGGCGGAATCCTCCTCTGCGGCCCCCGTGCCAAGGGAAAGGAGGGGCGTCGACCCTTCCTTCCAATCACTGTTGGCGAACCATAGTTGCTGGGCCGAGCGGGCCTTAGATGAAGCATATGTGGTGGAGGTGCAAGAGTTTCTCCAGCATCAAGGGAGAGCCACCTTCTTCCGCGAGGCATCTGTGGCACATCTCTGGGTGAGCCTTTGCTCCATTATCATTTTTTCTCTTTGTTTCGTTTGTTTTATTTTGCTTTTTAACATTGACATTCCATTCAGGCACTGAACTCTCTGATCGCCATGAGGGAACTTTGGACCCTGAGTGATGCTGCTCTCGACCAGTCGCGGGAGGAGATGCTATCACTCCAGGCCATGGCAGAAAAGGCAGAGATGGCTTTGGAGGATACTCAGGCCACCCTAAAGGGCGAAGTCTAAGCCATCCGGCTGAGAGCCGAGAAGGCCGAGTACGCGCTGGAAGTTGCCCAGCGTCGTGCAGCCAATGAGCTGGATAACGCTCAGGCGGCCGAGGAAAAGCAAAAGATAGCCGAGGAGAGGCTGGAGGTGGTGGAATCAGAAATGTGCGTCTTGAAGACTCGATTGGATTCCACCTCCATTGAAATAGACGCAGCCAAAGAGGTCGCCCGCCAGTCCGACACCAAGATTGCCGACTTGGAGGCGACGGTGACTGAGGCCAAGAGGGAGGCCGTCGAGTCCGAGCGGAAAGCCCTCGAGGCGGAGAAAAGAGCTGCAGAGGCCGTAGAGGATTTTAGGAAGTCTAAAGCCTTTGATAAGGAGCTAGCCGAATCGGCGGCGTTTGCTTACGATGCCGGCTTCCAAGACTGCAAGGAAAAAATCCAAGAACTCTACGACCTCAAGGATATTGAAGGGCTGAAGCCAAATGACGTCCCTGAAGACGATGACCCGGCCCCAAATGACCCTTAGTAGTTTTTTTTTTTGTATTGCTCTAAGCCCGACTCAGATCGGCAATTTTGTAATCTTTT
Organism: Calamus simplicifolius; assembly: GCA_900491605.1. Taxonomy (NCBI): domain Eukaryota; kingdom Viridiplantae; phylum Streptophyta; class Magnoliopsida; order Arecales; family Arecaceae; genus Calamus; species Calamus simplicifolius. The sequence goes on along the minus strand of UESW01003912.1, from coordinate 294,248 downwards.
AGCCATCAATGAATGTTTTAACCCTCATCGCGTGCCTTTGGTTATAATCAGCTTTACTGTGTGAGTTGTCGCGAATCACCAACCAATGGTGCCTCGTTAGATAGGTCGCGCGAAATGTGATTGTGCGCCAAAACATTGTCCTGAACTACCGATGTAGGGAGCCGGTTTTTTGTGCCGACGCAGGGCGCCGGTCTTAATTACCGACGCGAAGAGCCGGTCTTTAGTGCCGACGCGGGGCCGGTCTTTAGTGCCGACGCGGAGAGCCGGTCTTTAGTTGCCGATACGGAGAGCCGGTCTTTAGTTGCCGACGCGAAGCCGGTCTTTAGTGCCGACGCGAAGCCAGAACTTCCCCCTGCACGCAGTACAGACCGCATCAAGGCGGTGAGTATGTCATCCACCTCTGGGCTATGGACAAGAAAACTCATAGCCGAAGAGCCGGCCTGAGGGACTTCGGCCTGAGGAACTGCCATCCGCTCGGCTTCCTCCATCAAGACTTTAGCCTGCAGGGCCTCGGATCCTTCGGCCCCGATTGAGGGAACCCCGGCCTAAGCGCCCCTTCATTCAGTGATTCTTTTTCTTCTTCCTCTTCCTCTCCGACTATTGCTCCATCTCTGACAGACTCCACCTGAACTTCAATCTCTTTCACGGCATCCTATGGTACCATAAAAGAGAGACCCTCAACAGGAGGCACCACGACCTCCACCAACCTTTCAACAGGCGGCTCCACTTGAGCTTCGGCAGCCGCCACTGCCTATCCTGGCCCCTCCACCTGAGCAGGGGCCTCTTCCATGCACAGTGGATTCCCCACCACTAGCAACTGAAGAACCTCTGGCAGGAGGATCGTTGGATGGACCGGCGACACCTCCTCGGCATCGTCTGACACGATTACTTTTTGAAGAGGGAAAACCTCAGCAGCTCCTCCCGGGCTCCCCCTAATGGTTTCCTCTTCTACTTTGGCCCCCTCCGATAGGGAGGGCTCATCAATTATGGCTGGCGCTTCCGCTTCCTCCCTCTTTGAGATAGAGGAGTGGTGGCCGATGCAGTCTTTCCTTGGCTCCCTTGAGCGAGACCCGGAAGGACGGACCCTCTTCTTAGACCTGTGCTTGTCCCCGAAGCTGGAGCCCATGTGGTGCTTGCCCAGCTCCTTCCTCATTTGGCCCATGAATGCAGACCTCTCGGCTGAAAACACAGTGGATGTTCAGTTAAACAGTAGAGAAATTACATAAACACACTGACCATCAGAGCAAAAACTCACCTTGAGGGTCGATAGAGCTAAGTCCGGCAGCGAAAAGAGCATCCTCTGCTAATAGAGTGCTGGCCGATACCTCCTGACCACTACGATGGTTACCAGATCTCTCTTCTCCTGCTCGCTTAACTCCAGACGTGCCTCTGGATCCTTCACATAGCTCACTGATAAACGCATAAATAATTAATATTAAACATATTAATTAATAATTTAACGTACCTATTATTTTTAATATTTTAATAATTTATATAATATTTTAGGTAAAACCTTATCAATTTGAAGAGCTCGATTTTAGAAATTTAATGACGTAAACGACACTCAAATCGGATTTAAGATGAGCCCGGAATTGATTTTTCATTGATTTATCCGTTTGATTTTAAAGTGAAGCCGACAAACCAAGTGCCGACTTCATCGTCTTCTCAGCAGATTTCTGTTTTCTCTTAGCCGATTCTTCTCCTATTCAAATTCCAACCGTTTCCTCCATCAATTAAAGAATAAATTGGATAGGAAGTTATCAAATTGAATGAATTACATTCATCTTGAACGAATTTGGATTTTATTCACGATTTATCCAGAATTTTCTCTATGCCATTCGTTGCTTCCACGTCTTCTGTTTTGGCAACGCCGCATCTTCACCGCGTCGTCACCACATCCGGGCTTCTACAAATAGCAACAGAGGGAGGAGGGAAGTCCGTCCAGTGCGCTGCATCCGAGAGGATATATTTGTTCGTGCCGTGGCACGGGGTCCGTCCAAAGATCTGTTCTGTTCCTAGGCCGTGAGAAGCTCTATTCCAGGCCATGGAGAAATTCTATTACAGCCGTGTGGATCTGCCCCATTCCAGCCGTGGAGACTAATCTGTTCCAGACGTCGTTCCGTGGCTTGGAGAGACGTTGTTCCGTGGCTTTGGAGGAGTTCCGCTGCCCTGTTTCCAACATCCGTGGAGGCTACTGTTCCCAAGAGACTATGTTTACAGAGTCTCTGTCCATCTATGGAGGCTGATCTGTTCGCGATTCGGGATGCGCATGCAGAGGAGGAACAAAGACTTCATCCCATTGGTTTGGCGTAAAGAGAATTTATTGCTTTCTTATTGCCTTCTTAATGTCATAACTTTTTAGTTTATATGAAATAAATTTTTTATTCATGTTTAGATTTTATTAAATTATATTTAAGTGAAAGTAATTTAGACTGATCTATTCTTAAAACGAACGAGCCGTGATCTACTGGTACGGGGCGTGCTCTTATAAGATAGACCATATCTTGATTATTTTATACTACTAATTATCTATTTAGATAAATTTATAAATTTATTTTAAAATAATCGCTAGAGTCCCTTTAGAATCGATCCCTTACTCTCACTATTCTAATAGTGAAATTAAGGTGTTTTAATCGTTGCGCTACGACACGCATCAGATTTTTGGCGCCGTTGCCGAGGGCTTAAGTGTGTTATTTTGAAAAAAAAATTAAAAAATTAAAAAATATAAAATATAAAAAATATTAGATTAATTTTCTCTTAATTTTTGAATAGTTATTATCTCTTTATTTTATTTCCTTAATTGTTAGAATTTCTATTTTCTTTTTAACATAAAAAATTTATAAAAATAAAAATAAAAATATACACAAATAATTATTTTATTTCTATGCTTAGATTGACTTAGGTGGATTTATTTTCTACAAAACTCAAAATTCTTCCATTGACATCTCATAATTTATTAGGAAATTAGAAACCTAATCACAAAAATCTAAAAAAAATAAATAATTAGATTAATTTTGTTTGATAATTTCAAGAGTTGAACATCTGTTTGTTGCATAGCATTTTCATAATTAACTTTAAGGGCACAAACCCTTAATCAAGATAAGGTGGGGATTTCATCAACCTTCCTTAGCCCACAAACCACATCCTTCATTCTACATTAACCCAAACCTTTAACTCTAAAATTAATTAGACATCAGCCCCTAAGGACTTCGAGCTCAATAGGACAAGGCGGTCTTAGAAGTTAGGAGCTGTCTAGATCTAGGGTAAACCTAGAATAGAGAGTCTAATCTTTGCTAACTTGATTGCTAAGAATTATTAAACCCTAATTAAATTAATCTTCATTCCTCTTAGTTCTAGGAATTTTTAAGGTATTTTCTTTAGAATCTCCCTCTTTTTCTTCTATAAAATAATAATAATAATAATAATAATAATAATAAACTGAATTACTGTTTGCTTTAGAGTCATTGTTAGGGTGTATGCTTGGTCGCCATCGTTGCAACCTAACCGTATACCCTTAGATCCTGAGATAGAAAGAACTATTAGAGCAAACAGACTCAGAATTATGGATCCTAATAACGAAAATAATCAACCACGACAGTTAAAAGAGTATTTCACTCCTTCAAGGTATACCTACTCTCCATGCATTCAAGTGCCTCCAGTAGAGGTTGTCCAATACGAAATTAAGTCAAGTGTAATCCAAATGTTATCATTTTTTGTGGACTTACAAATGAGGATCTCTACAAACACTTAGATGAATTCTTGGAAATTTGCTCAACTGTCAAGATTCAAAATTTCTCCGATGATGCACTTAGGCTTAAGTTATTCCCCTTTTTCCTAAAAGATAAAGCCAAGTATTGGTTAAATAATGTTCTTCTGTGAGAATCTCTTGGACGAAGGCAATAAAGATGGTTGCCTTCAACCATGCCTGATAATCTCATGTTATTGTTTCATTTTTTCTGTTAAAACCATACCTGATAATCTCATGTTATTGTTTCATTTTTTTCTGTTAAGTGATGTAGCATTCTTGATTCTTGCTCTTTTGAAATCTAATTAAAATGTCATACAAATGGATCAATGGCTTTGAATCAGTTTATTTATCAGATTACAGTGATTTGATTTTATTGTCTAAGTGTAGAATAATTCTAATCTTCATCTCTTATTTGCACTTGGGATAGAAGAATTAATATTCCGCATGATTTAGCTATTTCTTTTTTTCTTGTAAAAAATGTTTCATATGTTTCAGGGTTCAAATTGAAATAATATGAATGGAGAAGATGTAAGCTCCTTTGTCTTTATGGTTAAAAATTTAAGGACTGTCATATGGAAAGGCAAACCCCCATTCCTATTTGATGGCATTGTCCTGAATAGCTACAAGATGAGGTCCAGAGTTCGATCCCAAATGGCATCCATTAGGATATGTAAGTTTGGTGTTTAACAAGTTCTTTGTTCTGGTTTTAGTGTCCCTATAAAGCTGGAAACTGGCTCATTCACTATCTTTTCTTATTAACTGTGGTCTGCATGCCAAATTTTGATGTTTTTGACTGATAAAAATTTTGACAACTTTTCAGCTACCAGACGAGCACAACTGCCATTTCTGTAGGTAATCCTTAGTTTGGTAGCTATTCTTGGTGAAATTAATCATTTCTATGATATGATATGCTATTTCTTACTGACATATTGATTTGTTTCCAAAATTTTCAAATGATACGGGTTGCAATTCTCCCAGATGCACTCATTTGCTATGCCCACCTGGCGGCAACTCAATTAGCTCGGTTTATCAAGTTTGAGGATATGTCCAAAACTCCGTTAAGCTATGGAGGATTCACATCAGCTGGGAGTTCCTCGGTTCCAGAATTGCCAAGGCTGCATGAAAATGTGTGCAGTTCCATGTTTTTCTGCTAATTGCTGTAAAGGCATTTGTTATTTATGAGGATGGAAATAATTTAGCAAGAGCCAAACTCTTTCTTATGTATTGCTAGGTGTCAGGATTTTTATTATCCAAGTATGTTAAGGCATTTACAGCGAGGAGATCCAGAAAACAAAAATTCAAGTTTTGCAAATTATTTTGCTAAACTTGTGGTTGATGCCAGAATTGTGGTTTATGTGGCGGAGTTCATGTAAAGCCGAAAAATAAAATAAAATAAAATCCTGCAAGCTATGTACCATGAGCTTCATTTTCTGGTAATGACCCATAATATCCCAAGCTTACATCTTAATCTAATTAATATGTTAATAAATTAGATTTGTTAACAAACTGGCAATCGATGAGGGCGGACGTGCAGGTAGCTGCACCGCCGATAGAAATGGGCCGGGGTGGGGTTAAAGCTGGGCTACCAGGGGACTCCCAGCGGCTCAAAGGGAATGGAGTGCAGAGAAGCATGGAGGTTTGCCTTTCCATGGTATAGCCTTTAAATTTCCAAAAATATTGACTGAAAAGGCAAACTAGCTTACATCTTCCTGTTCATATTATTTCAATCTGAATCCTGAAACATTGTACACCATTTCTTACAAGGAAAGAAAGAAATAGCTTAATCATGAGGAATATTAATATCCACAGTGTTTCAATGCCAAGCACAAATGTAAGATGAAATTATAATTATAGTTAGAAAATAAAACTATATCAGGTTATTAACAAATCTAATTTATTAACAAATCTATTGATATAATTGAAAAACCTTTTTATTAGATTTCATTACAAAAGAGCAAGAACCAATAATGCTTAATCATTTAACAAAAAAAAAAAGAAAATAACATGAGATGTTCAGGTATCGTTGGAGACATCCATCCTTTGCTGCCTTCATCTAAGAGATTCCCAAATTAGCACATCAGGAGGATTTTTTGTTTAAACAAAATAGAATAGTTAGGCAATGAAGATTTGCATTAAAATAAAATAAAAAACAAATATTTATGGTGGAATAGAAGTAGGACAAAAATATAGATCAAAATATTAGTAAACCCTAATATGATGAACTGGAGAACCTCTGCAACCCAGAATTATCTGATCATTTGTAAAGCTGACGAAGAAGCAGATATGCACCTCGCCAAATGAAGAGTTAAGGTTCAATAAAATTACACCAATCAAAACAAAGAACAAAAGAGAGAATATCCTGTTGAAGAAACAAAACAAAATAACATTCTTATAAAACCACATAAGGGTAATTGAGATCTAACAACATCTCATGCTTTTCTTCTCTTTTTTCGAATCTCTCAACTTTCAAAATACAACATTTAATCATAGCACTTCCTACTGATTCTTGCACGTATAAACCACAAAATCCAGACATTCAAACAACAAAATGTTTCAGAATATTTTGTTTTCCGAAATCTGCATATAGGCTCACCAAAATTTCAAAAAGTAGGGTACGAAATCAAAGAAAATCAAACAATACCAATCAAACCAAACTCTAATTCTTAATCAATAAAAGGAGGCCACAAAGATTTCGAATCACATGTCACATCATAACATGCACGAAGAAAGGCAGAGCATATATAACATGCTGACTCCAACCTATCCACTGTGAAATATGTGATCAGCCTTCGAGGCAATCTGCTCATTTGGAGGAATCTATAATATTTTGGAAAATGAACATTTGATTTTAAACCCTTCCAATCACATAAAGGCTCACTAGATACCACATCCATGGCCTCATCAACAGATCGCATCAAAAGAATGGCAGTAGTCTGGTTTATCCTTCCCTCTTCAAGCATTCCCCAATAAGCAGCCTGCACACCTGAACAGGAAATAATTTCAGATGTATAACGAAGTTTCGATTCAATCAATATTTTGCACAGAAATCACATTTTCAGTGGTAAATGAGGTCCCAGAAAATGCAAATCATCTGACAATAACAAAGAAATTGATAAAAAGGGAATGAGCAAAACCCATAAAAGAAGTTCCATCAAAAACAATAACAGTTCAAATCATAGGAGAAGCCGGCAATCAGCTTGTCACATGAATGCAACCACATGTATCACACCACAAGGTCTGTGCACAATGAAATGGAGAAAACACCATTCATCAATCAACAAGTAATTCAATTCACAGCAACACTTTCCCCAAAAGGTAATATAACCAAGACTATATCTGAAAGAGTTGTCTTGAGTGCTCCAATAAGCATATCTGGACTACTTAGAACTACACATGCTTTCATCTTGAAACACAACTAGAACTCTGAAAATGAGGAAAAAGAAAGTAATTTCTGTATATTTTTATTCATCAATCTCTTAGGTATTTATACAAGCTACAAATCCTATGTTAGGAAGAAAAATAAATTACATCAAATCCCTATAAATCAGAATCAAATATATTTACTTTATATTCTAGAAATGCAGTCTACTTCCTATTCTAGAAATGCAATCTGTAGCAATCCCTATGAATCAGAATCAAATATATTTACTTCCTATTCTAGAAATATAATCTGTAACACTCCCCCTCAAGTTGGAGCATAAATGTTTATCATGCCCGGCTTGTTACAAAGATAATAATCCGAACTCCATTTAGAGCCTTTGTAAAAATATCTCCCAATTGATCTTCTGTTTTCACATATCCTGTAGAAATTAAACCTTGCTGAATCTTCTCATAAACAAAATAATAATCAATCTCAATATGCTTAGTTCGTTCATGAAAGACTGAATTAGATGCAATATAAAGTGCAGCTTGGTTGTCACACCATAACTTAGTTGGTATTAAAATTTTGAAGTGTTGAGGCCCACTCCAGTGAAGAGCTGATATATCTACATTATTTCACACACAGACTTAGCCATAGCTCTATATTCTGATTCTGCACTTGAATGTGAAACTACATTCTTGATGCGGACAAATCAACCGTGTTGAGCGACGGGCATGCTGAGGTTTGTCGTGGGCTTCCAAGTGGGATGGAGGGATCGTCTCCCATCTTCGAACCCTGCAAGAAGTCCCCGGCCGGTGTTCCCGGCGAGGACCCTCCGACGCTCAAGTCAGTAAACTTGTCGCTCAGTTCTGTAGTAGTGAGATAGGAGTTGAGAGATAGAGAGCGATAGAGAGGGAGAGAGAGAGATCCCTTTGCATTGAGCTCGGGTCCTTCTCTTATACCTGTCTGGGGGGTCCCGTTTACCTCGTTCCGTTGGAACCGTCGAATCTTCCTTGTTGGGATAAGTTTCTTTGAACGGCGAGTGGTTAAGCCGTTGCTGGATGAGGGCCACTTGTAGCGGTAACTACTGAGCGTGCTAGCATTTGCCCGTGATTTCAGTGAGCGAGGTACACGGCAATAGACCTCGAATCTTGGGATTTGTTGCCTGAGGCGGGTCATTGTGCATGCGAGAAAGGCACCAAGTTAGGACCGGAACCATCGCTGGAGGCCGGAGCTAGAGGCCGTCGCCAAAGGCCGGAGCTGGAGGCCGTCGCTAGAGGCCGGAGCCAAAGGCCGTAGCTGGAGGCCGGAGCTGGAGGCCGGAGCCAAAGGCCGAAGCTGGAAGCCGAGCCAACATTCCATTTCTGGGTTTTGCTGTCACATCATTATATCCGAAAATCGTGCAAAAAATAATACCACCCAGAGGAGACGGTCAGCCATATCAGATGCCCCCCCCGCCCCTAAGATGAGTGAGTGCACAATCACCAGCGAAAGGGGTGTTAATAACCTCTGGGCGGCCGATTTTTGTGCCATCATTTCGTCCGTCCGGACTGTTGGGATTAGAAAGGATTTTTCTCGAGCAGTGAGTCGTAAAAGGCGAGCGTCATCATTGTGGTAAGGCCACCGCCATCTCTCTATTGGTGGAGCTTTTCGTATTTTTCGCACTGGTAGGCCGCCGAAGCGCCTTCCATTTGAAGGTGGACACATGGCCAGAACGGACGGCCATGGGATAATTTGAAATGGGGCTATAAGAGGAAAAAATCGTCCTTATCCTCCAATCTTTCCTTCTCTTACGCTACTGCTTCCTCTCGAGTCTACGAGCGTCCGTCCGCCTCCCATGTTTGTTTTCTTCTCGTGCTCCTTCGATCCTAGCTCAAGTTTTCCAGGTTAGTCTCCATGGCTTCCTCGCCTTCTTGTTCTATTTCTGATTCCGGGGGGGCGTTCCCCCACTCCTTCTCAAACTTCTGCTTCCTTACCAAGCCAATGGTCTACCCCCTCCTCCAATCATTCCTTGCCGGAACGGCGGCCGGTCAGACGCTCCGTAGCCGGGAGTCATCTAACCGGCGGGCGGACTTCCGTCCGGAGCCGTCCGACGGCTGCTGGTCCTTCCAGCGCCGTCAAGGAGTCCCCCGAAGGGACTGTTTCCACAATGTCTGCTCAAGACATAGTAAATCTGAAAGCTAGGTATAGCTTTCCGCCAAATCTTCGTCTGTTCTACCCTGCTCCTGATGACAGGGTAACCTCTTCCCATCCCGGAAGAGTTGCCTTGTACGGAGCCTTCTTTAAGGCCGAACTTCGACTACCCATCCATCCTTTCATCCTCAATCTTCTGGACCGATATTCTCTAACACCTTCCCAGTTAGTTCCTAACTCGATCCGAACCATTGTCGGCTTTCTGGTTCTCTGTCACCTGCAAGGCATAGAGGCCAGCATCTCCTTATTCCGCAGTTTTTATACCCTCCGCAAGCAATCAGGTTGGTGGTCCTTTACTCCTAGGTCCAATAGGATCCTCAAGTTGTACCTTCCCACCTCCATTAAAGGGTGGAAGGATAAGTTCTTTTTTGCTGATATCAATGGGGTGCGCGGAAGCTGGGAGACACCCAACATTGATGCTAATAGGGATTCTTCTATCCTTCCAAGAGATCGAATGGCATTTGGGCAGCTTCTGACTGCCGATGTCCCTCGATGCAATAAGCTTTTGGTTGATGAAAACCTTCGTCTTGCCGGCCTAATCCCTTCTGGTGGTGAGCACTTGATTACCCACCTTTTCCTTCTTTTTTTTTTTTTTCTTTTTCTTTTTTATTTATTTATTATTTATTTATTTATTCATCTCCCGCCTTTATAGGGATGGCGCCATCGCTTCGCGAGCTCAGGCAGGCGGCCACTAAGAAGAGGAAGGCAACGGGGAATGAGTCCCTTGCCGAGAGGAGGGCCGTTGCCAAAATCCTAAGAAGGGCCGACACAGGGAGGGCCGACGCTGGAGGGGCTAGAGTTGTGAAGCCCCTGCGCGCTAAGGTTTTGAAGAAGGTCGACACTGGAAGAGCTGACGCTGGTGAGGCCGACGCTAAAAGGGCCAAAGTGGTGGATCCCCCGCACGTGTGCGAGGCAGCCAGAGCCCAAGCCGACGAGCCCGCCAAGAAAGACACGGTAAGGGCCGAGGCCGGCGAGGAAGTCGGACGGAGCCAAATAGGAGAAAGAAGATCATCTTCAGTTCCAGCTCCTCCTGTCATCCTGCTCGATCCTTCTCCTGAGCAGGTCGCAAAAGCGCCGTCACCACCGCCCGAAGCCATGGAGACGGAGCAAATCCCTGCAACAATAGGGCCAACTCCCGCAGCTATCCTGCCCCCCGTAGGGGCAACAACCAAAGCGCCTCCACCAGCCAAGGGGCCGGAGGCAGCAGGGTCGGAGGCGGAATCCTCCTCTGCGGCCCCCGTGCCAATCACTGTTGGCGAACCATAGTTGCTGGGCCGAGTGGGCCTTAGATGAAGCATCTGTGGTGGAGGTGCAAGAGTTTCTCCAGCATCAAGGGAGAGCCACCTTCTTCCGCGAGGCATCTGTGGCACATCTCTGGGTGAGCCTTTGCTCCATTATCATTTTTCCTCTTTGTTTCGTTTGTTTTATTTTGCTTTTTAACATTGACATTCCATTCAGGCACTGAACTCTCTGATCGCCATGAGGGAACTTTGGACCCTGAGTGATGCTGCTCTCGACCAGTCGCGGGAGGAGATGCTATCACTCCAGGCCAGGGCAGAAAGGCAGAGATGGCTTTGGAGGATACTCAGGCCACCCTAAAGGGCGAAGTCGAAGCCATCCGGCTGAGAGCCGAGAAGGCCGAGTACGCGCTGGAAGTTGCCCAGCGTCGTGCAGCCAATGAGCTGGATAATGCTCAGGCGGCCGAGGAAAAGCAAAAGATGGCCGAGGAGAGGCTGGAGGTGGTGGAATCAGAAATGTGCATCTTGAAGACTCGATTGGATTCGCCTCCATTGAAATAGACGCAGCCAAAGAGGTCGCCCGCCAGTCCGACGCCAAGATTGCCGACTTGGAGGCGGCGGTGACTGAGGCCAAGAGGGAGGCCGTCGAGTCCGAGCGGAAAGCCCTCGAGGCGGAGAAAAGAGCTGCAGAGGCCGTAGAGGATTTCAGGAAGTCTAAAGCCTTTGATAAGGAGCTAGCCGAATCGGCGGCGTTTGCTTACGATGCCGGCTTCCAAGACTGCAAGGAAAAAATTCAACAACTCTACGACCTCAAGGATATTGAAGGGCTGAAGCCAAATGACGTCCCTGAAGACGATGACCCGGCCCCAAATGACCCTTAGTAGTTTTTTTTTTTGTATTGCTCTAAGCCCGACTCAGGTCGGCAATTTTGTAAACTTTTAGCCATCAATGAATGTTTTAACCCTCATCGCGTGCCTTTGGTTATAATCAGCTTTACTGTGTGAGTTGTCGCGAATCACCAACCAATGGTGCCTCGTTAGATAGGTCGCGCGAAATGTGATTGTGCGCCAGAACATTGTCCCGAACTACCGACGCAGGGAGCCGGTTTTTTGTGCCGACGCAGGGCGCCGGTCTTAATTACCGACGCGAAGAGCCGGTCTTTAGTGCCGACGCGGGGCCGGTCTTTAGTGCCGACGCGGAGAGCCGGTCTTTAGTTGCCGATACGGAGAGCCGGTCTTTAGTTGCCGACGCGAAGCCGGTCTTTAGTGCCGACGCGAAGCCAGAACTTCCCCCTGCACGCAGTACAGACCGCATCAAGGCGGTGAGTATGTCATCCACCTCTGGGCTATGGACAAGAAAACTCATAGCCGAAGAGCCGGCCTGAGGGACTTCGGCCTGAGGAACTGCCATCCGCTCGGCTTCCTCCATCAAGACTTTAGCCTGCAGGGCCTCGGATCCTTCGGCCCCGATTGAGGGAACCCCGGCCTAAGCGCCCCTTCATTCAGTGATTCTTTTTCTTCTTCCTCTTCCTCTCCGACTATTGCTCCATCTCTGACAGACTCCACCTGAACTTCAATCTCTTTCACGGCATCCTATGGTACCATAAAAGAGAGACCCTCAACAGGAGGCACCACGACCTCCACCAACCTTTCAACAGGCGGCTCCACTTGAGCTTCGGCAGCCGCCACTGCCTATCCTGGCCCCTCCACCTGAGCAGGGGCCTCTTCCATGCACAGTGGATTCCCCACCACTAGCAACTGAAGAACCTCTGGCAGGAGGATCGTTGGATGGACCGGCGACACCTCCTCGGCATCGTCTGACACGATTACTTTTTGAAGAGGGAAAACCTCAGCAGCTCCTCCCGGGCTCCCCCTAATGGTTTCCTCTTCTACTTTGGCCCCCTCCGATAGGGAGGGCTCATCAATTATGGCTGGCGCTTCCGCTTCCTCCCTCTTTGAGATAGAGGAGTGGTGGCCGATGCAGTCTTTCCTTGGCTCCCTTGAGCGAGACCCGGAAGGACGGACCCTCTTCTTAGACCTGTGCTTGTCCCCGAAGCTGGAGCCCATGTGGTGCTTGCCCAGCTCCTTCCTCATTTGGCCCATGAATGCAGACCTCTCGGCTGAAAACACAGTGGATGTTCAGTTAAACAGTAGAGAAATTACATAAACACACTGACCATCAGAGCAAAAACTCACCTTGAGGGTCGATAGAGCTAAGTCCGGCAGCGAAAAGCATCCTCTGCTAATAGAGTGCTGGCCGATACCTCCTGACCACTACGGATGGTTACCAGATCTCTCTTCTCCTGCTCGCTTAACTCCAGACGTGCCTCTGGATCCTTCACATAGCTCACTGATAAACGCATAAATAATTAATATTAAACATATTAATTAATAATTTAACGTACCTATTATTTTTATATTTAATAATTTATATAATATTTTAGGTAAAACCTTATCAATTTGAAGAGCTCGATTTTAGAAATTTAATGACGTAAACGACACTCAAATCGGATTTAAGATGAGCCCGGAATTGATTTTTCATTGATTTATCCGTTTGATTTTAAAGTGAAGCCGACAAACCAAGTGCCGACTTCATCGTCTTCTCAGCAGATTTCTGTTTTCTCTTAGCCGATTCTTCTCCTATTCAAATTCCAACCGTTTCCTCCATCAATTAAAGAATAAATTGGATAGGAAGTTATCAAATTGAATGAATTACATTCATCTTGAACGAATTTGGATTTTATTCACGATTTATCCAGAATTTTCTCTATGCCATTCGTTGCTTCCACGTCTTCTGTTTTGGCAACGCCGCATCTTCACCGCGTCGTCACCACATCCGGGCTTCTACAAATAGCAACAGAGGGAGGAGGGAAGTCCGTCCAGTGCGCTGCATCCGAGAGGATATATTTGTTCGTGCCGTGGCACGGGGTCCGTCCAAAGATCTGTTCTGTTCCTAGGCCGTGAGAAGCTCTATTCCAGGCCATGGAGAAATTCTATTACAGCCGTGTGGATCTGCCCCATTCCAGCCGTGGAGACTAATCTGTTCCAGACGTCGTTCCGTGGCTTGGAGAGACGTTGTTCCGTGGCTTTGGAGGAGTTCCGCTGCCCTGTTTCCAACATCCGTGGAGGCTACTGTTCCCAAGAGACTATGTTTACAGAGTCTCTGTCCATCTATGGAGGCTGATCTGTTCGCGATTCGGGATGCGCATGCAGAGGAGGAACAAAGACTTCATCCCATTGGTTTGGCGTAAAGAGAATTTATTGCTTTCTTATTGCCTTCTTAATGTCATAACTTTTTAGTTTATATGAAATAAATTTTTTATTCATGTTTAGATTTTATTAAATTATATTTAAGTGAAAGTAATTTAGACTGATCTATTCTTAAAACGAACGAGCCGTGATCTACTGGTACGGGGCGTGCTCTTATAAGATAGACCATATCTTGATTATTTTATACTACTAATTATCTATTTAGATAAATTTATAAATTTATTTTAAAATAATCGCTAGAGTCCCTTTAGAATCGATCCCTTACTCTCACTATTCTAATAGTGAAATTAAGGTGTTTTAATCGTTGCGCTACGACACGCATCAGATTTTTGGCGCCGTTGCCGAGGGCTTAAGTGTGTTATTTTGAAAAAAAAATTAAAAAATTAAAAAATATAAAATAAAAAAATATTAGATTAATTTTCTCTTAATTTTTGAATAGTTATTATCTCTTTATTTTATTTCCTTAATTGTAGAATTTCTTATTTTCTTTTTAACATAAAAAAATTTATAAAAAAAAAATAAAATATATACACAAAATAATTATTTTATTTCTATGCTTAGATTGACTTAGGTGGATTTATTTCTACAAAACTCAAAATTCTTCCATTGACATCTCATAATTTATTAGGAAATTAGAAACCTAATCACAAAATCTAAAAAAAAAAATAGATTAATTTTGTTTGATAATTTCAAGAGTTGAACATCTGTTGTTGCATAGCATTTTCAATTAACTTTAAGGGCACAAACCCTTAATCAAGATAAGGTGGGGATTTCATCAACCTTCCTTAGCCCACAACCACATCCTTCATTCTACATTAACCCAAACCTTTAACTCTAAAATTATTAGACATCAGCCCCTAAGGACTTCGAGCTCAATAGGACAAGGCGGTCTTAGAAGTTAGGAGCTGTCTAGATCTAGGGTAAACCTAGAATAGAGAGTCTAATCTTTGCTAACTTGATTGCTAAGAATTATTAAACCCTAATTAAATTAATCTTCATTCCTCTTAGTTCTAGGAATTTTTAAGGTATTTTCTTTAGAATCTCCCTCTTTTCTTCTATAAAATAATAATAATAATAATAATAATAATAAACTGAATTACTGTTTGCTTTAGAGTCATTGTTAGGGTGTATGCTTGGTCGCCATCGTTGCAACCTAACCGTATACCCTTAGATCCTGAGATAGAAAGAACTATTAGAGCAAACAGACTCAGAATTATGGATCCTAATAACAAAAATAATCAACCACGACAGTTAAAAGAGTTTCACTCCTTCAAGGTATACTACTCTCCATGCATTCAAGTGCCTCCAGTAGAGGTTGTCCAATACGAAATTAAGTCAAGTGTAATCCAAATGTTATCATTTTTGTGGACTTACAAATGAGGATCTCTACAAACACTTAGATGAATTCTTGGAAATTTGCTCAACTGTCAAGATTCAAAATTTCTCCGATGATGCACTTAGGCTTAAGTTATTCCCCTTTTTCCTAAAAGATAAAGCCAAGTATTGGTTAAATTTACTGAACACTGTTATAATTTCAACTTGGGATCATCATCAGAGAGAATTCTTAAGAAATATTTTCCTATAGGAAAAACGAATCAAATTAGAAAAGCCATAACAAGTTTTTCCCAGACAGATGGAGAAATGTTCCATGAGACATGGGAGAGATTCAAAGAACTGATTAGAAAATGTCCACATCATGCTATACCCAAATGGCAACTGGTTCAGTGCTTTTATAATGGTTTATCAGAAAAGCATAGGAAAATGGTTGATGCTTCATGTGGTGGGACATTTATGTTAAAAAATGAAGATGAAGCTTGGCAACTCTTTGAGACATTGAG
Source organism: Calamus simplicifolius (assembly GCA_900491605.1). Lineage (NCBI taxonomy): Eukaryota > Viridiplantae > Streptophyta > Magnoliopsida > Arecales > Arecaceae > Calamus > Calamus simplicifolius. The sequence goes on along the minus strand of UESW01003912.1, from coordinate 278,601 downwards.
TGAGAATTCATTACATCACATGTCAGTTGCTCGTCGAGACCCTCCCATAGGACCTAAAAGATGTGGAATATATGAAATAAGTCATTCTACAGATATCTATACTAAGGTAGATGAATTATCCCATAAACTTGACCGGATTCTACAAGTTAGAAACATCTCTTCCCTATCTACTCAATTACATGAGGTCTGTATAATTTGTTCGAGTCCAACCCATTCTATAGGTGAATGTCCAGCTGCATACCAATTTCCTGAACTTGTTCAAGAGCAAGTCCACCAAGCCCAAACCCGATTAGCTCCTAGAGGTAGACCTAAACTAACATGGACAGAAATAATTAAAAAAGATATAATTATTTGTAATTTGAATGACGACTTAGTCCTGAATTGTGCAGAGTGGAGGAAGAAGATTCATGTAGCCGACCCCATGTAGTTAGGAAAAGGCTTAGATGAGTTGAGTTGAGTATTGTACTATAGAGCAATTGAAACTCAAAGGGCAGTCTTGTCCACTTACATAAAAATCCACTTTTTTCTTCATTGAGCCCCAAACAACATCTAAACAACATTTATTATTCCTGATCCGCATTCAAATGGAAAAATAAAAAAAGGTGCCATCATTACTTGAGATAACAACATTTTATCCCAAACAAAGATAAGGATTATCCCTAGTAAACCTGGTGAAATCTAAACAACTTGGTTTAACTTCTCCTCATCCCCAAAAATTTCATCCCTATTCTAAACGAAGCTATAAGCTAAGGTAAAAAATGCTAAAAGCCTTAGATTAAAGCCTCATTCAAATACACCATGGACATAATAAGAGCAAAAGAGGGTTTAATAATAACCAATCAAAAGGAACTAGGCTAGAAAGAATACTTTTCATATGCAACAACTATCCAACCATGAATGGCTTAAGTTGGAGGAAAATTGAAAGACATACCTATAGAACCTTAAAATGAAAACAATAGTAGAGATTAAAAAAAATGTGCACATGATTTCAATCAACCCTAAGGTATTTTAAAGGCCGCAAGAGATCAACTAACAACCAATGAACAGGACATCAAATCTAGAAACAACTTAGACAAGTTGAAAAGGTGTGTTGACGAGATGCTCCAATTTTGTAGATGCATTTACAATATTAACAATATCAAGTTCCAAATAGAGCTTTGAGCTCTACTATAATTGTACTAGAAGCATGTGTCAAGTTGCACCTAACAAAAATCTTGGCATGGCTCGTAATCAAGATTCTAAATACCATAAGACAAGGATATCCTGATTTTTCCATGAAATAAAATGCCCTATGTTTCCTACCTCATCCCATCTTGACAATCAAGATGGTGGGACACCCCATCAGCCCACTGGTATTCAAAACCTAATACAGTTGCACATACGAAAGCCAATGACCTAACAAATGAAATATCCTTCACCACCCAATGCTTCTTGTAAGTTCATAAGGCTTGTTGGTCTATGAATTACATGCCATGAAGTTCTATATGTGCAGAAATATCAAATATGGATGTGTCAAGTTAAAGTCTTCTCTTTTTCTATTTGTTTGTTTCCTCTTGTACTACTAGATTAATATAACAAGAAAATGAATGACAGAACAAACAAAATTATGATTTTCTGGAGACCTTGCGTGATTGATTTAATTACATAATGACACAAAACAATAATATGAAGTAAAAAAACTGGTCAAAACTTGGCAATAATACAGGAACTAATAAAAAAATGATTTATACATTAAGAAGTAAAAATACTTGAGCTCAGGTCATCTTTGACTGAATTAGTATCTTTGATATTATGTTAAATGTTGCACATGCAATAGAGGGTAAATTTCTAGTATAGTAAGTTATCATTTTTAGAAATTTTCCTTATGAGGAATGCGATTTAATCTTAATAAGATTAAAAATAAGATGTGCTGATATTGAAAAAGGGAAGCATATGTTGCAAAAGATACCATGTCTTTCGAAGTGGCTAGCATTGTGCAGTACACCTTCAGCAATAACCACCCCACTGATAACCAAAGAATAGAAGATTAAGATATATCATTTGACAATAAATAGAAAGTGAAGAGCCATATTTTACAATAAATTTTTTTCTTAGCATTAAATGAAATCTATTTAGTATTATCCACAAAAAATTTACAAGCATGCAACAATGCCAATGCATAAACTCAAGCACTTCACCAATATGACGGTCCTTTTGCAGGACCCTCCAGATCTTGCCCAAATATCCAAGGCAATAGATACAACTCAACTCAACTCATCTAAGCCTTTTCCCAACTACCAAGGCAATAGATAGTAATAGTAAATAAAATATCAAGGAATCTGGATGAATCAGTTTGTGCAGTGTTTGTTGCCGCCTATTATTGTTATTTGTCCCTATTTTGGTTCACATCAAGTGGTATCACAGCACATTCCTTACCTAGGCTTGCTTTAGAATTTTCTCATTGCTTGGATTATTAGTATGGCTACAAAAGCTGGTTGTGGAAGGGGTGAAAGAGGACCATATTATGCCACATGGATGCTTTTGAACAGGCTATTTATGGGCTACAACAACAAATCAAGCAACTTACACGACCAGTCGCTCAAGTCATGCCAAATATGGTGACATGGAGAACGTGATTCAGGTCTGGAAAGGGGGCATGTTCCTGCAGAGAATGATCACACTGCTGGTGTGGATAGTAGTAATTCCATGGTGATGCCAGTGACTAATCTTGAGGCTGACTGTGTTTGGAATAATGATCAGTGATGAGATGTTCGTATAGCATGGGATTCGAATCCATATCAGTGAATTTGATGGCCAGTTGGAACAGAGTAAATTTCTGGATTGGTTGGACAGCATAGACAACTGTTTTGATTGGAAAGAAATAAGCTCGGAACGAAAAGTAACATGATTTGTGGGACAGATTTAGAATTGTGGAAATGCTACTGGTGGGATAGAAAAAGAAAAGGCAAAGAAAGATCAGCACATGGAGGAGGATGAAAGAGAAGCTAAAATAACAATATCTACCATCAGATTATGAGCAATCACTTTATCAAATGATAAAGAATCTGAGACAGTGAGAAAAAGGAGTGAAAAGAGCACAAAAAAAGAGTTCAGTATTTTAAGTAGAATTTCTGAAACTTAAAGGCAGCAAGTTAGTCGCTATGTTAATGGCTTGAAGTTGCTGATTCAATATCAGGTTAGCCTTCACAGCTCATGTAAGGTGAAGGGTGCCTACCAACTTGCTTTGAAAGTCAAAAATCAATTAACCGCATTTTGGGACAGAAAGTATATTGCACTCAAGAAGCATCAACTTTAAGAAGCAAAGCTACTGAAGTTAATGGGATTCGTGTTACCAGCCAAATGCAACCTGGAACAAAGGGCAATGAGACTTCGATAAGGGGCACCCACTATCCAATGTTACCGATGCTTTGAAGAATTGAAGTGAGGCATCACTCTAATGGCTGTCCTAAAAGAAAGGGTGAAGGGCAGGTCAACTTGGCAGATGAGATGATGAAGGAATATGAGGGGGAGGTGGTCTTATGCCGAAGAGCACCAGCTTATAACTAAAGTTGCCGAAACTGGTGGGGAGGAAGAAGGAAACTTAAACACCATTGATGAGGCATTAGTCATTCATTCAGTGATGGCTCCACAAGAAGTACTTTCCTTTAAAACTTGCAGTACAGCTGGCCGAAAGTTATGTAATTTGATTATTGATGTTGAGTGGTGAGAATCTTATTCCTTAAGCGGTGGTTGACAAGCTGAAGCTTAAGATCATGATTTATTGGACATGTTGGCTAGTTCCCGAAGTATTCTCAAAGATAAATTCAAGTGGGTACCATCACATTCACGTTCAAGAAGGAAACGAGTGGAGGATATCGTTTAAAACAAAGGAAGGGCATTATGAATTGCTTGTTATGCCCTTTGATTTATTAAATGCCCCTAGCACCTTTACGAGGTTTATGAGCCAAGCCCTTGGGACTTTTACAGGGAGTTTTATGGCAGATATTTTGACGACATCCTAATTTATAGCAAGGACCAGTCAAAAAGTTATCTAGAGAACTTGAAATCTATGTTGCAGGCATAATGAAAGAGTCGGCTATATCTGAACTTGAAGAAATGCACTTTCATGACAGATCAGCTAGTATTCTTGAGGTATGCTGTCTCTGCTAGAGATGTGCGGGTTGATCAAGAAAAGATACAAGCATTTGTGGAGTATCCGACTCCTAGAAGTATCATAGAAGTTTAAAGTTTTCTCAAGATTTTGGCCCTCTTGTTGCACCCATAACTGAATATTTAAAAAGAGGAGTTTGAATGGACTTTGGAGGCTGAAAATAAATTTCAAGAAGTGAAAAAAAAAAGGATGACAAGCCCTGTACCAGCCTTGCCCAGATTTTGATAAGCTCTTTAAGGCTGAAGGAAAAACATCCCAGCATTAAAATTTTGAGTTTTATGCCAGTATCCAAGCATTAAAATTTTGGAGGCCCTGCCTCACACAATGAGAGCTCGTGCTACATTTAGATCATGAAGATCTGAAACATCTCAACTCTCAGCAAAAGGTGAAAGGAACATAAGAAATGGTGCAGCTTTCTTCAGAATATGCTTTTATAGAGAAACATAAATCTGGTTAGATGAACAAGGTGGCAAATGCTTTTAGTCGGATGATTCATTTGCTCATCACTATGTCTACTAATGTTTTGTCGGCTTTGAATCCATCAAAGGACAGTAATCTAATGATCCTTATATTGGTCATGTTTATTGCAGTGCCAAGAGGGTGATCATGACATAAGAGCAGAATTCATGTGGGAGGATTGTTACTTGTATAAAGGTACCGAGTTATGCATTCACTTGGGGTCAGGGAGTTATTGCTGATTTGTATAAGGTGGCACACTTTGGGCAAACCAAGACTTTGGAGTTAGTCCCCAAGCAATACTTTTGGCCTTGGATCCAAATAGATGCATTCAAACATGTTGATAGATGTCATAAGTGCCAAACTTCTAAGAGGCAGCATCAAGATACAGGTTTATACCTTCCTTTACCAATACCGTAAGCACCATGGGCTGACATCTCTATGGATTTTGTGCTGGGATTGCCACAGACAGGAGGAATATCTTTGTTGGTCATTGATCAATTATCTAAAATGGCTCATTTTATTTGTAGCCACAAGAGTTCATATGCTTTTCATAGGTCTTACTCTTTAAGGGTCTTACTTATTTGCATATTGTGTTAGTTTCTCATCCAAGTCATCTTTCCACAATAAAGGGGAGCTGGTCTCCATTTTAGGGATCTTTTGCTGCCGTATTTTCTAGGGAAAGCTTCTAGAGTGCTGGAGCTTCACCGGCAGGAGATTTTCAAGCATTGGGAGCTTGGTTTTTGACGAGTTGACCAGGCAACATCTCTCAGTCCCTCTGATGCTGCATTTCTGCACATAAGGCCAGCTTATGCCACTGTTCTATCTGCTTAACAGATCGCAGAAGCTACAAATCTGATATATTATCCTTGGTTTTCTGGTTAGGAAATCTTGAATGTTGGACTAAATCTGGATATGCCTACAGTTAGCTGAATATGTTTGCTGCTCTGCTGTATTTTGTTAGAGTGGTGTTATTGTCACCTATTATTGTTGTCTTCCTATTTTGGTTCACATCAAGATGGTAGAACTAAGAAGAATAAGGTGAGCTATAAGTATATGAACAGGAATATAACTTGCTCACTTCCACCATAGAGAACAATGTGTTAAAGAAGAGAGACCAAAAGCAGCTTAGAATAGACAAGAGGACAACAGAAAGGTAAGAAGATGAGAGAGTAAAGATTTCCTCAACAGGGAACTTTTATCCAGCTTTCTTTCAGATGATGCATGATTGGTTATTTGGACCAGGAACTTGATGACTCAACCTCAATTAGGATGATAATGGTCATCAAAGATTTTGAAAAAACATCTAAAGTCATCTAGAAAATGAGATAGTGAACAATTTTAGCACCACTACAAAATTTACTTGGCAAGTCAATTGTTGTCTTATTAGCATGGCAAAAATTTTCAAGCACAGTGACTGGGTGCCTAGTTTTTCAGCATGAAAATCATTAGCAATGAAAACAAAAGCTCTTATGGTGATCTTTTATGAATCCAAAGTGGTGGAAAATCTGAAATGAGAAGAATAAATTTACAGGAAGTAAATTTAGGGTTTTTAGGGTTTCAGGTTTAGGTTTTAAGGGTTTAGGGTTTAGGTTTTAAGGGTTTGGGGTTTAGGGTTTTGGGTTTTGGGGTTTTGGGTTTCGAGTTTAAGATTTAGGATTTTGGGTTTTGGGTTTTAAGGGTTTAGGGTTTTAGGGTTTTAGGGTTTTAGGGCTTAAGATTTTGGGGTTTTGGGTTTTAGGGTTTTGGGGTTTAGGGTTTTAGGGTTTAGGGGTTTAGGGTTTAGGGTTTAGGGTTTAGGGTTCTAGGATTTTAGGGTTTAGGGGTTTAGGGTTAGGTTTTTGGTTGAGGGTTTAGGGTTTGGGTTTAAGATTTAGGGTTTGAGGTTTGGATAAGTTATGCGTGATATTTATGTGCAAGGAATTGTTATATTAATTTAATTTATTTTTTTTAATCCGAGCAATTTCTGCTTTCTTGTCTTCCGGTGACAATACAATCCCTATAAAGGTTTTGGACAAGTTTCCTTGAATCTTCTTGTGAAATATTTTGGATGAATTTCTTTTTATACATAAGGAAAACTGGAAAGGGTATGGAACATTCTCAAACTTATAAACAGCAAAGTTGAAGCATGTTTGAAATCCTATATGGTCATTATCAGGTTTGCCTACACATTTGTTATAACTATTTGTGTGTAATTTCACTCACGAATACTAATAGAATTATCAATTATACACAAAACGGACCAGTTTATTTACTTGAAGGAGCATTATGCATTTGATAGGACTAATAAGCATTAAAACAGTTACAGCAATATGAAATGTCAAAGCATCTAGTAATACCTCAAGATAAAAATTAGAGTATTGGCAATGTATGCAACCATTTCCCTGGAGAGGATATGCAGAAATAAAAATATTAAATACTTATTTAAAAATTCTAAAGAAACAAATAAAGTTGTGCATACATTACATTAAAAATAAAGATGCACTTAAACAAGGACACAGTATAATTCTTTAAGCAAATTCTTTAAGCAAACTCTTTCAGCAAACTATTTGATGACCAAAGATATTACCAAATTTGATGCATATTATAGTTGCACAGGGTCTGCCACAAGAATGCCTATCTGCTAAGGCAGAATCATCAACATATTCAATATACAATAAAACAAAAGAATTTCTTAGTGTAAATGTGGAACTTTAAATATATTATGTTGTCTTACGTCTCATGTCTGTCAATTCTCTCATTTATCAATCTCATCGAAGGATCTCAAGAGATGCAGAATTTTCACAACCAAGTGGACTGGGGACATAGTTCAGTACTTTGCAGTGTAGATCAGAGATGTTGACCACAAATTGGAGGGGGAAAAATGTGTGGTACATTCTAAATATCTGTAAGTTAGTGTAACCAAAACATTTTGTCTGAAATCGCAGAGTAGATTGCTATATTACAGCTGAGAATTATGTAGCTACCCATTTTGACTCACTTCAAGGCACAAAATCAATTTAAGAAAAAATCCAAAAAATCTTGCTATTTAAACATGGTAATAATGTATGGCATAATAAAGTCCAGTCAACATATTTCAGGGTAACATTCTCCTGTTTTAAACAGCTAGCACATGCATGAAAGAGGTGTGTTTTACCATTGCTACACTCTCAATTCCTTAATACATCTCCAGATCCACTTGGAAAAGAAAGCATGACAAGCTAACAAATATCAGGTCTATGATCACTGGTTTTCCATACATGACATATTCCACAGCCACTTTGTCTCAATCAATTAGCACCATTACAGAATTGAAAAATAAACCACCACATCCCCCTCCTCTCTCACACATTTTTTAAGAACAACAACCAGATAGCACATGACCTCACAACTCTGCCAATTCCCACCAAACAATCTCAGTGTCTGCTCAAAGTTTACTCATTGCAGGCCCATCATTGTGACTTTCGGAGTGCAGCTACATCCAATCTTCTCCTTGAATTGCCTCATGGCTGTATCTTCTAGCATCACAAATCCTCCACATCAAGCTTTTCCATTCCCTAAGCAGGCCCTAAACCCTTTCTATCACCTCACTACAATGGTTTGACCACAACAAGCCTAACCAAGTTCAGCTCAAGCCAACTCAAGTTAAATGGAGCCAAGCTTAAGCTAGGGCCTTGCCAAATTGTTGCTAAGCTCAAGCGGTTTCAGCTTGCTTGCTATTGGCTCATTTACTCCTCCGAGGAAGAGCCTTGTTTTATTCAGACACCCAAAAATTAGTCCCTCTAAGTAGATCATGACCTTTCAAACATGTATACATGCACGGCCAACTTATATATACTGTGCACTGGTGTACTTGTGCAATTACAAAATTGCACAATTCTGATAAACCACTGAATTGCAATTTTTGACGTTTGATCAAATTTCTACTCTAATAGGAATAAAGTAGGAAATCTCGGATGAGCAATGTTAGAAGAATTTTTAGGAAAGTTTAATGAAGAAAATCAGGATCAATAATCTGAAAAAAATCATGGCCAATAATCTTTCCAAGTTTAGTGAAAAAAATTAGGGCCAATAATCTTTTCAAGTTCAGTGGAAGAAATCAGAGTCAATAATCTTTCAAGTTTAGTGAAGAAAATCAGGATCAATAATCTATCCCTAAAGTTAAAGGGAATCAGCTAAATTTTTTTTCTTATTTAGTGTAATAGAAAGTTATATATATAGAGTAGAATGAATTGTAAATTTTTTCATACAGAAATAATAAAATTATTAAGTATTTTTTTTCTTCATGGTACCAGAGCCCTAGGGTTTCACAACTTTGAATATTTTTTTTTTTTGCCTTCATTGCCAAGTTTCTACCTGCTCTTTCTTGGCCTACCAAATGAAGCTCAAGCCTCGTAAGTGTGTGTTTGGAGTCACCGCTAGGAAGTTCCGAGGTTTTATGGTGACTTAGCGAGGGATTGAGGCAAATCCGGAGAAGATCCAAGCCATTCTTGATATGAGGCAACCAATCAATAAGGAGGTGCAACAGCTCATTAGGACAGTGGCCGCTCTAAGCCAATTCCTCTCAAGATCAGCCGAAAGATGTCCACCCTTCTTCAAAGCTTTGCGCAAGGCGAATGGCTTCGAGTGGACGAAGGATTGCCAGAATGCCTTCGAAGAATTGAAGGAGTTCCTGTCCACCCCTGCCCAGGTATGAACACTCAAGCACTCAGAGAGCTTCAAAAAATATTTTTCTAACTTTCTTTCAAGTTTTCTCAAGCTCACGGCTATGATTCTAATCACTTACTTGAGCATCGGAGGGTCCTTGCCGGAATATCCGGTCCTCGAGACTTCTTGCAGATCCAAGAAGAAGGCTCTTCTGCAACTCACGGTGTCCTTACGGCGTTCGCACAAGGTGATCAGGCATCAACAATAAGTATAGCTCACAACCCAGTGCAACATGATCGGGCAAAATATATAGAGATAGACAGACACTTCATTAAAGAGAAGTTAGATAGTTGACTGATTTATACTCCATATGTACCGACAGGACTTTAACTAGCAGATGTGATGACAAAAGGGCTGTGTAACAATATGTTTCATGAGAATATAAGCAAGCTGGGAATGGAAGATTTATATTCACCAGCTTGAGGGGGAGTATAGGAAATCTAGGATGAGTAATCTTAGAAGGATTTTTAGGAAAGTTTAATGGAGAAAATCATGATCAATAATCTGAAAAAAAATCATGATCAATAATCTTTTCAAGTACAGTGGAAGAAATTAGGATCAATAATCTTTTCAAGTTTAGTAAAAGAAATCAGGGTCAATAATCTTTTCAAGTTTAGTGGAGGAAATCAAAGTCAATAATCTATCCCTAAAGTTAAGGTAATTAGCTAAACAAAATTTCTTATTTAGTGTAATAGAAAGTTGTATATATATAGTAGAATGAATTGTAAATTTTTTCATACAAAAATAATAAAATTATCTAGTATTTTTTTCTTCAAATATCAGTAATGGAATTTGTTAGCTGACAACCCAAGCTCACTGATAAACACAGCCCAAGTCTGCTCCACGCATGTAACAACACACCCCAAGTCTGCTCCACACATGGTGATTAAGGCAGCTTATAGGGAGCACTTGAGCCATTAATACTTCATGCATGGAGAACAAAACACTTCCCTTCGGTAATGTTTGGATGCCCTATTCCTGCCTGGAATAGGGACTTATTCCACTCTATTCCCCCAAACAGGCGAGAAAAAGTAAGTGGGCCCCCCAGAATTATGTATTCTCGTCAATGCGCCATATTTCCATTTTGCTATTCCTGGGGACCCCATGGAATAGGCGTATTCTCGCTTACCTTATTCGAAGGTTATCGATGGAAGGAAAAAAAGAGGGAAGACGATAGGCAATGGCGCCTAAGGCACCGTACGCCCCTCGCCTCGCGTAGAGCACGGCAATGGCGCTCATCGCTTCCTCCCGCCGCCACCACTCCCTTCTCCCTGTCTCCACCTCCTACCGCCCTCGCCGCGCCCCTCTTCTCCGACCGTCATACCTTCGACCTCGCCATATGTCGCCTCGCCGGGCCCGCCGCTTCTCCGACATCGAGGCCCTCCTCGAGCCCCTCAAGAATGACCCCCGCACCTCCGGCGAGGCCTTCCTCGCTGCCGTCGTCATCTCTTACACCCCGCTGGCATGGTCGACCACGCCCTCCGCACCCTCGACAAGATCCCCTCCCCCTTAGCAACCCCCGCATCGACCTGTCCCTCAACGCCCTCCTCTTAGCCCTCAACGATTGCCCACTCTCCTCCCGCCGCTGCGTCTCCGACCTCTCCAGCTGCCTTTCTATAGCCCCCGACAAGGTCTCCTACAGCATCCTCGTCAAGTTCCACTGTCTCTTCGACGACGCCAAGAGGCTTTCACCATGCTCAAAGAGATGGACCAGTGAAAGATCGAGGTTACCACCATCACCTACACCACCCTTCTCGATTCCTTCTATAAAAGAAGGTAGGCCGGAGGAGGCCGAGAGGTTGTGGAAAAAGATGGAGAAGGATGCAAGCCCGATTATATATATATATATATATATATATAATTAAGTTTTATTCATCCTTCAATCAATTTCAATGCATGGAGATGTTGATGAATTTGCTGGCCAAAGTCCTAAATAATATTATACTTATTAATAAAAAATAATTTATTTAAGTAATTACATTAAAAATTAAATTGATAAACCATTTTTTCTTCTCATTTGGTCAAAGGGTATTTTTGGAATTTTTAAGAAATTCTTCATCCATTCCTAATGGAATTCATGCTTATTCCCATGTCATCCAAACACTATTTGGAATAACACTACATTAATTGCACTGGAATAACGTGAAATACTAGATTTCAAACCAAACAGAAAACTGCAATAACAAGAGGAATAAGCTATTCCTGGGAAATTCGTATTCCTATTTCCGGAATAACTTTTTAACATCCAAACACTACCTTCAAGAATACTAGTAAAATACACACACTATGCACATGACAAAACCCCCTTCCCCATAGTTATCTTTTATTTATAATACTTCTATTATTTTTTATATTTTTGGAAACAACACATCTTTTCATACGGATTTAGAGATTTTGACATTTCCCTCCCCAAATATAATTTAATTATATAGATGATGATTATAATATGTTGCCTGACTAGACCTAGTACGAGATTTTGAAGTGGGGCAGATACAACACAGAGATAGGTTCTCTTTTTGCTAATGGAAGAGGAGGTTGCCTTTTTAACTGAAATATTTAAGGATGTTTATTGCTTCCAAGGAAGAGATGTGGGTTGGCTATGAGATATGGCAGAGATAGAGAGAGAGGGGCTAATCCCTCTAATTGAAGTAATTAAAGATTTTTATTTGAATCAATTAAGTATTTTAAGAGTGAAAAGGCTGAAGTAGTGGGGTTATAGGATGAGTGAGTGAAACAAGAGAGAGAAAGGGAGTTGAGGCATGCATTTAATCAAAGAAAGCAACATTCATCAAGTATTCTTGAGGACTCTTATTTGGATTGATTTTATCAGTTTGATTGATTGAATTAGTTCAGAAGGATATTTCAGTTTAAGTGAAGACAACCAAAGCCACCAACTCTTTGCTTTTATGAGTACCTACCATAGATAGTATTTTGAGGTGAATCTTTCAGGAGAACACTCGATGGGAATACAACCATGTGTAAGTTCAAACAATTTTGTTTTAATGGCCAGAACAATAATAACTCCAGCATGCTTTGAAGCTACAGTACCATTCCCAGCCACATGAACAGTTATGAATCCATTTAGGTACAAGGATGCACCAATTCTCTGTAATTTAGCTTAAGCTAATCATTTTGAAAAGGGGAAGATTGTGATACATAAACTTATATTTTGGAAAAATCTTTATCTGGTATTCTTTGAACTATAGAAGACAAACAAAAAGATGTATATTATACCAGAAATGATGCAAACTTTGCTGGCTGTCACCCTTAAAAGCTGTTCTTGCAACAGCTGCATAGAACCTGCCTACAGAACATAAAATCATAAGTAAACAATACATAAATCCAGAAAAAACAAGTTGGCAAAACAAATTTCACTTACATTCCTAGAGTCATTACTGTCAGGACACCTGAAACATCTACCCCATCTTGAGCCTGGCATTAAAAGATGGAAATCATCCAAGCATCAAGGACTGAAAATTCAGAACTAGCAATCCTTGCAGCATAAATATCACACAGTGAATTTTCTAGTTAAATGAAATGTTAAGTAGCATAAGCATGTGAGCACAAGTTATGTTTTGCCAGGAGAGGAGTACCTATTATAGTGAAACATGAAGATCACCCCTTAAAAAGCAACAAGCCTTACATCATAATTATAGTAATTGCATTAGTTCTTAGATGCATAATCTCAATGACATGCCAATTTGGATGGAAGATCCCACCTCTTAAATAGACCTGATTGTAATTGATGTGATAACTTTCTAACAATCATTTCTTAACCATTTTTCTATTAAAAAATATCATATACATTAAAAAATATCATACACATAATCCCGTTTGTAGGTCACCCCTTAGTATGTTAATACATAAATTTTCATGTGAAGATATTAAAGTAAACATGAGGGAAGCATTTGGAACTCAAAAACAAGTGATAAACATCTTGCTATACGGCTTCGAAGAAATTTGTCCTATTCACTGTAAATAATAAACGCACCAGAACATCACAAAGGGGTGTATCTTACAGTGAAGAAAGCAAGGTAGCTGACAGCAAGAGTCAATGCAATCTCTATAACTGCATCATTGAAAATAAAGCCCAGCCACAATACAGAGACTATTCCAAAAGCTAGACCCATTGCTACTCTGGAAACATATAAACCATAATCATCACCACACTTTGGTGGCAAACATGCATCAGATAATAAATGAATACTTACGCCCCCAATGAAACTTGTGATAGAAATTTTATGATGTCTCCCACATTGAAGCTCTGGCCAAGGACCATTCGGTAGAACAGCTGAAATACAACGATCGCAGTTCTGGAAAAAGTAGGGTACCAGAGTCAAATGATTTGAAGGTGTGAAAGCTGATGTTTCTTGGGGATTGCTGGAGCATGATATCATGCTCTCTTTTTGTATATCAAATGTAAAAAGCATGTATGGATATGGCATTTATAATAGATCAATAGTCAGTATCATCAGTGTTTCTTTTATGTCTTAGGTATGTTTTATCAAACCACAGTGCATTAAATTTGTGCCACACCTTTACCCACAAGTTTGTGGCAGCTTCCAACTATCTTAGTGGTTGAAAGCTCAACAGGTCCTTCAAAAGCTTAATCAACCCCACCAACCCTTATATTGTTAATAATGAGATTTTACAGTTAGGTCAACATTCTGAAATTAGTTGAGTTGTTTCATGATATTTTTCTATAGGTTTTTACCCATACTTCAACTTACAGATTACAGTGTTGCGTGAGGCAGCATATGCGGATGTAGTCCCCAAACAGTGTTGCATCCCTTCATGAGGCTACTATACGTGGTTGGGTTATATGAGTAGAGAGGACAGTTTGTTTAGCACTTGGTGGACACAAGCAGAGAGATTAGCATTTGCAGCTGCTTGTGGAGCTTACTTATTGTGACCACTCATGTGGCCATTGTTATGCAGGCTGATGCGAACAAGGCAGGTTCAAGCTAATAGTTTGGTTTATTGCAGTTTCAAGCAAGCCAAATACCAGTATGCTAATAATATCAACATGTTAATTATACTATAATTATTACCAATAAGGTTTAGAAACTTAGCACTAATTGCCAGACATTCTTGTTATTAATATCACTATTGTTCATAAAAACAATTAATAATATTATATATAATATACTTATCCGTAAATATTTAAAATACTAACCACATGTGCACCAACACATGCAACCAGCATAATGCACAATGCGATGCAGTCCCATTGACCACCTGGATAACATAGCTGCCTTCTGAAACATTGGTAGATTAGATGAAAGAATTCAGAAAGATGTTATTTTTTTCTAGCTAACTGTGAGCCAGTTTCTAACCTCCAAAATCTAAGACAAGCCACAGTTCAATAATCATATCCAAGAACTGTATTAGATTACTCGACAAACTATTTCATCATAAGAACTCATTCACCTTAACATATTTGATAGATATAGCGATGGTCAAATATCACATCTCTGATTATAAGCCCAGTTGTCCTCTCTTAATTGTATTGGCACCTTTGGGTCTTGTCTCTACTATTTTCGATGCGTATAACCTTTTTATTTCTTTCTTAAAGCCTCCACAACATTGTTCTTCAAATTACAAAAATTGTTGAGCATTTTGCCAAAATTATAGGGCAATATGTACCTGAGATTTTTGAATCAAAGTTACCTCACAAAAGATAATTCCAGATGGAAGATAAGTAACTACATCTTGGTCATGTAGCAGATGCTTCCAACCAAAGTTCATATCTTGCATTCAACCAACCTCTCACAATTTCTCCTTGAAGGCATATTATAACATATGAACCTTGTGATCAGCATAAATGAAGTGACCAAAACAGCAGTCTTTTGTCAGCATTATTCTATAATAACACTTACAATTCCACTATTAAATACATTGCTTCCAACTCGTTAGCACCGTCAATAAATAAATTTCATAATCCAAAGCATCATTATTAAGGCCCCTGCCCTACTTGTAGCATGTTTATAACCTAACTCGAGTAACACACACAACATATATTACAATCTTTGTTGGCTTGTCACCTATATCTCTATTACTTTTAGATTCATAGCATGCATGATTTTTTTTTTCTGAAACAGCCATCCAGACACATTCATTTACCCTTTTTTAGACCTTAATACGGATTGAAGTAAGGGTACCTCATTGCCGTGGTAGTACTCCTTTTGGTGCCAAAACAACAAAATAGAGGTAAAATACCATGCGTCAGTATGTTACAGGTCCATCTGCTGCCACCAGTACATTCTAAGACTTAAATCTCTGGACTTCAGTTTTGAACAATCATTTCAAGGCTTATGTTTGTTTGACACCTACTCATAATTTGCACCTTGGAGATGAAGACAACTTTCCATGTTGAACATTGTCATATTCCCTCTTCATCTAGAATTTATTGAATTTCACTAGATAATCAGAGTGTTACATCTTGGTTGCATAAGATAAAAGTGCACCCAATAAGGTGGGTCTCATAATTTGTCATCGGGCTTGGTTATTTTAGCAGGCCTAAAGTTGACTTAGTCATCAACTTCATAAAATTTCTTACATGGCTGCCATCAAGGTGAAAGCAAATAATAAATCAGCTCAATCTTCCAATGAAGTCTTCTTGACTCAGAAGTGCGCTTGATCACGATCCTATATTGATGAGAAAAGGCTTAATTCATGATATATTACCATCTTCGCACTATCCGTACAAAGAGAAACTAAGAGTCAAATAACTGATCACCATCCACAAGGGTGGAAATAAACTAAAAAAATTTTATGTGATCTGTGGAACAATCAGAAGAATGTACCAATGAAAATTGCTTGCATCAAATAGTTGTAAAATGGTCTATCTATCCAGTTTATTAGTATGCAATAAGTCATTAGAAGAAGAGGATCCACACAAACAAGAGTGAGTGAGCAACCTTCAAGCATTTCAATCTTTTTCCCCCTCTTTTTTCCATGTCCTTTTAGCTCCCTTCTCTCATAAGTAAATCATGCTGTTTTATTTTATGCATTTCAATGTTTCCCCTCCTTTTTCTTCTCCTTGCTTCCTTCTCCAACAATTAAAACATATGTTGTTTTATTTTATATATTTCATGACACTTATAATACAACAAGTTTTAAGATACTGTATAACTGATAACAATGGTAACTATCTATGTTTCTTTTTTATTGCCGGCAAATTGCAATTCCATGTCTCCATAGTAGAATATTGCTATTCCAAGCATGCCTTGATCATCAATCAAAGAAAAAGAAAATTTGTGACTAAAATATAGCAACGTCCAACAAAGCAAACTCAGATAAGTACAAAATGGGATTTGAGTCTCAAGCATTATTTGGTTGTAAATAATAGATGAAAATAATGAAAATAACAATATACCCATCATTCATTAAGGATTCTCCTTCAATTATTGTGCTCAGCTTTTTGCTTGCTCCAAGTTCTTTCAGTAAAGCCACAACAGCAACAGGATCTGTAGCACTAAGAAGCCCTCCCAGCAATAATGATGTCTTCCAATTCCAGTGATATGGAAAAGTGACCTGCAGCATAATTTTGCAAGGACAGGAAAGAAGTTAAGTAGATTCAATATTTTCAAGATCAAGTATAAGGAGCTTGCAAAATAGGGTCATTATTGGAGCAATGAGGCCATAGGGTAGCCCCTTTCCATATGGAATTTCCAACTAACTAGATATCTTCTTGCAAACATTCATTTTTTATGCACACCTTTAATAAAATTCCAATACAAAAGGTTGATATGAGCACACCAGGTCCAGCAAGTAGCAGCATTTGCGCCATGCATCTCTGTACAAATAGGCATCAAATGTTAGTTCCATTCAATGATTCAAGTCTTAGCGGGACATGAATCGAAACGATCTAGACATCTTGTTCTAGAGAGCTTCTGGGATTAATCTCAATCATCCCATCCCATCCTGTCTTGGCCATAATACAATATAATATCAATTTTAAATAGATCAAATTTATTATAAAGATATAATTTTTAAAGTTCAAATATGTCTCAAAATCAAATAAAACACTAACACTTCACAAATCATTTTTTTTAAGAAAAAAAAGCATCTCAAGCAAGTCCAAGAACGCCTATCCGGGTCAATAAGATAGGACAGAATACGGGACATCTCGTTCCGTGAAAAAATCGAGACATCTCTTACAAGATTTAAAACCTTGATTTGATTACCATCGGGCTGTTCCATCTTTCCCAATTTCTTACAAATGGTAAAGAGATCATATGAAGCATCTACAAAGTTCTAAAGTACCTTAGCAAGTTATATTTATACCTACATGTAATTATGCATGCATATATATGTGCATGTCATGTGTAGTAAATACAAAAATCAAGTGTTTGAAAAGAAAGGCAGTAGAAATTCTTAAAAGTATTATGGGGAATACTGCAACACTCAAAAGAAGTACCAAAATAACAATAGCAGGGAAACGAAAGATTATTTAATGCATGTCAGCCAGGAGATAACATTTGCACCGTTATGAATAAGAAAAAGTGATATTAGACTAAAACATTTGCCACTCTTTCTTTCTTGTGGTCAAAGCTTTATCTGATATGAAAGAGCTAAATGTCATATTAGAACGAAAATAGTCAGTTTGCTATCATCTCATATACAACAGCCATGAACTTTGTTGAATCTTCCCAAGGGAAATAATGTTCAATTAGTATATGCCAAAGGACCTAAACTGATTCATTAGTTTGCCATCATTTTTCATCATCGCCAATATGATATTGCCTCAATAACTAATTCTATAGTCACAGTATCCTTAATCAGCCATGTAAACTAAAGTTGAGTCAACCCATTTTACTTTCTGGAAATCAATTGGATTCTCTTTCAATCTTCATAGCTCTCCAACCATGATATTTTGTAATGCTCAACGTATAATGACATGCAGTCCACATTCCCTCTAACATATTCATCAAGATGATGATCAAAATAAAATCAACCAAAAAAGCAAGCATAAAAATCACAATGCTCCTGCATGATCAGCCATTGGAACATTAAATAATGATTCTGAGGTCTCAAAATAAACCAAGAAATGGAGAGATGAACGTGTACACATCATAGTTGGGTTGAGATGGCAACATACCTTTATTTGGTGCACTTCCATGGCAAAGGAGCTCTCAAAAAGAAGAGCAGGAAGAAAAACAGATAATAGAAGATTAGGATTAATATTTGCCCCTGCATAGTGGCACAATCAATTGTATTATAAAAACTAAATACATAGAATCTTGTCACACATTGACCACTGTTTACCCATAGCTTTACATTTGTTAACAATTTAAATTAGACTTACATAGGCGAATGCCAGCTCCCACTTTTCCTAATCCAATGCCTGTCCCATATTCTGAATTCAAAAGATAAAAGTTCAAATTTTGTATAACATTTTGAAGGAAAAAAGAGATTAAACCATAAAAAACTAAAGAGATAAACAAATGATTGGCACAATGCTTATACGTAATAAAATGAAGGGCAATTTGAAAATTCAATGTTTCCATTGGATGGGACAATTAATCTTGTGACTGGAATTGTAAGAGATTTTATGTTTAACTTTGCTTACATGAAGGTAGTGAAAAATAATGTAGAAATGATCTTGTTTGGACCAGCTAAAAATCCATGTTTAAGAGCAACAATGTAAACTGTATGCTTCAAATGAACGAGTATTTCATAGAGTCTGCAGATTGCAAGTTTACAACATTCTTGTGTGGTCTATTTTCTGAAGCAATGGATCATTGTATGTGACAGATTGGACAATTGTTGCTAGTGGCTCCTAAACCTGCTACCATATGGCATTGCCAATGGCATCCACTAAGACATCATAGTGCTACCAACTCTAGTTTTTCTTTTCTTTTCTTTTCTTTTCTTTTGAGGGAAAGGGAGAGGAGAGTGTCTCAAATGTGAAGTGCATTCAAAACCAGAACCTCCTCCATTTGGAGTGGTTCACAATTTTACCAACCCTAATTAGCTTCATATTTTTTTCCATTGTTTTGTGATTTTGAACCTTTTCCATGTACTTTTTGAATTCTGATATATGGTAAGTTTTTGTCCTCTTGTTATCATTAAAGCATGAGAACAAGACCAGAACGTTGCAAGAGCAATATCCCACTCATATATATTTTATCATAGGCCACAACCCCTGTTAAGTAGCTTGAGATACTGTGCACGGTGCAAGTGTGTGAACGTTCATGATTCAAGTAAAGACAGCCAAAAACACTTGCATCTCCCCTCAGTCTTCAGGATGATATATTTAACTACAAGATATTAAAAATTTCATGCAATTCTTTA
Organism: Calamus simplicifolius; assembly: GCA_900491605.1. NCBI lineage: Eukaryota > Viridiplantae > Streptophyta > Magnoliopsida > Arecales > Arecaceae > Calamus > Calamus simplicifolius. Next base: position 259,010 of record UESW01003912.1, on the reverse strand, counting down.
ATCTTTGCAAGTAGGCTTCAAAAGCTTAAGTCTTTTTGGTTGGAAAGATGAAATAGATATTGCATACAGACCAGCCTTTTAAATCTCATGAGATAGGTCATTCCAATTTTGTTATGGAATGAGATGCAGTGCTATCCTACCTTATCCTGGGGTTGCCTCAACGAGCATTTATCGAAATGTTGAGATGATGGAGGAATGGTTTTGCATCGATACCCCCTATGGGGGGATGTCTTACCGAAATTTGAAACCATAATACAGGCAACAAGCAAAGGCTAATTCTGCTCAAGTGGCACTTGTGGCGTACCGTGCACGTACGTGTGGTGCAGTGGAGAACGTCATTCTATTTATGTAAGGCCAAATATAACAGTGAAGGTATGATTTCAAAAATAAAATAAAATAATGAATAATAAAAAAAATCAAGTTTGATGTAAAGATCCAAAAAAATAGACAGAGAGGAAAGAGCCATACATGTGGGGGAATTAGAGCCATTGCAAAGAGGCATAGAAGCAACACCAGATGGACATACTTTATGCATATACTTTATGCATAAGCTCAGACTGTTTCTCCAGAAGCTCGTTGAATACCAAAATTTGGTTCTTAAGCGCATCAGTCTAACATGATATGCCTTGAAAAATTCTCGATTCTCTTCTTCAAGTTTTTGCTAAACTGGAAAGCAAACAAAAGATGAGAATTTAAATTCATTAGATACACATGATTGTAAAAAGTAAAAGAGTGGAGTTTCTTGTAAAAATTCATTAGACAAGAAAATTAGAACAGTGGAGCTTCTTGTGTACAATCATATGACCTAAGTCGCTGCATCTTAATTTCTTCAGAAATCACGTCTTACAGCCTTAATAATATTTAAAAATGGTGCAAAATTTTATATTTTCCTCTCATTAAGTGGGTTGATTGTAATTTGCCAGAAGAACGAGTGAGTCATTGATAGGCCAAACAACAATGTATCAACCAGATAAGTTGCTAAAGTGGGAACAAGAAACTTAACATCACACCATGTCATGTGCTAAGGCTTTTATCCATATAAATCCTTGTAAATTTAATTTCAAGCTCATTTTAAGTCCGATTTGAGTGTCGTTTGCGTTGTTGGACTCCTAAAATCAAGCTCTTTAAGTTGATGAGGTATTACCTAAAATATTATATAAAATATTTAAATATTAAATAATAATAGGTACTTCGACTTATTAATTAATAGGTTTATAATGATTATTTGTGCGTTTATCACTCCCCCCAACTTGAATCTTACTCATCCTCGAGTAAATAAAGAATCTAGAAATATGTACCAAGCTAGTCCAAGAATTGATAGTTATCTTACAATTCTAAAATCAAAAGATTTTCGGTTAGATCATAAGAGAGGTGCTTCATTGGTTGTGCAACATACCAAAATCATCCACTTTCTTCACTAATGTCAAAATTACAGTAAATCAAAATCATCAACAATCTAAATATTGACAACAAAGTAGGAAGGAACACCTGTCAAAGGTAGCAACAATGAAATCAATGATGTAATCTAGTGGTTTGGCTTTAAGTCACGATGATAAACATTAGCTGCATTCAAATGGGTTTGAATTAGAACAGTGCTAAACGATGATAAACAATAGCGGATGAGGCATGTGGGCTGCATTTACCCTGCAGCCCCGTAAGTTCAAAAACTGTCATCTAAGGAAAGTCTACCTTTAGTGGTTGATTTACCATGAAATGCTTTGAGCTTCGGAGGCAACACCAATCAACACCTGGAATGAATTTGGATTCCAAACAGAGGATTCTAACAGCTGAATACTTCAAAAAGATAATTGGTTAGCTCCAATGGTTTGTTTCATGCGAACAGGAGGACAACATTAATCGTTTGCTTTTTCACCCGGCTTCTCAATTTACCTCAGTTCCTGGCGTTGTTTATAATTTTTGGCAGCTCAATTTACCTAAGTTCTTGGTGCAGTTTATGATTTTTGGCAGGAACAGACGAAAATGACCTCAGAAAGAAATTTAGTTTCGACTATCTACTGGTTGATATGGTTAGAGAGGAACAGAGAGATTTTCTTAAATAGAAGACTGTAAAGAAATCGGTTGACAGAGAGATTTTCTCAAACAGAACACTAAAGAAATCGATTGACAGCAATACACTTCCTCAATAAATAATGGGCTCGATCATCTTCTGATAAAATCAAAAGGAACCAAAAGTTTCTGTTTGGCCTGATAAATATGTAGAAGCTGATATATTCCTACCTGTATCAGTTTCCCTTTTTCTCTCTTCTTGTTCTCTTCATCAATTCCTTAATAGCTTGCCCTCTGTCTTCCTTCATTTGCTTGATGAAAGTAATTAAGTTGATGCCTAATCTCTTAAAATTAAAAATAAATAAATAAAAAAACATTGCATTGTAGTGACAAATGTGGAGTGTTTTCTTGTAATAGACAGTTGATAAAACTTCTTTACCAATAAGCGGTGCTTAATGGTTAAGGATGACAAGGTCTAGCTCAGCCGATTTATTGTTAGCCCAGTGAATCAGACAGATTATATCATCCGCAATCATCCTGTGAATTTTAAGATTGATGATCTACCATGCCAGATACAGCAGGGAGGCTCCTTGCATGAGAACAGAATCAAAACCTGGCTATTGTTTAGCAAGTTAATTCAAAAAACGATGTCATGCTCCGATGATAACTTCGAATCATTTGACAATGAGCCGGTCTGCAATATTGATGCACTTTACAAACTATTGGAATAAAGTATTCTAAAATTTTCTTAATGCATTACTGAAGAAATTGAGCTTACAGGATCTTATATGAAAGAGAGATAAACCTGCTTAATCACTTAGGCTACAGCAGGTTAGGTTTGCCTGCCAGATTAGGGCATGATCCAATTTCAAGCCTGTCCCTTAAATTGGATAAAAATGTCAAAAACTAATCATGCTATTTTGTTGGTCTTCTATCAAGTTTAACTAGTTTTATTGATTTTTTTAATAATTAGATTTGATCTGAGATATGGATAACCAATACATAAACTTTAATGTGCAAACTGGATTATCATTATTGACTTATGACGTAACATAATAGTTGGATCATAGTTTTAGCAAACCTATGTTAAGTTTTGGAATATTAGGAGGAGCCTTGGTGCAACGGTAATATTGCTCCATAGCGAACTGGATATCAAGTGTTTCAAATATAAAAACAATCTTTCCACTCGCATGGATAAAGCTACATACATTTAATCCTTCCTAAATGTCATAGTGGTAGAAGCCTAACGCATTGCACCACTCAAAGTTTAAGAATGTATTCATTACAAGATATAGAAAATTACTTCTTCTTTTTTTTAATCTGGTAAGTGGCCTTTTTAACCTAGTTACTCTCAGATAGTTGAGCTTTCATCCAAATGTGACATTAACAAACAATGGATAAGAGAAGCATCATTTCTAGCGAAATGAAAAATAATCTAGTGTTTCAAGTAACTTTACTCTTGGATCAGCAAGGGTAAATTCATTACCAACTTCTAGCTATTATAATAATTAGCAATTTTCTAGGTTTTGTGGGTCATATTTGTAGTTTGATTATTTTACTTTTTTTCACAGATTGTGCTAAATAATCCCTTCAATCAAAACAAGAATTAAAAGAATTAAAGACTTCAAGCAAAGGTATTTTAGCATTCCCTTAGGTCATAGAACCTATAATTTGTTACAATTAATGAATTCATAATCCCGATATATTGTTTTGATTTTTTTTTTACCCCAATTGATAGGCATTTTAATGATGTACGTAGGTATGCTTTTGTAATATTTTCTATATTTTTCAAATGCAAAATTATACCAATGGTCTTACATAATGGTTGCCATCATAGATTGAGATGGTGCTAAGTTTAGAAGCATATATGTTTATGGCATACTACCATTGGCATGCATACAGCAAAGTATTATTAAATTCATAATCAAAACTCCAAATAATTATATAAACTAAAAACAATGGCAAAGCACAACCTAATTGTTCCACTCATTCAACAAATATGACCAAGAAGAATTAGAAGATTTTATTGAAATTAATTATCTTTTTAGTTAAAGTTCTTTGTTGGGAAAGCAGAGGACCTGATCACAAGGACATAAGTCTAGTTATGCAAGCATGGGACTTTCACTAATGAAGGAACCAGCGGTGGAAGGAACTAAATCATTTTACTTCATTCCTGTCTGCACCCATAAATAAGAGAATATGTGGTGAGGAACCAATGTGAGGTTGCAAATCAAAATCATCTTAGAATAGTTTTAGTTGACCAATATTTTCAGTTCTTAGTGGACCTCTCGATCTATAATGATTTTAGATACTCACCAATTTGATATGAAAAATCTCCTGACCTTCATCTCAACAAGCATAAATATATTTCACAATACATCATCTCAGTCTAGTCCACAAGCTCACACCAAACTCCATAGCATTCCATGCTTCACCTGTAGTGCCCAGGCACAATTAAAATTTAAAATAAAACGAATAAACATCTGCCCCCCTTTCTCAGCTGGACCCCTGAAACCCTTTATTACTTTATTATTTATTTTAATAATAATTTTTGGACCCACCCTTCCGCTGTGCAAAGGTGAAACCTCTCATCCAAAGGAACCCACTGAGGCATAACCATTCGTGCTTGAATGTGCATTGCACAGACCAAAAGCTGTGCATGCATGCATGTAACAACACCCAAACGACCCCAAACTCAAATGTCTAACATTTGGGTAACGTTATCCTGAAGAAACAAAGAACTAAGACATCACATCAAGCAGGGAATAAACTTCACCTACAAATTTACCTGAAGAACAAAGAGCTAACATTACGCAGCATAGACTTCACCCGAAGCATTATTGAGTGACAACATCATCATCCTGCTGATAGATGCAGGCATGACGGCATATATCTTCCGCACCAGCAAAACAAATATGCAGAGTCCAAATGGCACTTATGAAGACATAATTCCACCATTAAGCACATAAATTCCTCAATGTGCAAGCAAGTAATTATCTAAGTACTAAATATATCTAGATGAATGTTGAAAAGCATTCATCAAGTGAATAACAACCAAGAAATCCGGCAAGGTTCATCAACACTTGGATAGAGATGCAAAACATCAAATTACCAAACCACTCATAAAGAAAATTGAAGACAGGGTTATGCTGCCTTAATCAGCCATAAAAAAGTTCCATTACCAAGCCCATAAGAAATCATCTTAAGATAAAATAAAGGTCACAAGTCTACACAGAATTATGACCAATATGTCTTTCTCTATACCAAGAGAATTTCCAAACTCAACTTGTGATTGAAAGGGAAAAAAAAAACCCCCAAAAACATAACAATCTCTATTGCACATCTGAAGAAATCTAGTATACAAATACACTGCAGTGGCAAATTAGTTATAAACTATGATTAACTCTAGGCATACTGAACCTCAACACTACAGCTATCATACCACATGAGAGTCAAAAACAGAATTGCTGGGTCAAATGACTTAATTAAATCATAAGCCTGGTGCAAAAGCCTCCTGCCACTCGAGGGTTAAAAGAAGATCAGATATCTGCAACCTTAAACTTACATGCAGAGAGGCTGTTTCTATGTTCCAAACACACAAATTGCATATGTCATAATGGAGTGACCCCATTACAACACCAAGGCTCATGCTCTACCAAACTAATATTAACAATATATAAATGTCAACTACTGTAAATAGTTTTCCAAAAGAAACAAACTGTATCATAATGTCATATATGGTCAGCCAAGATTTATGGACCAAGAGAGACCAGAATATGCAGCAGCAATCTCTGGCATACTTCAGAGAAATGGGAACCCACCAAGGATAAAGAGATGAACCATAATATGGTGGCACACCCCAATAAAGAAAATCACCATAGTGCTCTGGCCTATCATACAAACCACCAATGCCAACAAGAGACTGTGACGGATAGAGATAGGATTTAGGAGGACTTTGAAGTCCACCTAAAATCGAGCTCTGAGGTTTTACCTAAAATATTATATAAAATATTTAAATATTAAATAATAATAGGTACTTTGACTTATTAATTAATAGGTTTATGATGATTATTTGTGCGTTTATCACTCCCCCCAAACTTGAATCTTACTCATCCTCGAGTAAATAAAGAATCTAGAAATATGTACCAGGCTAGTCCAAGAATTGATAGTTATCTTACAATTCTAAAATCAAAAGATTTTCGGTTAGATCATAAAAGAGGTGCTTCATTGGATTATCAAGTTTACCCATTTAGTGATAGAATGCAGCCCATAAGAATTTATAGAAGTCTTCCTTCACCAACTTTTCACTTCTCTGATTAAGTCCTCTAACTTAATTGGGTTGGATGTAGTGTCTTTTTGTAATTTAGTCTCCTTATTTATTTATATGTAAAGTTAGTGCAATGTCCTAACCCCTTGCTTTCTAATTGACCCTTGTAGTGAGCTTTAGGCCAATGGCTCCCAAACCAGTTGATTTTAGGGCATTAGGTGTAAAACACCCCTCGGACTTACTGACTCGAGTCAAAAAGGCTTCAGGTAGGACTGACTTTACTTAGGTTCTTTCGCATTCTCACCTTTTTACGCGAACAACATCACTTGCTTAGGTGACGGGGCCCGGTTACTTAGTGAAAGATGCTAAGAACCTAATTTATTAACTTTAAAAGACTCTTCTTTTTTTTTTTTTTTTTCTTTTGAATGACATTTTCACCCATACCCTTATTAAGTAGATTGTACTATTAAGATCAGTGGTCAGGAGGGTCTGAAATTATTCTAAAAATTTTTATGAGCTAAACCCTATCTTTTATTAGGTTTCCTTAATAATTTGTTCCTCAGTATCTCTAAAATAATCTAACCGTTAATCGTTCATTGATGATTAGAATGCTTGATTAACTTCAAATCGAGACAAAATTTGGTACACAAATACTGATTATAGTTTTACTCGAGGATTTACTTATTCTACCCCCCAACTTAATTTTCATTATCCCTAATGAAAGAAAAATTAATTTCAAGGAAAGATACTATCTGATCGAGTATTTGAAGGTTTGAGGTTTCATTGTTGCCATCTTTTTTCGATCTACTTTTGTTGCTCTTCTCTGGTCATGCTAAGAAAACAGAAAGTTAAAAATAACTGATAAATTGGGTTGCCTCCCAAGAGCAAAACCAATATTAAAGAAATGATAGTAGGCATTCACCCAAAGCCACATAAAAGTAAGACAACATAAATAGTAAAACCACTGTATAAGGGAGAAAAGGTTAGTACAAATTCTTTCAACCATGAAAGATAAGCAGCCCCTATCACAAAAAAACATCTTACACAATCCTCCAAAGTGCCTTCAATGATCAAACCAATGTTATGTTAAAACAATGAAAGAACAACAAAGATAAAAGAAACAAATTTTCAAATAAAAGACTAACAGTGCCTACAAAATAATAAGCAGCATAGCGACGAAAAGAATTGAAAGATAGCCCAAACGCAATAAAAAAAGAAATGAAGTTCACCACACATTGCAGGAAGGCATTATTCAAAATATGGCAAGTACTACAACTAAAAGAACTAGGGGACACTGATAAATTTAAACTGGCACAGAGAAAAGAAAATCGAGAACTTAAACGTTTGTAAGATAATAATTATAATATAAAGCACCAGGAGACAGTACCCGATATAAGCACATCTGCAACATACCAAAATCATTCACTTTCTTCACTAATGTCAAAATTGCAGTAAATCAAAATCATCAACAATCCAAATATTGACAACAAAGTAGGAAGGAACACCTGTCAAAGGTAGCAACAATGAAAACAATGATGTAATCTAGTGGTTTGGCTTTAAGTCACGATGATAAACATTAGCTGCATTCAAATGGGTTTGAAATAGAGCAGTGCTAAACGATGATAAACATCAGTACATTCCAGCAAGCAAATAAAGCAGAAAATTGTCAAGGCATCATAAACATGAATATTGCACATCCAAAACTGAAAACACAAGCATCTACATTTCCCATTTAGAAAAAAAAAACGATTTTTTTTTAATAAATGCAGCAAATGCAACACCATTAAATCTACTGAGAGTTCAACTCAATTTCACTTATGACTTTTTAACAGGAAGTACTAGAGATTTTTTTTTATGATTAAGAAGAGGCTATTCACTAGCTGCTGTGTTTCAATATCAAAGAGGAAGGATTTAGCATAAAAAATAGTTAATATAGGATTATATATTGGCAAAGTCTTATGTAAAGCAAAGAAGGGGAGTTTGGAAAGCTCTTAGAAGTGTTAAAAATTTCTTCAAGTTTCGGAAGGAAAATGTCAAATTTTTAAGTGGTGCCCCTCTAAGAAGAGTGAGCACATAACTCCTACAATAACGACTACAACTAGACCATTAACACATGGGATGAGATACATGATTCCACTATAAACCCTTTTTCAAAAATTTGTTGAAGACTAAATAATGTGGTTTACCACTAGATATAATTTATTTGTGGATATTATAGCATTAGAGGACTAGGATGAAAAACGAAATAAATGGAGGATTAGTTTAGTTATTTATGGAAAAGTAATCCTAGGATTGATTTAAGATACTGTGGCTTATACATGAAGAGGAACAACTTCAAATATGCTGAAATATCGATGTAAGTTCCTGGTTTTTTTTTTCCTTCTTCAAAATAAATTTTAGATCCATCCCTATCATGAATTTCGTTATCTAGATTGGATATGACATATGAAGGTTTAGAACTACTCATGAAGCATGCTTGAGCGGATGAAATAACATTTTTCAGTTGTGCCTAGATAAAGTCCTGATATATATATATATATATATATATATATCAAGCGAAAATCCTAAAGGACCATAATTTGTGGAGCCGTTTTAAGCAAAAATGGCAGAATTTTTAACACTCAAAGAATAGAAGTGCCAAAATAAATAAAACCTCATGCTCACAGTAACATACTTCTCAGCGTGTGTCCTGCAGAGCTGCAGACAGAACGAGTGAAACGTGCTAATTGCCAGTTCCTTTGCGACAACCTTTCCCACCACTGCTCCGATTCGATCCCTCATCTCAGATGCAGCAGCAGTCGTGAATGTCATTGCGAGAATGTTGGAGGGGCCAATTCCCTTGAGAAAAGGGATTGGGGAAAAGTCTTTTTTTAACGACATTTGAAACAGTAAAAGCTATGGAAGGAGGAACTGTATCAAGATTTGCTACAAACTTTATAATGTCAACAACAGAACCCGTACCTCTTTGAGGAGTGTCAACACCCGCCCAACCATTGTTGATGTCTGACTTGCCATACCATCGATCGTCAGTAACAAAAGAAAATATAAAACAGTGCAAATATAAATATCAAGAGAGCAATTTTTTTGGGTGTTTCTAGCTTCAAGAAAATGCCAGAAACAAGCGCAAACACAAGTATAATATTTAGTGAAAAGAATAATCGAGGAAAGAGTTCTTGGGTGATACTAGCTCAAGAAAAAGATCAGACCTTTCCGCTTCCCGGACCTGCTACAATCATCAATGGAACGGAGATGTTGCTACAAGCTGCCCCCCTTTGTGCATCATTCAGCGATTTCATATACTCATAATACTTCTGAGGCGCTGAACCATCATTCGTGTCCTGAAACAGATTCGTGCATTCCTCTCTCAGCTGCTTCCTATCTTCTACGGCACTCGAATCACGAGCCATGCTCCTCGGGCCTGGCCTCTGTTTCATTGCCGTGGTCCTCTGTTCACACAGGGCATCCACTTCTTGCAAGAACGCCTCATCAAGCTCATCATCAAGAAAACCAGCATCGCTATGTGGGGAGACTGCAACATCCTGAGTGGAGTACCCATCTTCAATCGGAACCCTAGTCTGAATGTCGGCAAGCGAAACCCTGGGAATGGGAGAGGCATGGAGCAACGGGCTCGAAACATTCGTACCTGTACATCTGAAACAAAAATTCGAAGAAAATATTAATAGGCGAATCGAGAAGGAAGGAAAGACTGAAAGCCAGAGGAAAAGAAGGAGAGAGCGCATCAACTTGGGAGCGTGACAGAGAGAAGGGGATTCTTGGGGCCTTTTGCGAGAGAGATGGGGCTTCGCGGCTCGGAAGCTTAGACTGATTCGAGGCCTTTGATCGTCGGTGGCCGCCACTAACGGGGCCCGGATCGGCCAAGAAGCGTTTTCTTGATCCATTTTTTCTTGAATGATTGAGAGAGACGCAGGATAGAAAGAGGGACGGGAGGAGAGGAATGGGAAAGAGGGACGGGAGGAGAGGAAGGGGAAAGAGAAACCCTAGAAGGCGATGGCGGTGGTTGGACGGCGTCTGAGGAATGGGCAGCTCATCGGCTGCGGATTTTATAGAGGCCGAGGGGAGGAGGACAGCTGGAGGGTATAATTAGAATCGGTCCATTAGTGGTTCCGACCGCTTACTACGCTTTGCGCTTCTTGGGTCCGACGCCTTGATCGTGTAAAGAAAATAATGATTGTATTTGAATATTTTTTAGATTCAATTTAATATATATGTTGATGGGTTAAGTAAGGATTAAATAAATTCTAAATTTGAAATGATTATTATTGTAATACTCTTTCATGTACAATGAATTTTTTGACAAATAGCAGTGGAAAAAAGTAAAATGTTGGAAGTGAATGATTAATTGTTTTGAAAAAAAAAATTCAATAACCTTTTTGAAACCTAACATGAAAGGGTGGCAAAATGGAATACAAGTTAAATCTAACATGAAATAAATGGATCCAGATTAATCTTAAATAGATTCATATCATAAACATATTGGTACAGAATTATGATATAAAATAATCATGTTATATTATGGGTTAACCTGCTAACCCACAAGTAATACATTTAAGATATTTAATTGATGAAATATTAAATGAATCATATTAAGCGAGTTAAGTCATATCTATTCGTATCCAGTAAGTCATATCTATTTTTGTTTATAATATCGTGTCATATTAATTCAATACGATTTGTTTATTAAATAAATTATATATACCATATTGTGCTGCCCATGTAATAATCATTTTATGTTTATGTTTTAATTTTTAACATGAATAATTAATCAAGGCATATTTGTATCGATCTATATACTACTATGTTACTATGTTTTAGCTTCGACATGACATGAACATAATAAAAAACATAAAATTGTCACCCCTATTTACACACCCGTATTTATGGAACGTAAGAATGCCAACTTCATTCAAGGTATTCACTTGATTCCACTTTACTTGGAGCAAGTAGGTCAAAAAATAGCCACAATATAGGTACATAAAAATCTTTGCGAGTATAGTATAATATTCATAATGATAAATTTTTTTGAGTTATTTTAATTTTTTAGATTACAAAATGAAAGGAAAACTTAAAAATATGGATTGTATCCAAAAATATAAGTTATATTTTGTTGATTTTTAGTATTCGAGAACACATTTAGTTGGTATTTTCGAAAACTGTTATTGAACTTGAAAATAGTAAAAACTAAAATCCATGAGTTTTAGGCATTTTGAGAAAGAAAGAATAAAAATCTGAATAACATCTAAGATGAATTCAAAGAAAACATTGCTCCGATGTTTTTCAGATTCATTCAGATTTTTAGGATCTTTTTGAAAAAGTATTTTTGAAAATAATCAAGCCAAATGCGTTTTTCATGCAATGAGTTGAATTTTTTTTTTCGAAAATTTTTGTTTTCAAAAACATAAAATCCAACCCTTTTGTTTTCAAAAACAAAAAATCCAACCCAAATCGGCTACCGTTGGTCAACAATACATAGGAGAATAGGAGCGAAAGCATATCACTTTGGACCGGTTGTCTTCCTTGAACTTATAAAGAGGAGAATAGGAGCGAAAGCATATCTCTTTGGACCAGTTGTCTTCCTTGAACTTTGATCTGCCCTCAATGAGTCTGATACAACGCTTGGATTGATCTAAGATCTCTCGGAACCACACACTTCTCTCTTTTTATTATTTTTTTTTAATAGATGGAAGAGGACATAAACACGTTGAACCATTTCTTCCATGATAAAACGTTGTCCTCCTTAATGAGGACATTATTATCGTTTCTTTCATGAAGAAACGTTACTCATGGAGAAACGTTTATGCCAACTCGATAAAACGTTGTCCTCCTTAATGAGGACGTTATTGTCGTTTCTTTCATGAAGAAACGTTACTCATTTAATTTAGAAACGTTTATGCCAACTCGCGAGTTATCCCTGCATTTATGGGAGCTGAATCTAAAAAAAATTACAACTCAATCTGCCACCAATCTTATGTCACATTATTATTCAAGCATTTTCAATCGCATATATGAAATGCTTAACATATGCGCGCATCTATCATGTATTCACAATCATACCAAAATATAATTGTTTGGCCAAAGAATGACATGTATATAATTGTTTGGCCAAAGAATGACATGTAGATCCTAATGTGAATAGCATATTTAGTCCAACTTCTCATATCATACCTATCTGTTTCAGCCAACACTTTTTCGACAAGTCTCTTCAGGTTGTATCAATCATAACCCTTTATTGAAATGTAAGATAGATTAAGACGTCCCTTAGGGCTTCTTAGAAAGCTCATCTAGCCTTCAAAGAACTCATACAATGAGAAAGTAAGGATATTCTTGCTTACTTTCTTTACTTGTCGCATCTAACAAACATGGTTGACCCAATCTAACATTCCAAAAATGGACTCATAATAAGGCTTGTAGAAAATTTTGAGATTTTCATCTGAAAATGGATCGTTGATGAGTCGGGGAGGGAAGAAGATGAAAATTTTGCAAACCGATCCCTTGATTTTTACAATTTACATAATGGCTTGGAGCTGAAGTGCAAAATATTGGGGTCATTTTGTAATTATTAGAAAAGTCAAGGAAGTTTATGCTATTTTCTACAAGTCCGGGGCAATTGCCCATTCCCTTTTTTTCAGGCCCAAAGGGGTCTGCCCATCAGGCAAGCCCATGCAGTAGAGCCCCCAAGCAGGCCCATGCAGTAGAGCCCCCAAGCAGGCCTTCTGAGCCTAGTCGTGGCAGTCAGACCCAGCCCACTTGACCAGACCCAGATGGGGTCCAGGCGAATCGAGCCACCAGCAACAGCCGGCGGTGGCTGCTGGAGGTTGCCAAAAGCGGCGATCGGCACCGACGGTCAGATTTTTTGATGGACCCTAAAATTGGGGTCCAGGCGAATCGAGCCACCAGCAACAGCCGGCGGTGGCTGCTGGAGGTTGCCAAAAGCGGCGATCGGCACCGACGGTCAGATTTTTTGATGGACCCTAAAATTGCCCAAATAATTAGTGGTGTCAGGTTTGCCACATAAGACCTCTAAATATGATTTTTTATTTTTGTAATGATTAATCATGTATATATATATATGTGGATTTTTTTAAGAATTTTGTGAATAAGATGGCTTGTTTTAATGCATGCTTTTGTGAGTGGGAGTATGTTGGTAGAATTATAGGTATTCTCACATACTCATGTGATAAGTTAGAAGGAATTTATCTTATAAATTCCTCACTTACCCACTTGATTAACATGTTTGATGCATATAATTATATACTTGGGATGTTTAACTTTGCAGATATTGATATGTTGATTTTATTGGAATAGAAGTATGTGAATTGATGACTATATGCATAGCATACTTTCTCTTTTTATACTTTTATGAAAATATTATTAATTTATGCAATGATGTAGCAAGTCTATTTTACATTATGAATAAGTGCTGAAAAGAACAGTTAATGTCTCGACGAGCTCGGACCCTTTTCCCGGTGTCCTCCCGTCATGATTCGACGTCGTCCCTGCGCTCTCCTCGCCCAGCTCCTCCTTTTACATCTGAAGAGGAGATCCATCGACAAATCTGGGAGATGCGTCAGGAACTGGATGCCGCCAAGCAGGCCCATCGGCCTCAGCCCAAGGTGGAGCAGGGCATCTCTTTCTCCAAAGGGATCATGGAGGAAGTGATTCCCTCCCATGTCAAACTACCCACCGTCGAGCCCTACCACGGCTCTTCTGACCCGGATGATCATCTCAGCAGCTTCAGGTTAATAATGATGTTCCACGGAGCATCCGACGCAATCCTCTGCCGTGCCTTCCCCTCCACCCTCAGAGGATCTGCCCGAACCTGGTTCAACACCTTGAAACCAGGTTCCGTTGATTCATTCGACGAGCTGAGCCGTCTTTTTATTGGCCAGTTCGTCAGTAGCCGCCGTCACCGATGGAGATCCGACTCCCTCTCCAAAGTTAAGCAGATAGAGGGGGAGTCCTTGAGAAACTACCTTGGCCGTTTCAACAAAGCCATGCTAGAGGTGGACCACCTTAATCATGAGGTGGCTATATCCGCCTTAGCGGGGGGAGTTTCGAAGGAGAGCGACTTCTACATGGCGATGGAAGTCAGCTACCCCCCAAACCTCTCTGATATGATGGCCCTGGCAGATAAATACGCCAGGGTCGAAGAATCGTGGAGAGTTGCCCGTGCCGAGTTGGCGAAGAAGAAAGAACCTAAAGGCTCTGACAGGCACCGACCCGTCCATCAACCAAGTCCACCTCGTCGCCAAAGAGCTCCCCCACCACCGCCAAGAAATCGCTCCCGGAGCCCGCCCAGACGATTCGACCGGTACACTCCGCTCACTGTACCTAGGGTGCAAATTCTCATGGAGATAGAGCGCCAGCTCCCCCGGCCAGCTCCTCTCCGAGGGAACCCAACCCGAAGGGACCCCGCCAAATACTGCCGCTACCACCGGGAGCACGGCCATGACACCGAAGAATGTTGGCAGTTGAAGAATGAGATTGAGAGGCTGATTCAATGGGGCCGACTGAACCAGTTCAGGAGGGCACCCGAGCTAGGACAAGGGGGGATCGCCAGCCCGAGCTTCAACAACCTCCTCCTCCACCAAATCCGCCTGTAATCGGCCACATCAACATGATCGAGGAGGCCGGTGGCTCGAGCTCCAGAATGATGATGAAGGATCGGCGCCAAAGAAAGCACGGACATGCGAGCTCTCCTTCTCCGATGATGATCTCCGAGGGATACAGTTCCTCCATGATGATGCACTAGTTGTATCCCTCAATTTAAATGACTATGATGTAAGCTGGATCCTCGTTGACAGTGAAAGTTCTGTGAATGTTTTGTACCTCGATGTGTTTGCCAAGATGAGACTGCTCATTGAAAACCTTCGAGCCATGGATTCTACCCTAATGGGATTCACAGGCGACGTCATCATCCCGGAAGGGATCGTAACCTTAACGGTTTGCACAGGAACCTGGCCCCTTGTAGCCACTGTTCACATGGACTTCCTAGTAACTAAACTCAGGTCACCCTACAACGCAATATTTGGGAGACCCGGCCTGATGTCCCTCAAAGCAGATGTCTCCATCCCACACCTGTCTATAAAATTCCCCACCAGGCGGGGAGTTGGAGTTGTCCAGGGAAGCCAAATCATGGCTTGACAGTGCTTCGTCACCATCATTCAGTCTAGAATGCCGGAGGTTGACGGGCTGGACGATCGGGAGGACTTCACCGAGCAACGGGGAGAACCAGCCGAGGAACTGGAAGAAGTGCCGCTGGACGAGGCTCGTCCCGACCAAACCATAAAGATTGGGTCACTGCTGAAAGGCGAACCTCAGCAGGAGCTGATCGACTTCCTCCGAAACAATGCCGATGTTTTCGCTTGGTCCGCCTCCGACATGCCGGGAATCAGTCCGGAGGTTCTTGTCCACCGCCTTAACGTGGACGAGATGTACCGGCCCGTCAAACAAAAGAAGAGGAGCTTTGCCCCAGAGCGGCAGAGGGCTATTGAAGAGGAGGTCGATAAACTCATCAAAGCAAACTTCATCCGGGAGGTAAATTACCCAAATTGGTTGTCAAATGTCGTCATGGTGAGGAAATCAAACGGCAAGTGGCGGATTTGCATCGACTTCACCGACCTCAACAAAGCATGCCCGAAGGACAGCTCCCTCTCCCCCAGATTAATCAACTTGTGGATGCCACCTCGGGTCATCAAATGCTGACGTTCATGGATGCATACTCTGGCTACAACCAGATTCGGATGGCCCCCGAAGATGAAGAAAAGACCACCTTCATAACCGACCGAGGTACTTACTGTTACCGTGTTATGCCTTTCGGTCTTAAAAATGCAGGAGCCACCTACCAAAGGCTGGTCAACAAAGTATTCAAGGAGCAAATCGGCCGGAACATGGAGGTGTATGTCGACAACATGCTGGTCAAAAGCAAAGAAGCATCACAACACGTCGAGGACCTCTCGGAGAGCTTTGCAACACTCCGCAAGTATCAGATAAAGCTCAATCCGACTAAGTGCGCCTTCGGCGTTAACTCTGGGAAGTTCCTTGGCTTCATAGTCTCCCAGCGGGGTATCGAAGCTAACCCCTAGAAGATCCAAGCTCTTCAATAGATGGCGCCTCCGGCATCTATTAAAGAAGTCCAGTGCCTAACCGGGAGGATAGCGGCTCTCAACCGCTTCGTGGCGCGCTCAGCCGAAAGATGCCTCCCCTTCTTTAAGAACTTCCAATGGACCCCCGAGTGTCAAAAATCATTCCAAGATCTCAAGAAGTACCTTGGCTCTTCCCCACTCCTCAGTAGTCCAAATCCTGGTGAGACGCTATTCCTGTATCTGGCTGTTTCAGAAGGTACCGTTTGCTCGGTGCTGGTCAGAGAAGAAAACAAGGTCCAGAAGCCAATTTATTATGTCAGCAGGCTACTCCGTGACCCGGAGACAAGGTATAGCCGGATTGAAAAGATGGTGTTGGCCTTAATCACCTCAGTTCAGAAGTTGCGGCCATACTTCCAGGCGCATTTGGTGACAGTCCTGACTGACCAACCCATCAAGGCGGTGGTCCACCGCCCGGAGACATCAGGTAGAATGATTAAGTGGGTCATCGAGCTGAGCAAGCATGACATCCGTTTTCAACCTCGCCTGGCCATCAAAGCTCAGCTGCTAGCAGATTTCCTCCTCGAGTGTACCATCCTAGAGGACGGCTCCACCCCCGACTCCCCCGAGAAACCGAAATTTGGTGCCCAGTGGCTCCTCCATGTCGACGGGTCATCCAACGCTAATCACTCCGGTGCGGGCTTGGTTCTCACTAGTTGTCAGAATCGGACTGAACCGATCAGTTGGATCGGTTGAACCGGGATCCGAAGGTCAAGCCGGTCCGATTCTAACATAAAACTGGATGTGTAAGTGATCCAAAATAACCCGATCAACCCATCCGGTTCACTCATAAATCAGCCAACCTAACCCAAACCGAATGGGATCACGGGTTTTATTATTATGTTAACCTTAATTTTTTTATTAAAAATTAATTTTTATTAATATAAATATATTTTTATATTAATATAATTAATTGATGGTTCAACAAGTGACCCAATGGTTGAACCAGTAACCCGGTGACTCGAGCCCTTAATCGGGTCAATGTCCAGGCCGGATCTGACAACTATGGATTTAATCATACCCAAAGATTTTGAGATAGAAAACTTGAAGCTTGGTAGGTACACAAAAGATCGAGCTAGTAGCTTTTCTGTTCTGTATCTACTCAATCAATAATACCATATTGTCCATCTTGTAGGACTCATTTACTTAAAACAAAAGGAGGAAGGAAAAAAAAAAGTTAAACTCAAAATTTCACTACCTGTGAGCATAGAAAATTTATTCTTGCAATTGTTTCGTAACAATGATTGTAGTTGGTTTAAAATAAATAATTATATTAACATGATATTAACTTATCTTTTATTTAGTAATATAAATAATATGATTATCATAAAATTTAATTATTTAAATTTCAACCGTATTTATACTTTAACTTTTATATCCCTATCATTTAAAATAAGTATAGTTATAAATTTTTATATTTAGCTTATATTTTATTTTTGTACCTATATTGGCCTATATATATATATATATATATATATATATATGTATGATAAGAATGTAATTATCATATAGCTATCTGACTTTAATTTTATAAAATTATCATAAATTTACTATTATAATATAAGATAATGAGCGGCATCTTTTGGTAGTCCTCTCTAGATCAATGGCTAAATAATTGGTGCCATTCAAATAAACAGCACACGTAGCCACGATGAAAAGTTCCCTTAGAAGAAAAAAAAAAGTCATGCTACTTTTTATGATTTTATGAGCACCACTTATTTTAGATCACGGTCAATGATAGCAATCATCATCAAGTTATCACCTATCAGTGAACTACAGCAGAGAAGAGCCAGCCCTATCGCTACTGTTATCTCGTGTTAAATGACGTATATGCATCAGTCCCTAACAATTTTGAACTTTCTATTGGGTGTATCTCATTGTATGCTTACAGATGAGAAATGTCCAGAAATTATTATCATCATCATTCGGAGTATCCTGCCGAAATTGATTTGAAGGAGCACAAAGATGTAGGCAATATCTGCCAACAAACCAAGAGATAGGCTGCTCCGATGCCCAAGGCGTGGCTCATATAGAATGACAAAAATATTCTATAGAAATAAAACAAAACTAAGATTAAATGCCTACAAATAATTTATCACGAATTCTAGAGTTACCATTGCAGAAGAAGCAAAAGACTCTCTTGATCGCCCAAAACAAAAAAGAAATTTTACCATACAACCAGACGAGTTGACTAGTGGACCAACAAGGACATCGACCACATGCATGCAACCATATCATCCCACAACAACCACCGCAGCTCTTTTCGTACAATTGCCTGCCAAAAATTTTAGCAACCGCAGCTCTTGATCCAACATGTGAGGTAGAAGAAAGCATACCTACCTTCTGGCTGAGCAAACACTACACTTAAACCTATGCAGATTGACTCTATGCTCCAAAGCTTCAAAGAATGGAAGTATTTACGCAGCAATGATATGCAATTTACCATTAAATGATGCACAAGAAAGGATGATCTTACTATTCAATCATGGACACCATGTTTATGTTTATAATTCCAGATATTATAGCAACATCCTTATCATTCTTTAAATCATAGGCAAGTTACTCTCCATCCAAATTACAGATTACTCCACAAATGCACCATCAAGAACACGTATATAGACATGTACGGTAGTAGTTGAGACTAGATACGAGACTCGGATCCCAGTTAATTATTGTATCCTTTGGAATATTTGGGAGCTAGAACTCCCGATCTAGGAAGAGAAGGGGAGCAATCAGAGACCAGATGTAGAGAGCTGCGGTGGCCCACCCAGTCACAATCCTGACCCACACGGAGGGCCACCCCACATCAACAAGCTTACCACTTTTGCCAACTGAGGTGGACCAGCTAGTCAGAAGCATTGTCGAGTACATGCTAGCAAGAGAGAAAATGAGGTGGAAGAAGGAATATGAGTAGGAGACCGGCTTATCCTCATCCTTCTTCCTGTATTCCTGCTGCTCTACCTTGTCAAAGGCAAGCAAAGGCTTCTCAGAACCTACAACAGGTTGAACAAAGGAAACTTCAAAAACGTCAAAAGCCATCAAAACAGGAAGACCCGATTTCTGAAGTAGGTTAAATCAAAGACTGAATACTGACTGGCACGTGGTGAGCTTGGCGGTGAGAGAAAGACAACATAGAGGATAGTGGTCGGCAATCCCAGAACAAGACTTCCAGTTGAAACAGCTTTTGAGTGATTATGGAGACCATTGCACTCATAATCCCTTGGTTCAATAGATAACCCACTGTAGCAGAGGTAAGTGCAGTAGAGAGAGATAACTGATGCTGGCAATAAGCTGCCATTTACTTGATTGCATCAGTAGAAAAAATTGTCTCAGATAAGGGCCACTTGTCCATGTGAATGAAACATTAACTACACATGCTTGTCCTATGCCACCAAAAGGCAAAGACTTGCAGCATTACAACACGATCAACATAACTAGGATGGAGAGTCACTTAGCAGTACAACACCCTTAATACGCATCTTAAAGAAGTAAAAAATAGAATGACTCATTGGGAAAATACCTAATTGTTCATACCATAAGTTGCTTTGCTTCTTCAATCAACTAATTCACAATTACAAGAATAGAGATTTTGTTCTACCAAACGGATAACTGTTGAGAATTGCTTATTTTGGCCCCCTAATTCAAGCAATCTAGTACGACCACCCCTACTTCTATGAAAAAAAAGGTTTCATGGAGAAACAAAGGAAAAGAGAGAAGATCCTATAAGAAAAAGTCCATCTCTTTTATCTAATTAAGTAAAGAGTCTCATTATACTTTAAGGAATGATATGATTTTTAGATAATTATTATAGCTGGTGCCTAAAGTGAAGCTCATTAGAAAACAAGACTATCCATCACTAGAAACCCATTAGAAAACAAAAGCTTCACCTCTTTTAACCCAATTTTCACCGGGCCACCTTTTTCAACAGTAAACACCTAATTAAGAAAGTTGACACGATAATATAACTAAAATTGATTGAATCACCAAAAAAAAATGACTTTGGACTGGTGTAAAATGAGGTTGAAGAAGCATGAATGGGAGGTGACGCAAGACACAGGATCTCAACCTGGACAACACAAAGATGGAGGAAGATGCCACCAATTAATGTGGCTAGCTGAAGCAACGTGGACAGCCAAAAAGCCGATAACATGATGAACACCAATTACCAGATGCAGCTATAATCATGTCACTTAAAATTCCATGAAACCAAATCGGTGGCAACGCAGCTAGCAACAACAGGCAAGGAGATCAACTACCCCATAAGACTGAATATTAAGAATATGTTCAACATTGCCGTCACTTTTTTTTTAAAAAAATAGAAATTAAAATTCTGTTTTATTTTTCTTCTTTTCTTTTAATATTTCTGACAACAAAAACATGTTTAATAGCTATTGTTATTTTTTATTGTTTACAATTCCTCGCACCATTGTCTCCTCTATCTTGAGTTCACCCATGGGTCATTGCTCTCTTATGCCTCCTTATAGAAAGGGCCATAGTTCATATCCAAAATGAGGCCTACCTCTCTCGTATTCATGCTCCCAAAAATAAATAAATAAATAAAGACCTCTACCTACCGGAATGCTTCCTTCCCTCCTTCCCTGTTCCCAAAATCCAATCATACGAAGGATGAGACTCTATCCCCAAAATCAGATTATATAACTAGAATAAGATCTTTGTCCCCAAAATCAGTTCGCATGGAATGGATGACTTACCGGACCTTAAACAGACAATGCATTGGCATGTCAATATGCTTAACCTCCACCAATGAAGAAGGGCAGACTTGGGAAGAATGGCAAAGAGGCTGCAAAGGATAGAGAAGAGGCAGAATGGAAGCAAATCATGAAGGTTGGATATGAGTGGCTTCGGTTTCCAAATAGTTAAGTTTTTAAAAAGTAAAAGTTAAAAAATCCACGTCTACTTTTTTCATAGATAATAAAAGTTACTTTTAAAAATAAAAAATAAAAACAATGTAATCAAACATATTTTTTTACATCAGATATTATGTGTTTTTTTAAAATAAAAAAAAGAAATAAAAGCTATACCAAAGAGGCCCTAAATTTATCAGTTAAGCTTTTAAAAGAGGCATCTAAAATGCTTCTTACTTCTAGGGAAGTCCTGTTAACTAAAGCCCACAATTTCTATATTTACAAAGAAAAAATCAGTAGTTACTAGAGTACAGAAATGAAAGGCCAGGTTAAAGTCTCAAGCAAACTAATATATGATGTCACTATTTTCAAAGCTCATCGGTTATTATCAGTCAAAACTTTAGAATAGTTTACCCTCCAACAGAAATTGTATGAAAGAAATAGACACTGCCCTTCAACCTTTCAAATATTTTTCAGGTAACAGTAGCCGTGACTGTCACAATAGTTTGCTCTTCAACACGTTGCTTGAAAGAAACCGCCATTCATAGCCAAGTTAACCCTTTGGAGAAGAATATATGATACATGTTTATATAAATTAAAGCCAAAAAGAAAACTTCCTTCTCCAGTGGGTTGGGATAAAGTTAATTCCTTTCCAATATGAAATCCCTTCTTCGTTTCCTCTCATCAAGCCTATCAAGAAACTTCAAATATATTAGTAAAGAAAAATTCGCATTAAAGCTCTTATATCGCACAACCATCATGAATGATGCTTTTAAGCTGGTCAGAACTAAAATGCACCCCAAACAAAAATATGTTTTCACAAGCATAAAATAGACCATGTTGATATTCTAAAAAAACACACATATTGTTGATATGAAAGCAGTTCCCAGCAGAACCACACATTCCCAGTGCTGAAATGTAATCACAATAGACCGCACATCACTACAAATATTATACAACTTATGAAATGCAACAATACTCATCAGATATCATATATTGTCTTAAAAGCATAGATATCAGACTAGCAGCTACATCAGTATTTCCAAGAATGCAAATGTTTCCACGTCACTTTTAGATGCTAAGACATATTATACGAATTTTTCACAACATAAATACGACAACAAGCATGTTAATTAATGGAATTCTATTAAAAGAAGTCAGAAAGATGTCCCAGTTTCTCCCAGCCTGTTAAGTTCTCTATATTTGACATTTTTGACAGAATTTCACTGGTTAGTCTTGCTGAATAGCTAAACTGCATGATCTTTCCAATGCTATAACTTACAATTTTGGTTAAATATTTTGGACTCCATGAATATTTTATGCTAAGCATAAGGTGTCCATGTTATGCAATCAATTAAATATGGTTTATAAGATGTACATCAGATAACATAGATCATACTCCATGTTGAGTACAAATCAAGAATAATAAAAAAAATACCAAGAAGACCTTTCCTAATTAAAAAAAAAAAAGAAACAAAAACTGGAGTTAGTAGGCATGATGTTGAACTGTGCTGGGAGTCAGTACTGATGTGGCAAGTTACATGCCAAACATCATGGACCTGAATGCCAAATCTTGAATACCAAATCTTGAAACCCTGACTACAACCATAAGAGAAATATTACTCCTAGTCTATCACCAGTTAGTGCAGATAAGAAAGTGGCGAAAGGACAGCAAATGTACAGAAACTTGCTTCACTGATGTGCTATGTAGTGGCAGCACCAAGCTGTCAACTTATTACCACAACCAAAAACGCTATTCTGTTGACACACACACACACACATTTCTGTGCAAAAATAAAAACTACACCGCCTAAAATTAGTATGACTTACATGTACATGATAATGACAACCACTAAAAACACACCTTGACAAGTAAATACGCATACACGCAGCTTCTACTGACGTTCAGTTTCAGAGTCATTTTCTTTGAACTCCATTTCAGCCAGAGCTTGCTCAGCATCATTGTCATATTCAGGATCAAATTCCTGCCTCTTGGGATTAAAGCCACTTAACTCAGTCATAGAAGGCCCTTCATCTCCTGAATATTTAGGCTTTTTCACCCCAATACTTCTATCCACGTGAGGATCTGCCAATGAAAATTTATCAATATATAACTTCGAAATTGTAGATGCAGAATATAGAGGGGATGTAAGCATTGCAATAATAATCAAAACAGTGCTTACCATTCAACAATTATTTAAGTGCTCGCATTTCAATAAATTGCTACTCAGACAAGCAGCATACTAATGTTCAGAAGAATGTCCACATAACTGTCCTTAAAAATAAGATTGTGTTGTAGTCTGGAAGAATACCATCAGGATGTTGAAACTTCAAAACAAATTTTCATAGATGTTGAAGATGATTATTAAGGCAAGACCAAGAATAAGAAAAAGAAAACAAGACGGTAGCAGATAGAATATCAAGAAAATTAATTTTTGAACTGAGAGGGAGGCAGGAATTTCTTCTACTGGAAACAGAAAAGTCTGGACCTAGCTCTCCTGGGATTCCATATTTCAAATATATATATATATATATATATATATATATATATATATATATATATAGTTTTATCGAAACAATTAGCATATTAAAAAAAAGGAAAAAAAAAGGTGCAGTAAAAAATTTTGAAAAGAACAAAATTTCATATGTAATGAATGCAGTTGCATCTATTGTAGTTTATTGCAGTACATCATTTACTTACTGATGTAACTTTATGAAGAAGAATAAGAGGCCCAACATTCTGGTTATGGTTTATCTTCCTCTACTATCTCATCGAGATGGTAAAAATGGACTGTGCTGCTTGTATCAAGTCAAGAATTCAAACCAGAAAGGAAAAGGGCAAAAGTTCCATGGTTTTGCAGTCTGTCATTTTAGAGGGAAATACTAATGATAAGAAAAAGACAATTCCAGGTCCACAGCATTTCGTGCAAAATGGTAGAAGTAGGGCAGCGGCAGTCACTGCTGAGTGCATTAGGAGTCGGTGGCAGGAATATAATTGTATGGTGTGGAAGATGGAGCAACAATTCAAGTCCTTGCAGAAGGTTTTTCAATTGGTAAAAACCTGTATGTGGGACGGATTTTTGAAAAGAAATGCAGTTCAGTTTACAGCCACATTTGGTGGGTAACTATTAGCTTACTAGAATGATCTATATAAGAGGGATTGGGGTGGTTCAAAATAGACTTGGGTTGCCGAAGATGGTGGAAAGACAAGGAGATAGGGAGCATGCATGATCTCGTGAGCCCTCTGCACGCTACTTTTCCTAGCCTCTTGCCCAGATCTTCATAGAATTTTGTGGAACCAAAAAGTCAAAGAAGTTAAGTATATGTTAGACTGACGGCCAACAGGCCAATCTTTCATAAGCAAAGAGGACAATATCTATAACCACCAAGCCTAATCTGTATTATGGGTGATCAGCTTTATAAATCCTCATTCACCAAGAAGTTCCTACATAGCTAACTGGGGATTGTAAGAAAAGTACCTGTGGACTTCAATTGATGGTGATTTCTAATGTGAGAGACAATTTGATTTTAAACCCAAAAGTCTAATGAAAATTTTCAACTTCTAAGCTTCAAAACACCATTGTTTTAATTTATTTTTGTTTTATTATTTTTTTATCTTCATTCTAGTTTTTACTAGTTGTTTAGGACAGACTCAAAACTGTCCCTGTACGACAGCAACTTGGCCCAAGACCAGGATAGGCATCAGTATCAGGATCTAAACCCTTGTTGCTTCCTTATGAGATGTCAAGTAGAACAACAAAATGAAAGATAGGATTGTCAGAATAGATGATATAAACCCTCTCATTGGTCAAGATACAAAGATACTGAGACTAGGTGACAGAAGTTTAAAAATGACCAAGGTTTTTCTATTTTACTACAGAGATATTGCCAAAATGTAAGGATGCTAAATGCAGAAGTACTTGAAATTCAAGAATACATTACATATCGCATGTGTGCCATGATATCTTGAAGAATTTCACTCTTATAACATCTAAAAGTCCTAACAAAAGGGTGTTCTCACTCAATGAAAATTAATTAAAATGTAATCCTCAGAAAATATGAATACACAGGCCATAAGATTATGATGGTTTGTCTGTCATAGTAACTTTAAAAGATGCATTCTTTTTGTGATATATGTTAGGAAATATGAGAAAGAGAGAGCACATGCAATAATTCAATGACAAGTCCTCTGATTAGCCACTCACAAAGTTGTTGGATGCCTACACCTCATGCCAACATAAGCTTAACATTGTATATGAAGTGGCAAGCAGTGTCACGCCACATCATCTAGTGCTTAAAGTTTCAGCTTTTAGAAACCTCAAAATGTTAGCAGTGGTAAATGAAGTAACTTTGATATTAAATGGGAGAGTTAATGACTATGCTATGGCCTTGAACCATTCAAGCAGACAGTGCATGGTCAAGGAAAATGGATGTCTATAAACCAAACAGAATCAACAATAAAACGGTTAAATGGAAACACAAAAAAGCAATGATGGGGAATCAATAGGTGTCCATATTATTTATTGTTATAATCAAGCAAGCCATCATAGTCTCAGCTCTTATTGAAGATGAGGGAGTTACTTGAATAAATAAAATTCTTTCTGATGATAAAAGAAATTAGGGGCTCTGAACAGCCTGCACTTACTATATGGAAATGCTAAAGAAAAAATTGAATGTCAAAATATATGTTATCATGGTATCTTAAGTTGATGTTCAACCTTCTAGTTTAGTTCCATCAGAGCCATCCTTGAGTTGTCCCATGTTCGAAGCCTTCTTACTTGCACCTGCAGTCAATCATCTATGTCATTACAGATGACATCACCAGACTTAGATTATGCAATAGAGCCATTGTATCAGATGCAAAACATATCAAATGTCGCTATACAAATATTTCCCACATTAAATTAATAATGTGAAAAAAATAACAATAATTAAATTCACATAAGAAGATAAATGCCAATATTACCAGAAGCTAAGCGTGAAGGTGATCTCCCAGCCACAGTTTCTCCACTTACATCTTCAATCCTACCATGCATAAACAAAAGAAAAATACCAGTGAAAAGATCTTGTCAAAAGAAGAGAAAAATGCAATAATGGCAGACAACACGCTTGACCCTTGAAGGTGAGAACGGGGAGTCTTCTTTTGGTGCAACATCCCCAAGCACTGAAACCCCTGCCAGAATAAATGGTACCAAACATTTGGTGAGACTTTAGCAAAATTTTCAAGGCCAAACACTTTATCAATAGGTTGCAGATCTCCATCAGAAGAGTAAGCTTTCAAAAGATTCCTGGTTTGATGCCCCCACAACTACGAACAAGAATCCCAAAACTGTCCCCACACTACATTTTATAAGACTGGTTTGAGGTAATGACTATTGTAGAAAACCTACTTAGAGAAACAACACTATTTACTAATTTTCCAACAAAAAATTCACAAGTAGCAAGCTTGGTTATATTATGAATGACACAGTTGCTAGAAGAAAATGCATCAATATGTATGAAGCATGGTTTTAAATCTTGTGAACAAACATCCAAGCTTTTTCATAGAATGGGATGTGCCACCATCTCACCACGTTTCAACAATTGGGACAAGGATGTCCCACGATACACCAATTAGGATGCTGGGACAATAGTAGGACGACTTCATCTTAATACTGGAGAAGGTAATCCATCCCACCATCCCACAGGATGTCCCACCATAATTTGAAACTATGGCACAAAGAACTACAGCTAGGGGTTTGTGAATAGCGTGCATGCTTGTGTGTGCGTAACAAAAAAATAATATTTTTTGAGGAAAGAAAAAAATTAAAAGGCTATCACATCAGTCTAACAAAAAAAATAATATTAAAAGAATGTTTATGGCAGTGTTGTTAAAGGCTGTCAACTCGACACCTAGGCAAATCAGCCAGGTTGCCTAGGCCAAAGAGAAACAACACTATAAAAAGAATAAATATTCTAAGTTTCAAGAGAATTTAGTTACCAATTTTCCATCACACAATTCACAAGTAGCCAGCTCAGTTATATGCCCAACACAAAGTTGTTAGAAGAAAGCGCACCAATATGCATGAAGAACTACAGTTGGGGTTTGTAGATGGCATGTATGTATAACAAGAATAAAGTCAGAAAATATTTTATGGCAGCATTGTTAAAGGCGGTCATCGATGCCTAGGCACCAAATTGAACCAAGCTGCCTAGGCCAAGCCTACTTAAAGATTTGCTAAGTTGGTTTGTTTTTCCCTTTTCTTCCTTATTTGAACCCCTCAAGGGACCTTTGGGAGGGTAATGGATGCTACCACCAACCGACCAACTGCTAATAAGCTGGTCAATCGCTACTATTGGATCATCCAATGACAATGGATAGCAGCAATGATGGCGTTCACCTTGCACTAGCACCAAGAACATATAAATCAATTTATTTTTCTCTTCCTTGCTGGGTTCCATTCTTCCTTCTTTAAACCAATCTTCAACATCTTCTTTTCCTACTTCCTTTGATTTTCTTTTCTCCTTTTCTTTTACTATTGCTTCTTTCATTCGTCCATGCTTCCCCTGCTTTTCATGTTTTTGCCTTGGACCAATCTTCCACATCTTCTTCTTCTTTTCTTTCTTTCTTTGATTCTCCTTCATCCTTTCTGCTACTATAGAAATCCTTCAGCATCTTTTCTTTTTTTCGTTTTTTTTTTGTTTCTTCCTTCGCTTTTCCTTGCTGGATGTTGGCAACCTGACTTGGCCTTGTAACTTGTTAGTTGTTGCAGTAGTCACAATTCTATGAGTGCTCTCCTTCTTGTGGATTCAGATCGGACTTTTTAAGTGTAATAAAGTTTTTATGATGTCATACATTGTGAAAGAGGGTGCTATACAATATAATCATATACTAATTTATGTATATTATTAAAAGCATTCATGATTAAAACTGAGTAGTAACATTCTCCTCATAGATTTTGATCATTGGACCTTTAGTGTTAAAAAAGGATTGATGATGCCATGCATTGTGAAAAAGAGTGCACATACAATATATTCATATACCAATTTATGTTTATTATTAAAGCATTCGTAATTAAGACATTGAATGCTTACCACCCCAAGCAACTGCTTTGGTGCCTACGCACTCAACTCAACTCAACTCAACTCATCTAAGCCTTTTCCCAACCACATGGGGTCGGCTACATGAATCTGCTTCCTCCACTCTCCTGAATAGAATAGAGTGAAGGAAGTAGATTCATGTAGCCGACCCCATGTAGTTGGAAAAAGGCTTAGATGAGTTGAGTTGAGTATTATATTTTCTTACAGATCCGTTCAATAATTATATAAGATATTCTATATTATATTTATGATATTTATATGATTCTGATTATTTTTTATGAGTTGAGTATTATATTTTCTTACATATCTGTTCAATAATTATATAAGATGTTCTATATTATATTTATGATATTTATATGATTCTGATTATTTTTTAAAAAACCTATATTCTAACACTCTTATCATTTCAAAAAGAAATCCATCTCTCCTCTAATGTCTCCATTCCACCACCTCCACAGCTTCACCCCTGGTTTCCCCACCTCCACAACTTCACCCCTTGTTTCCTCGCATCCACTCCCCACTCCATATCTCTCTCTCCCCCCACCCTCCCCCCTTCCCCACCTCACCTTGGCATGCTCCCCTCCCATTATATTCTTCAATACAGCACTAGAACCATTTACCAACACCTCACTCACCTCAGTGACATCAGTGGAAACTTCATGTCTCACCACCACTCTTCCACCCCACCCAACCCCTCTCTCTCCCCTCCCTTCAGTTGCTACCAATGCTGGATTGACCATGCACTGATGATTAGGATGCCAAAAATGAGCAAGAGCCGGTCAAGCCAGGTTCAGTAGAAATGCTTAGGCCTAAGAATCAGCCAGTCTAAGCTGCGAGTAAATAATTCATCCTTAATATTGAGCTTAGGCCCAGACTAGACCCAACCCATCCTGATAAATGCTAGGTCCAGCATCATCAGAGACAAGCTAAATTAAGGATTGACTATAATTAATAACTAAGAGATTTTAGGCTCTTCTAAATTCCCAGGGTTCTATTTCTTTAAAATTTAAACAAGCAAAAAAAATTATGTTTCCATAATTAAACAGTTAAGATAGTTCAATATGTTCTACCACATCCATTGATGATCATAAGGCCCACCATGTCATAGGATCAAATAGAACTCAATTCTTTGGCATGCCACTACAACCTACAAGCATATATAACATCCATTGTTTCACTGGTCCAATTTTGAAGCAATGGTGCCAACAAAATGGTGAAATTTGTAGATTGTCTCATTCAGTTTCTTGCAGATTAAGGCAATTGATGTGTCATTGAAACAGAATTAAATCACTGGGTTAATTTTTCAGTTATATGTTATTTTCACTTGTTGGCATATGTGCCAATAGGCAAACTTACTGATGACCTGCAATGATGACTTGATGTATGTTGAGGTCTCAATGCAACCTTAGCACTTCGACATCTTAAAACCCTTAGTTTTTTCTCCTTAATACCAGTCACTGCTTAAAGCATGCCATAAATCCATGGCTTTATTACAAAGAAAGCAAATTTCATAGACAGGCTGCTTAAAGTACTACAGAAACCAAAATAATGATTGGCCTTGCAGAATCTAACAAGTACTGTTCGACATGCACAATTTATAGATGTGGACTTCTTTCATGTGCTTTATAAATAATATAGGAATTATGTCAAAAAATATGTTCCTTAATAAGTGAATGTAAAAGGGACCGAATTCAAAAAATAGTGACTAACCTTTCTTGCCCTCGCCTTGAACTTTAGCCATAGCAAGAAGTTCCTTTCTGTTCTTACCGTTAACACGAGACATATCATGTGAAATATGTGGTGACAAGCAAAGTCAGAAGATTCATGATCCGAAAATGAAAAAGGAGTATGAGCAAGAAAGAAGTATTAATGTAAAGCTGTAGTACCGGAAGAGGATAGCAAGGCGAGTTCATGTATGCTGTTGTATAATGCTCAATACACTGAGCCTTACTCTTGGTACCAACATGCTCAGCAACTTCAGCCCAGTTCCCCAGTCCATACATTTCAATTCCCTAAAGATAGATGAAATAGATCTAGAGTAGTTTCAAAGTTACATTTAAAATGCCAAGGGCTCAGCAGAATTACAGAGTTAATGTGACTGTGAGTACCTCTAGAAGTAGTATTTCCTCATCTGCATTCCAATCTGGACAAATAAGGGGGAAAGACAAGTTGTCCTGTTGGAAGATTCATTTCAGTAACAAAACAAGGACTATATACACACACACACACACACAACAGCTTTGACACAGGAGAAGCATCAAAAAGAAATGTTTGGGCCAAATAAGTTGAAATACTTCTTTATGGTAAGAAATAACAGGCCCTACAGCAAATGTTATTTGCAGAATACAAATATTAAATTTATACAATAAGATCTGGGGGATTATTTAACTAAAAGAAAGAATCATACAGGGTTGCTAAAACAAGCCAAACTGAAGCAAAAAACCAAGCATTACAACATTGACTGGATCATAGTCAAAGAGGATGCATATCAATAACCAAGAGGCAACACAGAGTAGTTAAGTATTTGTTTCTGGTTTCACAACCAATATTGGAATACCTTCATAGAAAAAAGACAGGTATAAAAATATGACTACAACAGCAGAGTAGTTGGCATTTCAAGAATGAGTAAAATCTCAAATAGTTGCAACACGACTGCTGTGAATTATGGAGCACCACAAAACTAAGAGATAAAGATGTTAGGCCATGTTTGGTTCCCAGAATAAGGTCTCGAATGGAATCAGGATTCCTTATCTTAGTTGATTCCCACATTGTGTAAGCCAGACGCATTGGAATGCAATTTCGTTTGGAATACATATTCCACCAAATAAAGGAATCGTGACTCCTTGAGTAACTGGGTGGAATCATGATTCCATTCTAGCAAGAAAAGGAAAAAGAACATGCAAGTACTAAAATTTTCCATGCAAGAAACTTCCTGTTTAAACCCCACCCATCATGTGCATCTTCTTTCATCTATCTCCATCCCTCCAATTTGCTACTTCTACCTCTCCTGCTGGTTAAGGAATCCCAGGCATATCTCTCATTGCCCATTACAGTGGTATGGCATCAATTCATAACCCTCTTTCTAATAACACTAGCATTGACATTTGAAGCGATAGATCAATCGCAAGATAGGTAGATTGAACTGGTTAATATCATATTTGGAGGCCCAATTTCTTTCTACTAATTGCTTGATGAAAGGAGCTTATGCAGACATCCATATGTGTAGCCTATGTTTTAAAAAAGCAGATCTCATGCACCAGCGAATATAATGTCAACTTCTTGCATTATAGAGGGTTTGAATGCATTAAGTTGTTCAGCATCTTTAGAGATCATAAATGTTATTAATCACACAAGATTTGATGAGACACAACATTTAACTATACCATAAAAATCTTGCTAGCCAAGTTCCTACAGATTCAAAGAGATCAGGAAATCATACTTATCTAACTTAGCAATAAAAGATATAGAACAGCAAAGGAGGCAAAAACAACGGCATACAGTTTTTTGATCATCCTTCATGTATACCAGAGAACTTATCTGCAGGATTTTTATTGATAGGATTTTTTTGATATTCGTCATGAACTATCATTGGGTCATATTGTCAAGGCGATCAATATGATATCTTTACTCTGATTATAGAATATTGACTAGGATGCTTTCTCCAAGGAAACAGAAGCCTTGTGACCTAATAGCTTTTAATGCATCGATGTAATGTTAATGGACAGAAAACCTTAGGAAATTAGTTGTTTTGAATATTTTGATGCTCTATATTCCTAGGATGCGTCAATGTAATGTTGATGGATGGAAAACCTTAGGAAATTGGTTGTTTTGAATATTTTGATGCTTTATATTTCCAGGATACTTCTTGTCAAGGTCTAAGCAGACAGCTCCTGTCATTTCTTGTTCACTGTCTCTCTTGTACTCCCATTCATTACCTCAATAGATATCACAGGTGCGCTTGACGTGACTACACTATAAGGTCACAAGTATTAGGTGCATGAGACTTCAAAAGCATAACGCTGTACAAAATTGATGTGAACCTCACATGACACTGGAATTGAGCATATATTAAAGGGAAGAGCAACAATAATTGAAAAACAGGCCTACTTTAAAATGTAAACCTTAATATTTATAAAAAGAGCAAAGATTGCATAAGACCACGAATAACAATCACCAATACTTTTTTGTACCAAAAAAGCTCCAATATTTTTTATCTCCAAAAAATTAATTTGTATGACTGCTGCAACATGTAAGAGGAAAAGAATAGTTACAGGAAACTTTAGCCTAACTGAGCATATCTAGATTAATCATGAAAGCTCAATAGAACCTAAAGTTAACATATCTAGATTACAAGAGATGATAAGTTGTGTGACAGGGAAACAAGTTCTATTGAGTTTTCCTTTGACCAAACATCTTTCACATAACTGCAATGTGCTAAATCTTTTTTTTTGGTTTTATTCTTATTTTGCTTCCTTACAAAGAGCAAACTTGCTGTTCCATCATACAGAGGAACCCTGTCTATAAATGAAAGTTAAATTGCTTCAGAATCTTCTACAAGCATGGATAACAAATCTTCATGGCCCATTTCTTGATAAATGCTTATGACTCTTGATGCGATATACGTATTTCCATTGCTCAATTTGCTGGAACAATTAATCACTTGAATCATGTGTAAGGAAAACATTTTGGATCACATCACTTCTCTGACTGATAGAAACATAAAGTAAAACTCATAGTATGTGATATATATGAGACACATCTGCAGCAACTATGCTGCACCATATGTCTTCCACGTGCTTTATCCATAAACTTAGGAGATAAGATGACACTTAGCAGATAATATCTGATTGGCCTCTTTGATGGAAGGAACTCAATGAAGCCTCTCTTAATTTCCATTTCTAAGCTTAAAATTTTAACACAATCCATCAATTATAATATTTTCTCAGAATACCTTAAGGCCTATCTATGTTGTACTCCAAAATCAGTATCTGAAGTACTTCTAATATAATATGCAGCTCAGATACATCATTCCCGCATCAACCAATCACGAAACATTTCTATTTTAACATATCTAGCATGAGTACAAGCAAGTAGTCACACAAACATTAACAAGCTTGTGAAAGATGCATGTAAAAAAACCATGGGCTCCTTAGATCAAAGTATTTTGGAGTTATAGTAATAACATATCTGAAATTAAAATGATGTATCTCAAACACCATGCTTCTCAAATCAAACTGAAGATGTATGCAACTTGTATTATTTGCAGCTAGAACTTACAGACCATATTAATAACCAATAACATTAAAAAATATATATACAGAGATGGAAATAATGGACTCATATAACTTAAATTAACCACAAACTATGTAAATACAGACATATATCCACATAGGCAGGCGCGCGGGTGCACGCACACACAAACACATCTACGTAGGGATGGAAGCGTGCATCGGCCAGTCCAAGGCTCATCGGGCCAAGCTGGCTTCAGTTCGGGCCATGGGCTGGGTTTCTATATATTTGGCTTAGGATTGGGCTTAAAACTGAAATCTGTATCAATTTTAGGCTGGGCTCAGATAGAGCATTGGCCTAGCCCAGGCACAACCCAAACCCAAGCCTGAATCAAGCTTGATAGATGAGCCTAAATAGGCTCGAAGTGGTCAATGAACAATGATCAATTTTTGCATAATGTTTTTTCTGTTTTATAAGCTGTCAATTCACAAATCAAACATGAAAGCCATAAGGTGTCAATTTGTATGTAGGACAATTGCTTTTTATCATATTGTACTACAATACTGTACAATGAAAACAAGTAAAGGCAGCCCTTTAATAGTATGAAAGCATCAATTTCCCATCAGCAATCAAGCCCATTCAGGCTGGCCCATTGTTTTGGCCCAAATGGGCTAATTTGGGTTGGCCCAATAGTTTTCAGGCCATGCTCAAGCCTAAGTTCTGGATTAATTTTCAGGACCTAACTTGGCTCGAAACCCAAAAAAAATTTGGGTTGGTTTTTGTTGGGTTGGGCTCAAGCAAGGGTGGGGGGCCCAGCCCTCCCCACATCCAACTCTACATCTACATGATGCAATTGCAGTAGAGGACTATCATGCAGTTGAACAAAGGAAGGGCACAATGTATCTCAAAGGCAATTTACACAAATGGAGAATCCCCATCATTCAATCATGGTGTCAAACAGGCCTACTTGGGCCATGTCTGCTGGATTGATGAAATTATGGAAAATCTCAACACAATAATCTCATTGAAAGGGCCAGATTTTCTTGCTGTTAAGAGTTCTCTTTGACGAGTTGTGCGACTTGGGTTGTTAATTTTGGGAAATAAAAAGGGGCCAGTTATTATTCAGGTCACGATAGGACGAAAAGTGCTATGACAACTATAGCCTACTTCGGAGTTCAAGGTGTTCATAAGTGGCAAATGGAATATAGATTAGAGCCTATTCTTTTTGTTTCTCATTCGTGTCAAATAAGATTGATGATAAAGGGTTGGTTGCTAATTGCTTTTGAAGATTTGAGTTCTATTTAGGGGTTGGTTGCTGATTTCTTTAGGAGATATACTTTTGATTTTGTATTGCTACATCACTTACAATTGAAGCCACTTAAAGACTGTCAAACGGCCCTGGCCAATAGAGGAGGCATGATAAGTTAGTTAGCTTGGTGAAAGGA
The DNA here is from genome assembly GCA_900491605.1 of Calamus simplicifolius. Taxonomy (NCBI): domain Eukaryota; kingdom Viridiplantae; phylum Streptophyta; class Magnoliopsida; order Arecales; family Arecaceae; genus Calamus; species Calamus simplicifolius. Next base: position 223,957 of record UESW01003912.1, on the reverse strand, counting down.
AAGAATGATAAAGACCAAGGTTTGACCATTGCTTTGCTTCAAATCCATCCTTTATTCCACTCTGTAAGTCTTATTGCTTCTCCATTTCTCTGCACCTTTCACCATATACTGGTTTCCTTTTTATATTATATTCTAATTATTTGTTCTGCTTAAAAAGATACTAGGAAAAAAAAGAAGAAACCCAAGATTTGGCCATCCCCTACATCTGTCTTTTTGTTCCACCCTCGTAGTCATAATTCTTTGTCCTCCCTATGTCATATATTTCAATTCTTCAATCTGCTACAAAATCCTCGCAAAAAGATTTTCAATTCCAAAAACATTAATACGGTGGTTATATTCTTCTTGCACATCTTTGGACTACCTTGACTTGTGCACATTGTCAAAAATCTGCATTGCATATCCCATTTTCTGCATAATTTCATTTTTGTTTACCCAAGATCAGTTAAAGATGCACTAAAAAGTGTCTAGAAAGTCCACAAGACATTTACAATATGTTTTCTTACATCCCAGCAACCATCTAATTCACATTGCACACTTAAATCATCCTTCAGTTGTCTGCATTCACAAAAGTTTGTGATGCTTCAAGCTTTCGGAAATTAGACAAAAGTTTGTCTGCATTCACACTTAATTGGCAGTTCGTGGCTTTGTTATCAGGATACAATTTGGATTGAATCATTGTCCAAGCCAATCGACATACAAGAAACTAAATCATATTGTCCAAGCCGATCGACGTACAAGAAACTAAATCATTGTCCAATATAGGACTTCCCACAACAGCTAGTTAGTTGACCAGAGATGTCTTTGATCTTGTTCAAGCATGCAACGACAGTGCCATCTTTCTTCACAAGTTTCCTAAAAAGATGCTCCAAGCTTCCTGAAAAGCCTTAGATGTCTTTAGTCTGATAACCCGCCACATCATTAATGGAGTCATGGTGCCAAGAGGCATTTGATCAACTTCTTTCCATGTTGCAAAGCCAGGATTGAGCTCAGTCAGAAGTTGATTCCATTCTGAGTTGCTAGAGAAATTGTATGCACTTTATAGACGATTTCCTTGATTTTCATGTGGGAAGACAATTTTCAGATAGAACTGAGGCATGTCATGACATGGGAATATCCAACTTGGAAGATGGAAGTGTTGACGCCAAGTCACCTTCCTTGAACGCCGGGAAGATGGAGATCTCCCTCGCCGGAGATCGGATGCTCCGGTGGGGACCCTCTGACGCTTAAGTCAGTCACTCGGGAACAGACAAGAGTTAACTAGCAGAAAGAAGCTAGAGAACTGAAGTTCAGGATCCTTCCCCCGTTGTATGTGTGGGCTTTTATACCTGTCCGATGATCTTTCTTTTCTCGCTTCCAGAAGGTTGCTGACTTCGAGGTGTCTTTGTCCACTAACGAACGAAAAACAAGGCTGACAGTGACGGGTCGCAACCGTCTGTCAGAGGTGTCCCTCCTCGTCTGCCACCTGCCGAATGCGGCGCTGTAGGTGGCAGACGGATATGGCTGGGTTTGACGTGCGCCGTAACGGGGTATGGCCACACGCTGTTGCAGGCGAGCGGTGGGTCACGTGGCCGTTGCAGGCGGTTGGTGGGTCACGTGGGCGTGTCAGGTGGCTCGAGGCAGCAGGTCGCCAGCCCTGGTGGCAAGGCCGAGATGAACGCTCGAGGCCGAGGCCGAGGCTGAAGCTCAGGGCTGAAGCTCGAGGCTGACGCTCGAGGCTAACGGTCGAGGCCGAGGCTGACGCTCGAGGCCGAAGGGAACCTCGGACCTCCGAGGAGGATCTCGGAGGCCGAGGGGGCCTCGGAGGCCGAGACGGACGCTCGGGGCCGACGCCGAGGCCGAAGAGAACCTCGGACCTTTGAGGACTTCGAAGGCCGAGGAGGCCTCGGAGGCCGAGACGAATGCTCGGGGCCGATGCCGAGGCCGAAACTTGAGGCTAAGGCCGAGGCTGAAGCTCGGGACTGAAGCTCGAGGCTGACGCTCGAGGCTAAAGTTAACCTCGGACCTCCGAGGAGGACCCCGAAGGCCGAGGGGGCCTCGGAGGCTGAGGGGGACCTCGGACCCCAAGGGGGACCTCGGAGTCGCAGGCTGAGCTCCGTCAGTTCACCGTTGCTTATCGTTTATTTTGACGATCTTGGATCAGCCACATCAAATGCCCCCTCGCCCCTAAGATGAGGCGGGCCCATCCTGGTGAAGCGAAAGGGGTGTCACCTCCTATGTGGCTGATCCCCATCCATTGCCAACTGCCTTCGGACACGTGTCGCTGGGCGCTGCGATAGCTTAACGCAGGCGACCTGGGGGATGTGAAGGGGCAGTCGATACTGTCCGTCCGATTTGCAGGGATCGTTCTCGAGACTGGGCTGTCCTCTCGAAATCCACGAAAGCGGCCGCTATCATTGCCACATGACGATGACGTCAGCGGCGTCCTGTCATTGGCTGGAGGTGGACCGTCTTACGCACCGAGCGCTCGCCGAGGCGATCCAGCCTATAGCAAGAGTCCGCGTGGTTGGTCAGGTGAGGCTGGATGATTTGAAATCTGATAAAACCCCGGGCGAGGGATGACTCTAGCCACTTTGCTCTCACTATCGTCGTCTTCCTTTAAACCCCTGACCTTCGACCTTCTCTGCAACCCGAGAACCAGCGTCCGCCATCTTCTCCCCCAGGTCAGCCCCTTGTTCCTCCCAGACCTTTCTTTTCTTCTCTCGAATCTTCACAATGAGTTCTTCTCCTTCCTGGTCCTTGTCGATTGATCCCGAGAACCACATTTCCCCTTCGAGACTTCGTGCCTCTTCCTCTCCTCCTTCTTCATGGTCCTCTGATCCGGAGGACCGCCTTCCTCTCGCTCAGCGGCAGGCCATCGGTGGGGCTCATGAGGGAAGACGCTCGGCAGCGGCCGACCGGGCCCCAGCGAGGAGGCGCCAGGCAGCGATCGGCACCTCCTCGAGGGCGAGGGCGGAATCCACAACGGGGACCGCCTCCACAGTAACGGGCCAAGACCTGGCAAATATCAAGGCCCGCTACCAAGTTCCCCGAGATGTCGGGCTCTTGCTTCCGACCTCCGATGACAGGATGGTCTCCTTCCAGCCCGATAGGGTGACCGTCTACAAAAATATCCCTTAGATTAGATCTCCGCTTACCCTTTCATCCTTTTCTCATCAACCTTTTAGACTATTACTCCCTGACTCCCACTCAGCCGGTCCCGAACTCCCTTCGGACAGTCTGCGCCTTTCTTGTCCTCTGCCACCACCTCCAGATCACCCTCAGACTCTCCCTCTTTCATTGCTTTTACACCCTTAGGCAGCAGGGGGGTTGGTGGCTGTTCCAGCCCCGACCCGGTCGCGTCCTCAAATTACTTCTCCCCTCCTCCGTCGTGGGATGGAAATCCCGGTTTTTCTTTGTGGACCTTAACCAAGTCAAGCCTGCGTGGGGGGGATCCCGACCTCCGACCCAACATGAACTCCACTATACTCCCGGGAGATAAGGAAGCATTGGGGCAGCTGTTGACCGCCGATATCCCCCGGTACAACTTGCTTCTGTCGGAGGACAACCTCCAGCTGGCGGGCCTCACCACCCGAAGCGGTGAGTAACAGATGTTTCTGTACTTAACCAAACTTCCCTCCTTTCTTCTTTTTCTTCTCTTTTCTCTCTTTTTTTTTAACTAACTCCGACTGACATTGCGCAACAATGAAGCTCCCTACCGTCAAGCTCAGGAAACCTACGGCCAAGAGGATGAGGGCCCAGGGGGACCCGAGAGAGGGGCAGTAGGCGCCGGTCCCTAAGCGTCTGACAGTGCAGGTATCTCAGCCACCCGAGCGCCGAGAACCTTTGACTGCCTCGGAGGTGGATTTGACGGCCGACACCCCACCGGAGGAGGTGGTGGCCGAGGGGGCGACAATGGAGGAGCCCCAAGTGTCTGCCGAGCCACCCCCGGCCGAGGCAGAAAGGAGTTGGGGGGAGGGACCATCAGTGGCAGCGAGTCCACCCCCGAGTAGATGCCGGTGGTTAGCCCCCCACGCACAGAGCCTGAGACCGCCGAGGCCGCAAAGGGAAGTGCAGTCAGGCCGAGGCCACCTCGGGACTCCATTTTGAACGACGGACGCTGGGCGGAGCAGCTCGTCTCCCAAATCATCATGCCCGAAGTCCAGGAGGAACTTAGTCATTTGAAAGCGGCTACGTTCTTCCGAGAGTCCTATTCGGCCCTCGCCCGAGTAAGTAATCCCGCAGCCTTTCGCCCGTTGAATATTTGATCTTGTACTGACATGTAGCCCGAATGCAGTTGGCGAACACCCTGGCGGCCACGAGGGAGGTCATCAACGGTGGAAAGACCCTCATCCAACAAGCTCAGCAGGATGCTGAGGCGGCTCAGGCTCGGGCCGAAGCAGCAGAAGAGGCCCTGGAATCGGCCAGGACCGACCGAGCCAATGAAATAAGGGCGGCCGAGAGCCGAGCGAAGACCGAAGCCAACCAACTTCGGGCGGCACTCAGCCAGCTCACGGAGGCCGAGAGTGCCATCGAGGCCCGGAACCTCCACATCGCCGAGCTGAACTCGGCCGTCCAGGCGGCTGAAGACAGGGCCAAGCGTGCCGAGGAGGAAGCGGAGCATGCCAAGGAGGCGGAGAAGATGGCAGCCTCGTGGGTTATAGGACCAGACATAATGCTTGTGAAGTATCTCCATCCCTGATCTGTAAGTAGTCTTTGTAAGTACCCTTTTTTTATTTGAAGGAGTATTACTTATCCTATAGAAAAATCTTTTTTTCTAATATGCTATTATTCCATCATTGCCAATTTCAGCTTCTATACACTAACAAACTTAAAGCACATCATTATCTGGTTTTTCACATCTTCCTCCACTTTTATGCCTCATATGATAAATGTTGGCCTTTAGCACTTTCTTTAAGCCTCTACCTATAGCGAAGAGACTTCAAGTTTGCTACCATTCATCCTAAGACTTGCTGAATCATCAATCAATGAGGTCCAGAAGCTCATCCATACCCTACTGTATCTGCAAATATGCATCATGCTAGAAAATTGTTGGCATGTGCAGGGGTGCATTCTTTTATGTCGTGTTTTAGTCTGCAACAATGCTCTCTACTGGCTTGTTCAAGTGCTTATGGAAGCTAGTATTATGTTCCCTTTTCTCACTACCAAAAAGGAAAAATCTATGAGCCCGCACAGAATTCTATGCTACTTTTCCATTTCTGTCCTGAACCAAAAAATCCATCATTCTACTCCAGATAAAAGTTTATAAATCATGGTATCCAATATTAAATAAGATTCCAGCAGTGCTACCATTATGTAAGTTTTTCATAGTACCAATAATATCTATATAACACAGAATATGTTGGCAATGTGAAAACACAAAAATATTCCCAGGTACTTCTTATCATGAACTGGAAACTCAATCTCTGTTAAATAATCATGTTATATGAATATGACAAATCACTTGAAGATAGGATATGTGCACGTTTAGATTGCAATCAGAACGAATATATAGAAATCATGACCCTAGATTTCGATAAATTAGAAGTTATTTTGTTCATTTAAAATAACAAGCCCTGTACCAGCCTTGCCCAGATTTTGATAAGCTCTTTAAGGCTGAAGGAAAAACATCCCAGCATTACAATTTTGAGTTTTATGCCAGTATCCAAGCATTAAAATTTTGGAGGCCCTGCCTCACACAATGAGAGCTCGTGCTACATTTAGATCATGAAGATCTGAAACATCTCAACTCTCAGCAAAAGGTGAAAGGAACATAAGAAATGGTGCAGCTTTCTTCAGAATATGCTTTTATAGAGAAACATAAATCTGGTTAGATGAACAAGGTGGCAAATGCTTTTAGTCGGATGATTCATTTGCTCATCACTATGTCTACTAATGTTTTGTCGGCTTTGAATCCATCAAAGGACAGTAATCTAATGATCCTTATATTGGTCATGTTTATTGCAGTGCCAAGAGGGTGATCATGACATAAGAGCAGAATTCATGTGGGAGGATTGTTACTTGTATAAAGGTACCGAGTTATGCATTCACTTGGGGTCAGGGAGTTATTGCTGATTTGTATAAGGTGGCACACTTTGGGCAAACCAAGACTTTGGAGTTAGTCCCCAAGCAATACTTTTGGCCTTGGATCCAAATAGATGCATTCAAACATGTTGATAGATGTCATAAGTGCCAAACTTCTAAGAGGCAGCATCAAGATACAGGTTTATACCTTCCTTTACCAATACCGTAAGCACCATGGGCTGACATCTCTATGGATTTTGTGCTGGGATTGCCACAGACAGGAGGAATATCTTTGTTGGTCATTGATCAATTATCTAAAATGGCTCATTTTATTTGTAGCCACAAGAGTTCATATGCTTTTCATAGGTCTTACTCTTTAAGGGTCTTACTTATTTGCATATTGTGTTAGTTTCTCATCCAAGTCATCTTTCCACAATAAAGGGGAGCTGGTCTCCATTTTAGGGATCTTTTGCTGCCGTATTTTCTAGGGAAAGCTTCTAGAGTGCTGGAGCTTCACCGGCAGGAGATTTTCAAGCATTGGGAGCTTGGTTTTTGACGAGTTGACCAGGCAACATCTCTCAGTCCCTCTGATGCTGCATTTCTGCACATAAGGCCAGCTTATGCCACTGTTCTATCTGCTTAACAGATCGCAGAAGCTACAAATCTGATATATTATCCTTGGTTTTCTGGTTAGGAAATCTTGAATGTTGGACTAAATCTGGATATGCCTACAGTTAGCTGAATATGTTTGCTGCTCTGCTGTATTTTGTTAGAGTGGTGTTATTGTCACCTATTATTGTTGTCTTCCTATTTTGGTTCACATCAAGATGGTAGAACTAAGAAGAATAAGGTGAGCTATAAGTATATGAACAGGAATATAACTTGCTCACTTCCACCATAGAGAACAATGTGTTAAAGAAGAGAGACCAAAAGCAGCTTAGAATAGACAAGAGGACAACAGAAAGGTAAGAAGATGAGAGAGTAAAGATTTCCTCAACAGGGAACTTTTATCCAGCTTTCTTTCAGATGATGCATGATTGGTTATTTGGACCAGGAACTTGATGACTCAACCTCAATTAGGATGATAATGGTCATCAAAGATTTTGAAAAAACATCTAAAGTCATCTAGAAAATGAGATAGTGAACAATTTTAGCACCACTACAAAATTTACTTGGCAAGTCAATTGTTGTCTTATTAGCATGGCAAAAATTTTCAAGCACAGTGACTGGGTGCCTAGTTTTTCAGCATGAAAATCATTAGCAATGAAAACAAAAGCTCTTATGGTGATCTTTTATGAATCCAAAGTGGTGGAAAATCTGAAATGAGAAGAATAAATTTACAGGAAGTAAATTTAGGGTTTTTAGGGTTTCAGGTTTAGGTTTTAAGGGTTTAGGGTTTAGGTTTTAAGGGTTTGGGGTTTAGGGTTTTGGGTTTTGGGGTTTTGGGTTTCGAGTTTAAGATTTAGGATTTTGGGTTTTGGGTTTTAAGGGTTTAGGGTTTTAGGGCTTAAGATTTTGGGGTTTTGGGTTTTAGGGTTTTGGGGTTTAGGGTTTTAGGGTTTAGGGTTTAGGGTTTAGGGTTTAGGGTTAGGGTTTAGGGTTTAGGGTTAGGGTTTAGGGTTCTAGGATTTTAGGGTTTAGGGGTTTAGGGTTAGGTTTTTGGTTGAGGGTTTAGGGTTTGGGTTTAAGATTTAGGGTTTGAGGTTTGGATAAGTTATGCGTGATATTTATGTGCAAGGAATTGTTATATTAATTTAATTTATTTTTTTTAATCCGAGCAATTTCTGCTTTCTTGTCTTCCGGTGACAATACAATCCCTATAAAGGTTTTGGACAAGTTTCCTTGAATCTTCTTGTGAAATATTTTGGATGAATTTCTTTTTATACATAAGGAAAACTGGAAAGGGTATGGAACATTCTCAAACTTATAAACAGCAAAGTTGAAGCATGTTTGAAATCCTATATGGTCATTATCAGGTTTGCCTACACATTTGTTATAACTATTTGTGTGTAATTTCACTCACGAATACTAATAGAATTATCAATTATACACAAAACGGACCAGTTTATTTACTTGAAGGAGCATTATGCATTTGATAGGACTAATAAGCATTAAAACAGTTACAGCAATATGAAATGTCAAAGCATCTAGTAATACCTCAAGATAAAAATTAGAGTATTGGCAATGTATGCAACCATTTCCCTGGAGAGGATATGCAGAAATAAAAATATTAAATACTTATTTAAAAATTCTAAAGAAACAAATAAAGTTGTGCATACATTACATTAAAAATAAAGATGCACTTAAACAAGGACACAGTATAATTCTTTAAGCAAATTCTTTAAGCAAACTCTTTCAGCAAACTATTTGATGACCAAAGATATTACCAAATTTGATGCATATTATAGTTGCACAGGGTCTGCCACAAGAATGCCTATCTGCTAAGGCAGAATCATCAACATATTCAATATACAATAAAACAAAAGAATTTCTTAGTGTAAATGTGGAACTTTAAATATATTATGTTGTCTTACGTCTCATGTCTGTCAATTCTCTCATTTATCAATCTCATCGAAGGATCTCAAGAGATGCAGAATTTTCACAACCAAGTGGACTGGGGACATAGTTCAGTACTTTGCAGTGTAGATCAGAGATGTTGACCACAAATTGGAGGGGGAAAAATGTGTGGTACATTCTAAATATCTGTAAGTTAGTGTAACCAAAACATTTTGTCTGAAATCGCAGAGTAGATTGCTATATTACAGCTGAGAATTATGTAGCTACCCATTTTGACTCACTTCAAGGCACAAAATCAATTTAAGAAAAAATCCAAAAAATCTTGCTATTTAAACATGGTAATAATGTATGGCATAATAAAGTCCAGTCAACATATTTCAGGGTAACATTCTCCTGTTTTAAACAGCTAGCACATGCATGAAAGAGGTGTGTTTTACCATTGCTACACTCTCAATTCCTTAATACATCTCCAGATCCACTTGGAAAAGAAAGCATGACAAGCTAACAAATATCAGGTCTATGATCACTGGTTTTCCATACATGACATATTCCACAGCCACTTTGTCTCAATCAATTAGCACCATTACAGAATTGAAAAATAAACCACCACATCCCCCTCCTCTCTCACACATTTTTTAAGAACAACAACCAGATAGCACATGACCTCACAACTCTGCCAATTCCCACCAAACAATCTCAGTGTCTGCTCAAAGTTTACTCATTGCAGGCCCATCATTGTGACTTTCGGAGTGCAGCTACATCCAATCTTCTCCTTGAATTGCCTCATGGCTGTATCTTCTAGCATCACAAATCCTCCACATCAAGCTTTTCCATTCCCTAAGCAGGCCCTAAACCCTTTCTATCACCTCACTACAATGGTTTGACCACAACAAGCCTAACCAAGTTCAGCTCAAGCCAACTCAAGTTAAATGGAGCCAAGCTTAAGCTAGGGCCTTGCCAAATTGTTGCTAAGCTCAAGCGGTTTCAGCTTGCTTGCTATTGGCTCATTTACTCCTCCGAGGAAGAGCCTTGTTTTATTCAGACACCCAAAAATTAGTCCCTCTAAGTAGATCATGACCTTTCAAACATGTATACATGCACGGCCAACTTATATATACTGTGCACTGGTGTACTTGTGCAATTACAAAATTGCACAATTCTGATAAACCACTGAATTGCAATTTTTGACGTTTGATCAAATTTCTACTCTAATAGGAATAAAGTCGGAAATCTCGGATGAGCAATGTTAGAAGAATTTTTAGGAAAGTTTAATGAAGAAAATCAGGATCAATAATCTGAAAAAAATCATGGCCAATAATCTTTCCAAGTTTAGTGAAAAAAATTAGGGCCAATAATCTTTTCAAGTTCAGTGGAAGAAATCAGAGTCAATAATCTTTCAAGTTTAGTGAAGAAAATCAGGATCAATAATCTATCCCTAAAGTTAAAGGGAATCAGCTAAATTTTTTTTCTTATTTAGTGTAATAGAAAGTTATATATATAGAGTAGAATGAATTGTAAATTTTTTCATACAGAAATAATAAAATTATTAAGTATTTTTTTTCTTCATGGTACCAGAGCCCTAGGGTTTCACAACTTTGAATATTTTTTTTTTTTGCCTTCATTGCCAAGTTTCTACCTGCTCTTTCTTGGCCTACCAAATGAAGCTCAAGCCTCGTAAGTGTGTGTTTGGAGTCACCGCTAGGAAGTTCCGAGGTTTTATGGTGACTTAGCGAGGGATTGAGGCAAATCCGGAGAAGATCCAAGCCATTCTTGATATGAGGCAACCAATCAATAAGGAGGTGCAACAGCTCATTAGGACAGTGGCCGCTCTAAGCCAATTCCTCTCAAGATCAGCCGAAAGATGTCCACCCTTCTTCAAAGCTTTGCGCAAGGCGAATGGCTTCGAGTGGACGAAGGATTGCCAGAATGCCTTCGAAGAATTGAAGGAGTTCCTGTCCACCCCTGCCCAGGTATGAACACTCAAGCACTCAGAGAGCTTCAAAAAATATTTTTTTAACTTTCTTTCAAGTTTTCTCAAGCTCACGGCTATGATTCTAATCACTTACTTGAGCATCGGAGGGTCCTTGCCGGAATATCCGGTCCTCGAGACTTCTTGCAGATCCAAGAAGAAGGCTCTTCTGCAACTCACGGTGTCCTTACGGCGTTCGCACAAGGTGATCAGGCATCAACAATAAGTATAGCTCACAACCCAGTGCAACATGATCGGGCAAAATATATAGAGATAGACAGACACTTCATTAAAGAGAAGTTAGATAGTTGACTGATTTATACTCCATATGTACCGACAGGACTTTAACTAGCAGATGTGATGACAAAAGGGCTGTGTAACAATATGTTTCATGAGAATATAAGCAAGCTGGGAATGGAAGATTTATATTCACCAGCTTGAGGGGGAGTATAGGAAATCTAGGATGAGTAATCTTAGAAGGATTTTTAGGAAAGTTTAATGGAGAAAATCATGATCAATAATCTGAAAAAAAATCATGATCAATAATCTTTTCAAGTACAGTGGAAGAAATTAGGATCAATAATCTTTTCAAGTTTAGTAAAAGAAATCAGGGTCAATAATCTTTTCAAGTTTAGTGGAGGAAATCAAAGTCAATAATCTATCCCTAAAGTTAAGGTAATTAGCTAAACAAAATTTCTTATTTAGTGTAATAGAAAGTTGTATATATATAGTAGAATGAATTGTAAATTTTTTCATACAAAAATAATAAAATTATCTAGTATTTTTTTCTTCAAATATCAGTAATGGAATTTGTTAGCTGACAACCCAAGCTCACTGATAACAACACAGCCCAAGTCTGCTCCACGCATGTAACAACACACACCCAAGTCTGCTCCACACATGGTGATTAAGGCAGCTTATAGGGAGCACTTGAGCCATTAATACTTCATGCATGGAGAACAAAACACTTCCCTTCGGTAATGTTTGGATGCCCTATTCCTGCCTGGAATAGGGACTTATTCCACTCTATTCCCCCAAACAGGCGAGAAAAAGTAAGTGGGCCCCCCAGAATTATGTATTCTCGTCAATGCGCCATATTTCCATTTTGCTATTCCTGGGGACCCCATGGAATAGGCGTATTCTCGCTTACCTTATTCGAAGGTTATCGATGGAAGGAAAAAAAGAGGGAAGACGATAGGCAATGGCGCCTAAGGCACCGTACGCCCCTCGCCTCGCGTAGAGCACGGCAATGGCGCTCATCGCTTCCTCCCGCCGCCACCACTCCCTTCTCCCTGTCTCCACCTCCTACCGCCCTCGCCGCGCCCCTCTTCTCCGACCGTCATACCTTCGACCTCGCCATATGTCGCCTCGCCGGGCCCGCCGCTTCTCCGACATCGAGGCCCTCCTCGAGCCCCTCAAGAATGACCCCCGCACCTCCGGCGAGGCCTTCCTCGCTGCCGTCGTCATCTCTTACACCCCGCTGGCATGGTCGACCACGCCCTCCGCACCCTCGACAAGATCCCCTCCCCCTTAGCAACCCCCGCATCGACCTGTCCCTCAACGCCCTCCTCTTAGCCCTCAACGATTGCCCACTCTCCTCCCGCCGCTGCGTCTCCGACCTCTCCAGCTGCCTTTCTATAGCCCCCGACAAGGTCTCCTACAGCATCCTCGTCAAGTTCCACTGTCTCTTCGACGACGCCAAGAGGCTTTCACCATGCTCAAAGAGATGGACCAGTGAAAGATCGAGGTTACCACCATCACCTACACCACCCTTCTCGATTCCTTCTATAAAAGAAGGTAGGCCGGAGGAGGCCGAGAGGTTGTGGAAAAAGATGGAGAAGGATGCAAGCCCGATTTATATATATATATATATATATATATATATATATATAGTTTTATTCATCCTTCAATCAATTTCAATGCATGGAGATGTTGATGAATTTGCTGGCCAAAGTCCTAAATAATATTATACTTATTAATAAAAAATAATTTATTTAAGTAATTACATTAAAAATTAAATTGATAAACCATTTTTTCTTCTCATTTGGTCAAAGGGTATTTTTGGAATTTTTAAGAAATTCTTCATCCATTCCTAATGGAATTCATGCTTATTCCCATGTCATCCAAACACTATTTGGAATAACACTACATTAATTGCACTGGAATAACGTGAAATACTAGATTTCAAACCAAACAGAAAACTGCAATAACAAGAGGAATAAGCTATTCCTGGGAAATTCGTATTCCTATTTCCGGAATAACTTTTTAACATCCAAACACTACCTTCAAGAATACTAGTAAAATACACACACTATGCACATGACAAAACCCCCTTCCCCATAGTTATCTTTTATTTATAATACTTCTATTATTTTTTATATTTTTGGAAACAACACATCTTTTCATACGGATTTAGAGATTTTGACATTTCCCTCCCCAAATATAATTTAATTATATAGATGATGATTATAATATGTTGCCTGACTAGACCTAGTACGAGATTTTGAAGTGGGGCAGATACAACACAGAGATAGGTTCTCTTTTTGCTAATGGAAGAGGAGGTTGCCTTTTTAACTGAAATATTTAAGGATGTTTATTGCTTCCAAGGAAGAGATGTGGGTTGGCTATGAGATATGGCAGAGATAGAGAGAGAGGGGCTAATCCCTCTAATTGAAGTAATTAAAGATTTTTATTTGAATCAATTAAGTATTTTAAGAGTGAAAAGGCTGAAGTAGTGGGGTTATAGGATGAGTGAGTGAAACAAGAGAGAGAAAGGGAGTTGAGGCATGCATTTAATCAAAGAAAGCAACATTCATCAAGTATTCTTGAGGACTCTTATTTGGATTGATTTTATCAGTTTGATTGATTGAATTAGTTCAGAAGGATATTTCAGTTTAAGTGAAGACAACCAAAGCCACCAACTCTTTGCTTTTATGAGTACCTACCATAGATAGTATTTTGAGGTGAATCTTTCAGGAGAACACTCGATGGGAATACAACCATGTGTAAGTTCAAACAATTTTGTTTTAATGGCCAGAACAATAATAACTCCAGCATGCTTTGAAGCTACAGTACCATTCCCAGCCACATGAACAGTTATGAATCCATTTAGGTACAAGGATGCACCAATTCTCTGTAATTTAGCTTAAGCTAATCATTTTGAAAAGGGGAAGATTGTGATACATAAACTTATATTTTGGAAAAATCTTTATCTGGTATTCTTTGAACTATAGAAGACAAACAAAAAGATGTATATTATACCAGAAATGATGCAAACTTTGCTGGCTGTCACCCTTAAAAGCTGTTCTTGCAACAGCTGCATAGAACCTGCCTACAGAACATAAAATCATAAGTAAACAATACATAAATCCAGAAAAAACAAGTTGGCAAAACAAATTTCACTTACATTCCTAGAGTCATTACTGTCAGGACACCTGAAACATCTACCCCATCTTGAGCCTGGCATTAAAAGATGGAAATCATCCAAGCATCAAGGACTGAAAATTCAGAACTAGCAATCCTTGCAGCATAAATATCACACAGTGAATTTTCTAGTTAAATGAAATGTTAAGTAGCATAAGCATGTGAGCACAAGTTATGTTTTGCCAGGAGAGGAGTACCTATTATAGTGAAACATGAAGATCACCCCTTAAAAAGCAACAAGCCTTACATCATAATTATAGTAATTGCATTAGTTCTTAGATGCATAATCTCAATGACATGCCAATTTGGATGGAAGATCCCACCTCTTAAATAGACCTGATTGTAATTGATGTGATAACTTTCTAACAATCATTTCTTAACCATTTTTCTATTAAAAAATATCATATACATTAAAAAATATCATACACATAATCCCGTTTGTAGGTCACCCCTTAGTATGTTAATACATAAATTTTCATGTGAAGATATTAAAGTAAACATGAGGGAAGCATTTGGAACTCAAAAACAAGTGATAAACATCTTGCTATACGGCTTCGAAGAAATTTGTCCTATTCACTGTAAATAATAAACGCACCAGAACATCACAAAGGGGTGTATCTTACAGTGAAGAAAGCAAGGTAGCTGACAGCAAGAGTCAATGCAATCTCTATAACTGCATCATTGAAAATAAAGCCCAGCCACAATACAGAGACTATTCCAAAAGCTAGACCCATTGCTACTCTGGAAACATATAAACCATAATCATCACCACACTTTGGTGGCAAACATGCATCAGATAATAAATGAATACTTACGCCCCCAATGAAACTTGTGATAGAAATTTTATGATGTCTCCCACATTGAAGCTCTGGCCAAGGACCATTCGGTAGAACAGCTGAAATACAACGATCGCAGTTCTGGAAAAAGTAGGGTACCAGAGTCAAATGATTTGAAGGTGTGAAAGCTGATGTTTCTTGGGGATTGCTGGAGCATGATATCATGCTCTCTTTTTGTATATCAAATGTAAAAAGCATGTATGGATATGGCATTTATAATAGATCAATAGTCAGTATCATCAGTGTTTCTTTTATGTCTTAGGTATGTTTTATCAAACCACAGTGCATTAAATTTGTGCCACACCTTTACCCACAAGTTTGTGGCAGCTTCCAACTATCTTAGTGGTTGAAAGCTCAACAGGTCCTTCAAAAGCTTAATCAACCCCACCAACCCTTATATTGTTAATAATGAGATTTTACAGTTAGGTCAACATTCTGAAATTAGTTGAGTTGTTTCATGATATTTTTCTATAGGTTTTTACCCATACTTCAACTTACAGATTACAGTGTTGCGTGAGGCAGCATATGCGGATGTAGTCCCCAAACAGTGTTGCATCCCTTCATGAGGCTACTATACGTGGTTGGGTTATATGAGTAGAGAGGACAGTTTGTTTAGCACTTGGTGGACACAAGCAGAGAGATTAGCATTTGCAGCTGCTTGTGGAGCTTACTTATTGTGACCACTCATGTGGCCATTGTTATGCAGGCTGATGCGAACAAGGCAGGTTCAAGCTAATAGTTTGGTTTATTGCAGTTTCAAGCAAGCCAAATACCAGTATGCTAATAATATCAACATGTTAATTATACTATAATTATTACCAATAAGGTTTAGAAACTTAGCACTAATTGCCAGACATTCTTGTTATTAATATCACTATTGTTCATAAAAACAATTAATAATATTATATATAATATACTTATCCGTAAATATTTAAAATACTAACCACATGTGCACCAACACATGCAACCAGCATAATGCACAATGCGATGCAGTCCCATTGACCACCTGGATAACATAGCTGCCTTCTGAAACATTGGTAGATTAGATGAAAGAATTCAGAAAGATGTTATTTTTTTCTAGCTAACTGTGAGCCAGTTTCTAACCTCCAAAATCTAAGACAAGCCACAGTTCAATAATCATATCCAAGAACTGTATTAGATTACTCGACAAACTATTTCATCATAAGAACTCATTCACCTTAACATATTTGATAGATATAGCGATGGTCAAATATCACATCTCTGATTATAAGCCCAGTTGTCCTCTCTTAATTGTATTGGCACCTTTGGGTCTTGTCTCTACTATTTTCGATGCGTATAACCTTTTTATTTCTTTCTTAAAGCCTCCACAACATTGTTCTTCAAATTACAAAAATTGTTGAGCATTTTGCCAAAATTATAGGGCAATATGTACCTGAGATTTTTGAATCAAAGTTACCTCACAAAAGATAATTCCAGATGGAAGATAAGTAACTACATCTTGGTCATGTAGCAGATGCTTCCAACCAAAGTTCATATCTTGCATTCAACCAACCTCTCACAATTTCTCCTTGAAGGCATATTATAACATATGAACCTTGTGATCAGCATAAATGAAGTGACCAAAACAGCAGTCTTTTGTCAGCATTATTCTATAATAACACTTACAATTCCACTATTAAATACATTGCTTCCAACTCGTTAGCACCGTCAATAAATAAATTTCATAATCCAAAGCATCATTATTAAGGCCCCTGCCCTACTTGTAGCATGTTTATAACCTAACTCGAGTAACACACACAACATATATTACAATCTTTGTTGGCTTGTCACCTATATCTCTATTACTTTTAGATTCATAGCATGCATGATTTTTTTTTTCTGAAACAGCCATCCAGACACATTCATTTACCCTTTTTTAGACCTTAATACGGATTGAAGTAAGGGTACCTCATTGCCGTGGTAGTACTCCTTTTGGTGCCAAAACAACAAAATAGAGGTAAAATACCATGCGTCAGTATGTTACAGGTCCATCTGCTGCCACCAGTACATTCTAAGACTTAAATCTCTGGACTTCAGTTTTGAACAATCATTTCAAGGCTTATGTTTGTTTGACACCTACTCATAATTTGCACCTTGGAGATGAAGACAACTTTCCATGTTGAACATTGTCATATTCCCTCTTCATCTAGAATTTATTGAATTTCACTAGATAATCAGAGTGTTACATCTTGGTTGCATAAGATAAAAGTGCACCCAATAAGGTGGGTCTCATAATTTGTCATCGGGCTTGGTTATTTTAGCAGGCCTAAAGTTGACTTAGTCATCAACTTCATAAAATTTCTTACATGGCTGCCATCAAGGTGAAAGCAAATAATAAATCAGCTCAATCTTCCAATGAAGTCTTCTTGACTCAGAAGTGCGCTTGATCACGATCCTATATTGATGAGAAAAGGCTTAATTCATGATATATTACCATCTTCGCACTATCCGTACAAAGAGAAACTAAGAGTCAAATAACTGATCACCATCCACAAGGGTGGAAATAAACTAAAAAAATTTTATGTGATCTGTGGAACAATCAGAAGAATGTACCAATGAAAATTGCTTGCATCAAATAGTTGTAAAATGGTCTATCTATCCAGTTTATTAGTATGCAATAAGTCATTAGAAGAAGAGGATCCACACAAACAAGAGTGAGTGAGCAACCTTCAAGCATTTCAATCTTTTTCCCCCTCTTTTTTCCATGTCCTTTTAGCTCCCTTCTCTCATAAGTAAATCATGCTGTTTTATTTTATGCATTTCAATGTTTCCCCTCCTTTTTCTTCTCCTTGCTTCCTTCTCCAACAATTAAAACATATGTTGTTTTATTTTATATATTTCATGACACTTATAATACAACAAGTTTTAAGATACTGTATAACTGATAACAATGGTAACTATCTATGTTTCTTTTTTATTGCCGGCAAATTGCAATTCCATGTCTCCATAGTAGAATATTGCTATTCCAAGCATGCCTTGATCATCAATCAAAGAAAAAGAAAATTTGTGACTAAAATATAGCAACGTCCAACAAAGCAAACTCAGATAAGTACAAAATGGGATTTGAGTCTCAAGCATTATTTGGTTGTAAATAATAGATGAAAATAATGAAAATAACAATATACCCATCATTCATTAAGGATTCTCCTTCAATTATTGTGCTCAGCTTTTTGCTTGCTCCAAGTTCTTTCAGTAAAGCCACAACAGCAACAGGATCTGTAGCACTAAGAAGCCCTCCCAGCAATAATGATGTCTTCCAATTCCAGTGATATGGAAAAGTGACCTGCAGCATAATTTTGCAAGGACAGGAAAGAAGTTAAGTAGATTCAATATTTTCAAGATCAAGTATAAGGAGCTTGCAAAATAGGGTCATTATTGGAGCAATGAGGCCATAGGGTAGCCCCTTTCCATATGGAATTTCCAACTAACTAGATATCTTCTTGCAAACATTCATTTTTTATGCACACCTTTAATAAAATTCCAATACAAAAGGTTGATATGAGCACACCAGGTCCAGCAAGTAGCAGCATTTGCGCCATGCATCTCTGTACAAATAGGCATCAAATGTTAGTTCCATTCAATGATTCAAGTCTTAGCGGGACATGAATCGAAACGATCTAGACATCTTGTTCTAGAGAGCTTCTGGGATTAATCTCAATCATCCCATCCCATCCTGTCTTGGCCATAATACAATATAATATCAATTTTAAATAGATCAAATTTATTATAAAGATATAATTTTTAAAGTTCAAATATGTCTCAAAATCAAATAAAACACTAACACTTCACAAATCATTTTTTTTAAGAAAAAAAAGCATCTCAAGCAAGTCCAAGAACGCCTATCCGGGTCAATAAGATAGGACAGAATACGGGACATCTCGTTCCGTGAAAAAATCGAGACATCTCTTACAAGATTTAAAACCTTGATTTGATTACCATCGGGCTGTTCCATCTTTCCCAATTTCTTACAAATGGTAAAGAGATCATATGAAGCATCTACAAAGTTCTAAAGTACCTTAGCAAGTTATATTTATACCTACATGTAATTATGCATGCATATATATGTGCATGTCATGTGTAGTAAATACAAAAATCAAGTGTTTGAAAAGAAAGGCAGTAGAAATTCTTAAAAGTATTATGGGGAATACTGCAACACTCAAAAGAAGTACCAAAATAACAATAGCAGGGAAACGAAAGATTATTTAATGCATGTCAGCCAGGAGATAACATTTGCACCGTTATGAATAAGAAAAAGTGATATTAGACTAAAACATTTGCCACTCTTTCTTTCTTGTGGTCAAAGCTTTATCTGATATGAAAGAGCTAAATGTCATATTAGAACGAAAATAGTCAGTTTGCTATCATCTCATATACAACAGCCATGAACTTTGTTGAATCTTCCCAAGGGAAATAATGTTCAATTAGTATATGCCAAAGGACCTAAACTGATTCATTAGTTTGCCATCATTTTTCATCATCGCCAATATGATATTGCCTCAATAACTAATTCTATAGTCACAGTATCCTTAATCAGCCATGTAAACTAAAGTTGAGTCAACCCATTTTACTTTCTGGAAATCAATTGGATTCTCTTTCAATCTTCATAGCTCTCCAACCATGATATTTTGTAATGCTCAACGTATAATGACATGCAGTCCACATTCCCTCTAACATATTCATCAAGATGATGATCAAAATAAAATCAACCAAAAAAGCAAGCATAAAAATCACAATGCTCCTGCATGATCAGCCATTGGAACATTAAATAATGATTCTGAGGTCTCAAAATAAACCAAGAAATGGAGAGATGAACGTGTACACATCATAGTTGGGTTGAGATGGCAACATACCTTTATTTGGTGCACTTCCATGGCAAAGGAGCTCTCAAAAAGAAGAGCAGGAAGAAAAACAGATAATAGAAGATTAGGATTAATATTTGCCCCTGCATAGTGGCACAATCAATTGTATTATAAAAACTAAATACATAGAATCTTGTCACACATTGACCACTGTTTACCCATAGCTTTACATTTGTTAACAATTTAAATTAGACTTACATAGGCGAATGCCAGCTCCCACTTTTCCTAATCCAATGCCTGTCCCATATTCTGAATTCAAAAGATAAAAGTTCAAATTTTGTATAACATTTTGAAGGAAAAAAGAGATTAAACCATAAAAAACTAAAGAGATAAACAAATGATTGGCACAATGCTTATACGTAATAAAATGAAGGGCAATTTGAAAATTCAATGTTTCCATTGGATGGGACAATTAATCTTGTGACTGGAATTGTAAGAGATTTTATGTTTAACTTTGCTTACATGAAGGTAGTGAAAAATAATGTAGAAATGATCTTGTTTGGACCAGCTAAAAATCCATGTTTAAGAGCAACAATGTAAACTGTATGCTTCAAATGAACGAGTATTTCATAGAGTCTGCAGATTGCAAGTTTACAACATTCTTGTGTGGTCTATTTTCTGAAGCAATGGATCATTGTATGTGACAGATTGGACAATTGTTGCTAGTGGCTCCTAAACCTGCTACCATATGGCATTGCCAATGGCATCCACTAAGACATCATAGTGCTACCAACTCTAGTTTTTCTTTTCTTTTCTTTTCTTTTCTTTTGAGGGAAAGGGAGAGGAGAGTGTCTCAAATGTGAAGTGCATTCAAAACCAGAACCTCCTCCATTTGGAGTGGTTCACAATTTTACCAACCCTAATTAGCTTCATATTTTTTTCCATTGTTTTGTGATTTTGAACCTTTTCCATGTACTTTTTGAATTCTGATATATGGTAAGTTTTTGTCCTCTTGTTATCATTAAAGCATGAGAACAAGACCAGAACGTTGCAAGAGCAATATCCCACTCATATATATTTTATCATAGGCCACAACCCCTGTTAAGTAGCTTGAGATACTGTGCACGGTGCAAGTGTGTGAACGTTCATGATTCAAGTAAAGACAGCCAAAAACACTTGCATCTCCCCTCAGTCTTCAGGATGATATATTTAACTACAAGATATTAAAAATTTCATGCAATTCTTTAATCTTTGCAAGTAGGCTTCAAAAGCTTAAGTCTTTTTGGTTGGAAAGATGAAATAGATATTGCATACAGACCAGCCTTTTAAATCTCATGAGATAGGTCATTCCAATTTTGTTATGGAATGAGATGCAGTGCTATCCTACCTTATCCTGGGGTTGCCTCAACGAGCATTTATCGAAATGTTGAGATGATGGAGGAATGGTTTTGCATCGATACCCCCTATGGGGGGATGTCTTACCGAAATTTGAAACCATAATACAGGCAACAAGCAAAGGCTAATTCTGCTCAAGTGGCACTTGTGGCGTACCGTGCACGTACGTGTGGTGCAGTGGAGAACGTCATTCTATTTATGTAAGGCCAAATATAACAGTGAAGGTATGATTTCAAAAATAAAATAAAATAATGAATAATAAAAAAAATCAAGTTTGATGTAAAGATCCAAAAAAATAGACAGAGAGGAAAGAGCCATACATGTGGGGGAATTAGAGCCATTGCAAAGAGGCATAGAAGCAACACCAGATGGACATACTTTATGCATATACTTTATGCATAAGCTCAGACTGTTTCTCCAGAAGCTCGTTGAATACCAAAATTTGGTTCTTAAGCGCATCAGTCTAACATGATATGCCTTGAAAAATTCTCGATTCTCTTCTTCAAGTTTTTGCTAAACTGGAAAGCAAACAAAAGATGCAAGCGATAGGAGAATTTAAATTCATTAGATACACATGATTGTAAAAAGTAAAAGAGTGGAGTTTCTTGTAAAAATTCATTAGACAAGAAAATTAGAACAGTGGAGCTTCTTGTGTACAATCATATGACCTAAGTCGCTGCATCTTAATTTCTTCAGAAATCACGTCTTACAGCCTTAATAATATTTAAAAATGGTGCAAAATTTTATATTTTCCTCTCATTAAGTGGGTTGATTGTAATTTGCCAGAAGAACGAGTGAGTCATTGATAGGCCAAACAACAATGTATCAACCAGATAAGTTGCTAAAGTGGGAACAAGAAACTTAACATCACACCATGTCATGTGCTAAGGCTTTTATCCATATAAATCCTTGTAAATTTAATTTCAAGCTCATTTTAAGTCCGATTTGAGTGTCGTTTGCGTTGTTGGACTCCTAAAATCAAGCTCTTTAAGTTGATGAGGTATTACCTAAAATATTATATAAAATATTATAAAATATTTAAATATTAAATAATAATAGGTACTTCGACTTATTAATTAATAGGTTTATAATGATTATTTGTGCGTTTATCACTCCCCCCAACTTGAATCTTACTCATCCTCGAGTAAATAAAGAATCTAGAAATATGTACCAAGCTAGTCCAAGAATTGATAGTTATCTTACAATTCTAAAATCAAAAGATTTTCGGTTAGATCATAAGAGAGGTGCTTCATTGGTTGTGCAACATACCAAAATCATCCACTTTCTTCACTAATGTCAAAATTACAGTAAATCAAAATCATCAACAATCTAAATATTGACAACAAAGTAGGAAGGAACACCTGTCAAAGGTAGCAACAATGAAATCAATGATGTAATCTAGTGGTTTGGCTTTAAGTCACGATGATAAACATTAGCTGCATTCAAATGGGTTTGAATTAGAACAGTGCTAAACGATGATAAACAATAGCGGATGAGGCATGTGGGCTGCATTTACCCTGCAGCCCCGTAAGTTCAAAAACTGTCATCTAAGGAAAGTCTACCTTTAGTGGTTGATTTACCATGAAATGCTTTGAGCTTCGGAGGCAACACCAATCAACACCTGGAATGAATTTGGATTCCAAACAGAGGATTCTAACAGCTGAATACTTCAAAAAGATAATTGGTTAGCTCCAATGGTTTGTTTCATGCGAACAGGAGGACAACATTAATCGTTTGCTTTTTCACCCGGCTTCTCAATTTACCTCAGTTCCTGGCGTTGTTTATAATTTTTGGCAGCTCAATTTACCTAAGTTCTTGGTGCAGTTTATGATTTTTGGCAGGAACAGACGAAAATGACCTCAGAAAGAAATTTAGTTTCGACTATCTACTGGTTGATATGGTTAGAGAGGAACAGAGAGATTTTCTTAAATAGAAGACTGTAAAGAAATCGGTTGACAGAGAGATTTTCTCAAACAGAACACTAAAGAAATCGATTGACAGCAATACACTTCCTCAATAAATAATGGGCTCGATCATCTTCTGATAAAATCAAAAGGAACCAAAAGTTTCTGTTTGGCCTGATAAATATGTAGAAGCTGATATATTCCTACCTGTATCAGTTTCCCTTTTTCTCTCTTCTTGTTCTCTTCATCAATTCCTTAATAGCTTGCCCTCTGTCTTCCTTCATTTGCTTGATGAAAGTAATTAAGTTGATGCCTAATCTCTTAAAATTAAAAATAAATAAATAAAAAAACATTGCATTGTAGTGACAAATGTGGAGTGTTTTCTTGTAATAGACAGTTGATAAAACTTCTTTACCAATAAGCGGTGCTTAATGGTTAAGGATGACAAGGTCTAGCTCAGCCGATTTATTGTTAGCCCAGTGAATCAGACAGATTATATCATCCGCAATCATCCTGTGAATTTTAAGATTGATGATCTACCATGCCAGATACAGCAGGGAGGCTCCTTGCATGAGAACAGAATCAAAACCTGGCTATTGTTTAGCAAGTTAATTCAAAAAACGATGTCATGCTCCGATGATAACTTCGAATCATTTGACAATGAGCCGGTCTGCAATATTGATGCACTTTACAAACTATTGGAATAAAGTATTCTAAAATTTTCTTAATGCATTACTGAAGAAATTGAGCTTACAGGATCTTATATGAAAGAGAGATAAACCTGCTTAATCACTTAGGCTACAGCAGGTTAGGTTTGCCTGCCAGATTAGGGCATGATCCAATTTCAAGCCTGTCCCTTAAATTGGATAAAAATGTCAAAAACTAATCATGCTATTTTGTTGGTCTTCTATCAAGTTTAACTAGTTTTATTGATTTTTTTAATAATTAGATTTGATCTGAGATATGGATAACCAATACATAAACTTTAATGTGCAAACTGGATTATCATTATTGACTTATGACGTAACATAATAGTTGGATCATAGTTTTAGCAAACCTATGTTAAGTTTTGGAATATTAGGAGGAGCCTTGGTGCAACGGTAATATTGCTCCATAGCGAACTGGATATCAAGTGTTTCAAATATAAAAACAATCTTTCCACTCGCATGGATAAAGCTACATACATTTAATCCTTCCTAAATGTCATAGTGGTAGAAGCCTAACGCATTGCACCACTCAAAGTTTAAGAATGTATTCATTACAAGATATAGAAAATTACTTCTTCTTTTTTTTAATCTGGTAAGTGGCCTTTTTAACCTAGTTACTCTCAGATAGTTGAGCTTTCATCCAAATGTGACATTAACAAACAATGGATAAGAGAAGCATCATTTCTAGCGAAATGAAAAATAATCTAGTGTTTCAAGTAACTTTACTCTTGGATCAGCAAGGGTAAATTCATTACCAACTTCTAGCTATTATAATAATTAGCAATTTTCTAGGTTTTGTGGGTCATATTTGTAGTTTGATTATTTTACTTTTTTTCACAGATTGTGCTAAATAATCCCTTCAATCAAAACAAGAATTAAAAGAATTAAAGACTTCAAGCAAAGGTATTTTAGCATTCCCTTAGGTCATAGAACCTATAATTTGTTACAATTAATGAATTCATAATCCCGATATATTGTTTTGATTTTTTTTTTACCCCAATTGATAGGCATTTTAATGATGTACGTAGGTATGCTTTTGTAATATTTTCTATATTTTTCAAATGCAAAATTATACCAATGGTCTTACATAATGGTTGCCATCATAGATTGAGATGGTGCTAAGTTTAGAAGCATATATGTTTATGGCATACTACCATTGGCATGCATACAGCAAAGTATTATTAAATTCATAATCAAAACTCCAAATAATTATATAAACTAAAAACAATGGCAAAGCACAACCTAATTGTTCCACTCATTCAACAAATATGACCAAGAAGAATTAGAAGATTTTATTGAAATTAATTATCTTTTTAGTTAAAGTTCTTTGTTGGGAAAGCAGAGGACCTGATCACAAGGACATAAGTCTAGTTATGCAAGCATGGGACTTTCACTAATGAAGGAACCAGCGGTGGAAGGAACTAAATCATTTTACTTCATTCCTGTCTGCACCCATAAATAAGAGAATATGTGGTGAGGAACCAATGTGAGGTTGCAAATCAAAATCATCTTAGAATAGTTTTAGTTGACCAATATTTTCAGTTCTTAGTGGACCTCTCGATCTATAATGATTTTAGATACTCACCAATTTGATATGAAAAATCTCCTGACCTTCATCTCAACAAGCATAAATATATTTCACAATACATCATCTCAGTCTAGTCCACAAGCTCACACCAAACTCCATAGCATTCCATGCTTCACCTGTAGTGCCCAGGCACAATTAAAATTTAAAATAAAACGAATAAACATCTGCCCCCCTTTCTCAGCTGGACCCCTGAAACCCTTTATTACTTTATTATTTATTTTAATAATAATTTTTGGACCCACCCTTCCGCTGTGCAAAGGTGAAACCTCTCATCCAAAGGAACCCACTGAGGCATAACCATTCGTGCTTGAATGTGCATTGCACAGACCAAAAGCTGTGCATGCATGCATGTAACAACACCCAAACGACCCCAAACTCAAATGTCTAACATTTGGGTAACGTTATCCTGAAGAAACAAAGAACTAAGACATCACATCAAGCAGGGAATAAACTTCACCTACAAATTTACCTGAAGAACAAAGAGCTAACATTACGCAGCATAGACTTCACCCGAAGCATTATTGAGTGACAACATCATCATCCTGCTGATAGATGCAGGCATGACGGCATATATCTTCCGCACCAGCAAAACAAATATGCAGAGTCCAAATGGCACTTATGAAGACATAATTCCACCATTAAGCACATAAATTCCTCAATGTGCAAGCAAGTAATTATCTAAGTACTAAATATATCTAGATGAATGTTGAAAAGCATTCATCAAGTGAATAACAACCAAGAAATCCGGCAAGGTTCATCAACACTTGGATAGAGATGCAAAACATCAAATTACCAAACCACTCATAAAGAAAATTGAAGACAGGGTTATGCTGCCTTAATCAGCCATAAAAAAGTTCCATTACCAAGCCCATAAGAAATCATCTTAAGATAAAATAAAGGTCACAAGTCTACACAGAATTATGACCAATATGTCTTTCTCTATACCAAGAGAATTTCCAAACTCAACTTGTGATTGAAAGGGAAAAAAAAAACCCCCAAAAACATAACAATCTCTATTGCACATCTGAAGAAATCTAGTATACAAATACACTGCAGTGGCAAATTAGTTATAAACTATGATTAACTCTAGGCATACTGAACCTCAACACTACAGCTATCATACCACATGAGAGTCAAAAACAGAATTGCTGGGTCAAATGACTTAATTAAATCATAAGCCTGGTGCAAAAGCCTCCTGCCACTCGAGGGTTAAAAGAAGATCAGATATCTGCAACCTTAAACTTACATGCAGAGAGGCTGTTTCTATGTTCCAAACACACAAATTGCATATGTCATAATGGAGTGACCCCATTACAACACCAAGGCTCATGCTCTACCAAACTAATATTAACAATATATAAATGTCAACTACTGTAAATAGTTTTCCAAAAGAAACAAACTGTATCATAATGTCATATATGGTCAGCCAAGATTTATGGACCAAGAGAGACCAGAATATGCAGCAGCAATCTCTGGCATACTTCAGAGAAATGGGAACCCACCAAGGATAAAGAGATGAACCATAATATGGTGGCACACCCCAATAAAGAAAATCACCATAGTGCTCTGGCCTATCATACAAACCACCAATGCCAACAAGAGACTGTGACGGATAGAGATAGGATTTAGGAGGACTTTGAAGTCCACCTAAAATCGAGCTCTGAGGTTTTACCTAAAATATTATATAAAATATTTAAATATTAAATAATAATAGGTACTTTGACTTATTAATTAATAGGTTTATGATGATTATTTGTGCGTTTATCACTCCCCCCAAACTTGAATCTTACTCATCCTCGAGTAAATAAAGAATCTAGAAATATGTACCAGGCTAGTCCAAGAATTGATAGTTATCTTACAATTCTAAAATCAAAAGATTTTCGGTTAGATCATAAAAGAGGTGCTTCATTGGATTATCAAGTTTACCCATTTAGTGATAGAATGCAGCCCATAAGAATTTATAGAAGTCTTCCTTCACCAACTTTTCACTTCTCTGATTAAGTCCTCTAACTTAATTGGGTTGGATGTAGTGTCTTTTTGTAATTTAGTCTCCTTATTTATTTATATGTAAAGTTAGTGCAATGTCCTAACCCCTTGCTTTCTAATTGACCCTTGTAGTGAGCTTTAGGCCAATGGCTCCCAAACCAGTTGATTTTAGGGCATTAGGTGTAAAACACCCCTCGGACTTACTGACTCGAGTCAAAAAGGCTTCAGGTAGGACTGACTTTACTTAGGTTCTTTCGCATTCTCACCTTTTTACGCGAACAACATCACTTGCTTAGGTGACGGGGCCCGGTTACTTAGTGAAAGATGCTAAGAACCTAATTTATTAACTTTAAAAGACTCTTCTTTTTTTTTCTTTTTTTTCTTTTGAATGACATTTTCACCCATACCCTTATTAAGTAGATTGTACTATTAAGATCAGTGGTCAGGAGGGTCTGAAATTATTCTAAAAATTTTTATGAGCTAAACCCTATCTTTTATTAGGTTTCCTTAATAATTTGTTCCTCAGTATCTCTAAAATAATCTAACCGTTAATCGTTCATTGATGATTAGAATGCTTGATTAACTTCAAATCGAGACAAAATTTGGTACACAAATACTGATTATAGTTTTACTCGAGGATTTACTTATTCTACCCCCCAACTTAATTTTCATTATCCCTAATGAAAGAAAAATTAATTTCAAGGAAAGATACTATCTGATCGAGTATTTGAAGGTTTGAGGTTTCATTGTTGCCATCTTTTTTCGATCTACTTTTGTTGCTCTTCTCTGGTCATGCTAAGAAAACAGAAAGTTAAAAATAACTGATAAATTGGGTTGCCTCCCAAGAGCAAAACCAATATTAAAGAAATGATAGTAGGCATTCACCCAAAGCCACATAAAAGTAAGACAACATAAATAGTAAAACCACTGTATAAGGGAGAAAAGGTTAGTACAAATTCTTTCAACCATGAAAGATAAGCAGCCCCTATCACAAAAAAACATCTTACACAATCCTCCAAAGTGCCTTCAATGATCAAACCAATGTTATGTTAAAACAATGAAAGAACAACAAAGATAAAAGAAACAAATTTTCAAATAAAAGACTAACAGTGCCTACAAAATAATAAGCAGCATAGCGACGAAAAGAATTGAAAGATAGCCCAAACGCAATAAAAAAAGAAATGAAGTTCACCACACATTGCAGGAAGGCATTATTCAAAATATGGCAAGTACTACAACTAAAAGAACTAGGGGACACTGATAAATTTAAACTGGCACAGAGAAAAGAAAATCGAGAACTTAAACGTTTGTAAGATAATAATTATAATATAAAGCACCAGGAGACAGTACCCGATATAAGCACATCTGCAACATACCAAAATCATTCACTTTCTTCACTAATGTCAAAATTGCAGTAAATCAAAATCATCAACAATCCAAATATTGACAACAAAGTAGGAAGGAACACCTGTCAAAGGTAGCAACAATGAAAACAATGATGTAATCTAGTGGTTTGGCTTTAAGTCACGATGATAAACATTAGCTGCATTCAAATGGGTTTGAAATAGAGCAGTGCTAAACGATGATAAACATCAGTACATTCCAGCAAGCAAATAAAGCAGAAAATTGTCAAGGCATCATAAACATGAATATTGCACATCCAAAACTGAAAACACAAGCATCTACATTTCCCATTTAGAAAAAAAAAACGATTTTTTTTTAATAAATGCAGCAAATGCAACACCATTAAATCTACTGAGAGTTCAACTCAATTTCACTTATGACTTTTTAACAGGAAGTACTAGAGATTTTTTTTATGATTAAGAAGAGGCTATTCACTAGCTGCTGTGTTTCAATATCAAAGAGGAAGGATTTAGCATAAAAAATAGTTAATATAGGATTATATATTGGCAAAGTCTTATGTAAAGCAAAGAAGGGGAGTTTGGAAAGCTCTTAGAAGTGTTAAAAATTTCTTCAAGTTTCGGAAGGAAAATGTCAAATTTTTAAGTGGTGCCCCTCTAAGAAGAGTGAGCACATAACTCCTACAATAACGACTACAACTAGACCATTAACACATGGGATGAGATACATGATTCCACTATAAACCCTTTTTCAAAAATTTGTTGAAGACTAAATAATGTGGTTTACCACTAGATATAATTTATTTGTGGATATTATAGCATTAGAGGACTAGGATGAAAAACGAAATAAATGGAGGATTAGTTTAGTTATTTATGGAAAAGTAATCCTAGGATTGATTTAAGATACTGTGGCTTATACATGAAGAGGAACAACTTCAAATATGCTGAAATATCGATGTAAGTTCCTGGTTTTTTTTTTCCTTCTTCAAAATAAATTTTAGATCCATCCCTATCATGAATTTCGTTATCTAGATTGGATATGACATATGAAGGTTTAGAACTACTCATGAAGCATGCTTGAGCGGATGAAATAACATTTTTCAGTTGTGCCTAGATAAAGTCCTGATATATATATATATATATATATATATCAAGCGAAAATCCTAAAGGACCATAATTTGTGGAGCCGTTTTAAGCAAAAATGGCAGAATTTTTAACACTCAAAGAATAGAAGTGCCAAAATAAATAAAACCTCATGCTCACAGTAACATACTTCTCAGCGTGTGTCCTGCAGAGCTGCAGACAGAACGAGTGAAACGTGCTAATTGCCAGTTCCTTTGCGACAACCTTTCCCACCACTGCTCCGATTCGATCCCTCATCTCAGATGCAGCAGCAGTCGTGAATGTCATTGCGAGAATGTTGGAGGGGCCAATTCCCTTGAGAAAAGGGATTGGGGAAAAGTCTTTTTTTAACGACATTTGAAACAGTAAAAGCTATGGAAGGAGGAACTGTATCAAGATTTGCTACAAACTTTATAATGTCAACAACAGAACCCGTACCTCTTTGAGGAGTGTCAACACCCGCCCAACCATTGTTGATGTCTGACTTGCCATACCATCGATCGTCAGTAACAAAAGAAAATATAAAACAGTGCAAATATAAATATCAAGAGAGCAATTTTTTTGGGTGTTTCTAGCTTCAAGAAAATGCCAGAAACAAGCGCAAACACAAGTATAATATTTAGTGAAAAGAATAATCGAGGAAAGAGTTCTTGGGTGATACTAGCTCAAGAAAAAGATCAGACCTTTCCGCTTCCCGGACCTGCTACAATCATCAATGGAACGGAGATGTTGCTACAAGCTGCCCCCCTTTGTGCATCATTCAGCGATTTCATATACTCATAATACTTCTGAGGCGCTGAACCATCATTCGTGTCCTGAAACAGATTCGTGCATTCCTCTCTCAGCTGCTTCCTATCTTCTACGGCACTCGAATCACGAGCCATGCTCCTCGGGCCTGGCCTCTGTTTCATTGCCGTGGTCCTCTGTTCACACAGGGCATCCACTTCTTGCAAGAACGCCTCATCAAGCTCATCATCAAGAAAACCAGCATCGCTATGTGGGGAGACTGCAACATCCTGAAAACCATTGCAAATTTCTGGAGGCTTAGCTGGAGTGGAGTACCCATCTTCAATCGGAACCCTAGTCTGAATGTCGGCAAGCGAAACCCTGGGAATGGGAGAGGCATGGAGCAACGGGCTCGAAACATTCGTACCTGTACATCTGAAACAAAAATTCGAAGAAAATATTAATAGGCGAATCGAGAAGGAAGGAAAGACTGAAAGCCAGAGGAAAAGAAGGAGAGAGCGCATCAACTTGGGAGCGTGACAGAGAGAAGGGGATTCTTGGGGCCTTTTGCGAGAGAGATGGGGCTTCGCGGCTCGGAAGCTTAGACTGATTCGAGGCCTTTGATCGTCGGTGGCCGCCACTAACGGGGCCCGGATCGGCCAAGAAGCGTTTTCTTGATCCATTTTTTCTTGAATGATTGAGAGAGACGCAGGATAGAAAGAGGGACGGGAGGAGAGGAATGGGAAAGAGGGACGGGAGGAGAGGAAGGGAAAGAGAAACCCTAGAAGGCGATGGCGGTGGTTGGACGGCGTCTGAGGAATGGGCAGCTCATCGGCTGCGGATTTTATAGAGGCCGAGGGGAGGAGGACAGCTGGAGGGTATAATTAGAATCGGTCCATTAGTGGTTCCGACCGCTTACTACGCTTTGCGCTTCTTGGGTCCGACGCCTTGATCGTGGGTTTGGATTGAGTTCGGTATGACGTCCACGCTAAAATGGCCTTCAGGAAATGTCGGTGTGCTTATTGTCATCCCAAAAGATAATCTTCTTTTACCTTAAACTGTAAAGAAAATGAAAATAATATTGAATGTAAACAAATGAGAACTAAAACTGGTTGGATCTGATGAGATTCATACTGCGTTAGAACCGAGTAAGGTTTGAACTTGCATCCAAACTCATTAATGATTGTATTTGAATATTTTTTAGATTCAATTTAATATATATAATGTTGATGGGTTAAGTAAGGATTAAACAAATTCCAAATTTGAAATGATTATTATCGTAATACTCTTCCATGTACAATGAATTTTTTGACAAATAGCAGTGGAAAAAAGTAAAATGTTGGAAGTGAATGATTAATTGTTTTGAAAAAAAAAATCCAATAACCTTTTTGAAACCTAACATGAAAGGGTGGCAAAATGGAATACAAGTTAAATCTAACATGAAATAAATGGATCCAGATTAATCTTAAATAGATTCATATCATAAACATATTGGTACAGAATTATGATATAAAATAATCATGTTATATTATGGGTTAACCTGCTAACCCACAAGTAATACATTTAAGATATTTAATTGATGAAATATTAAATGAATCATATTAAGCGAGTTAAGTCATATCTATTCGTATCCAGTAAGTCATATCTATTTTTGTTTATAATATCGTGTCATATTAATTCAATACGATTTGTTTATTAAATAAATTATATATACCATATTGTGTTGCCCATGTAATAATCATTTTATGTTTATGTTTTAATTTTTAACATGAATAATTAATCAAGGCATATTTGTATCGATCTATATACTACTATGTTACTATGTTTTAGCTTCGACATGACATGAACATAATAAAAAACATAAAATTGTCACCCCTATTTACACACCCGTATTTATGGAACGTAAGAATGCCAACTTCATTCAAGGTATTCACTTGATTCCACTTTACTTGGAGCAAGTAGGTCAAAAAATAGCCACAATATAGGTACATAAAAATCTTTGCGAGTATAGTATAATATTCATAATGATAAATTTTTTTGAGTTATTTTAATTTTTTAGATTACAAAATGAAAGGAAAACTTAAAAATATGGATTGTATCCAAAAATATAAGTTATATTTTGTTGATTTTTAGTATTCGAGAACACATTTAGTTGGTATTTTCGAAAACTGTTATTGAACTTGAAAATAGTAAAAACTAAAATCCATGAGTTTTAGGCATTTTGAGAAAGAAAGAATAAAAATCTGAATAACATCTAAGATGAATTCAAAGAAAACATTGCTCCGATGTTTTTCAGATTCATTCAGATTTTTAGGATCTTTTTGAAAAAGTATTTTTGAAAATAATCAAGCCAAATGCGTTTTTCATGCAATGAGTTGAATTTTTTGTTTTCGAAAATTTTTGTTTTCAAAAACATAAAATCCAACCCTTTTGTTTTCAAAAACAAAAAATCCAACCCAAATCGGCTACCGTTGGTCAACAATACATAGGAGAATAGGAGCGAAAGCATATCACTTTGGACCGGTTGTCTTCCTTGAACTTATAAAGAGGAGAATAGGTCTTCCTTGAACTTTGATCTGCCCTCAATGAGTCTGATACAACGCTTGGATTGATCTAAGATCTCTCCGAACCACACACTTCTCTTTTTATTATTATTTTTTTAATAGATGGAAGAGGACATAAACACGTTGAACCATTTCTTCCATGATAAAACGTTGTCCTCCTTAATGAGGACATTATTGTCGTTTCTTTCATGAAGAAACGTTACTCATGGAGAAACGTTTATGCCAACTCGATAAAACGTTGTCCTCCTTAATGAGGACGTTATTGTCGTTTCTTCAGAAACGTTACTCATTTAATTTAGAAACGTTTATGCCAACTCGCGAGTTATCCCTGCATTTATGGGAGCTGAATCTATTACCAAAAAAAATTACAACTCAATCTGCCACCAATCTTATGTCACATTATTATTCAAGCATTTTCAATCGCATATATGAAATGCTTAACATATGCGCGCATCTATCATGTATTCACAATCATACCAAAATATAATTGTTTGGCCAAAGAATGACATGTAGATCCTAATGTGAATAGCATATTTAGTCCAACTTCTCGTATCATACCTATCTGTTTCAGCCAACACTTTTTCGACAAGTCTCTTCAGGTTGTATCAATCATAACCCTTTATTGAAATGTAAGATAGATTAAGACGTCCCTTAGGGCTTCTTAGAAAGCTCATCTAGCCTTCAAAGAACTCATACAATGAGAAAGTAAGGATATTCTTGCTTACTTTCTTTACTTGTCGCATCTAACAAACATGGTTGACCCAATCTAACATTCCAAAAATGGACTCATAATAAGGCTTGTAGAAAATTTTGAGATTTTCATCTGAAAATGGATCGTTGATGAGTCGGGGAGGGAAGAAGATTAATTATTGTACGGTAGTAGTTGAGACTAGATACGAGACTCGGATCCCAGTTAATTATTGTATCCTTTGGAATATTTGGGAGCTAGAACTCCCGATCTAGGAAGAGAAGGGGAGCAATCAGAGACCAGATGTAGAGAGCTGCGGTGGCCCACCCAGTCACAATCCTGACCCACACGGAGGGCCACCCCACGTCAACAAGCTTACCACTTTTGCCAACTGAGGTGGACCAGCTAGTCAGAAGCATTGTCGAGTACATGCTAGCAAGAGAGAAAATGAGGTGGAAGAAGGAATATGAGTAGGAGACCGGCTTATCCTCATCCTTCTTCCTGTATTCCTGCTGCTCTACCTTGTCAAAGGCAAGCAAAGGCTTCTCAGAACCTACAACAAGTTGAACAAAGGAAACTTCAAACACGTCAAAAGCCATCAAAACAGGAAGATCCGATTTCTGAAGTAGGTTAAATCAAAGACTGAATACTGACTGGCACGTGGTGAGCTTGGCGGTGAGAGAACAGTTGCTGAAGAACCAGCATGAACTGCGGAATAGACAACATAGAGGATAGTGGTCGGCAATCCCAGAACAAGACTTCCAGTTGAAACAGCTTTTGAGTGATTATGGAGACCATTGCACTCATAATCCCTTGGTTCAATAGATAACCCAATGTAGCAGAGGTAAGTGCAGTAGAGAGAGATAACTGATGCTGGCAATAAGCTGCCATTTACTTGATTGCATCAGTAGAAAAAATTGTCTCAGATAAGGGCCACTTGTCCATGTGAATGAAACATTAACTACACATGCTTGTCCTATGCCACCAAAAGGCAAAGACTTGCAGCATTACAACAACACGATCAACATAACTAGGATGGAGAGTCACTTAGCAGTACAACACCCTTAATACGCATCTTAAAGAAGTAAAAAATAGAATGACTCATTGGGAAAATACCTAATTGTTCATACCATAAGTTGCTTTGCTTCTTCAATCAACTAATTCACAATTACAAGAATAGAGATTTTGTTCTACCAAACGGATAACTGTTGAGAATTGCTTATTTTGGCCCCCTAATTCAAGCAATCTAGTACGACCACCCCTACTTCTATGAAAAAAAAGGTTTCATGGAGAAACAAAGGAAAAGAGAGAAGATCCTATAAGAAAAAGTCCATCTCTTTTATCTAATTAAGTAAAGAGTCTCATTATACTTTAAGGAATGATATGATTTTTAGATAATTATTATAGCTGGTGCCTAAAGTGAAGCTCATTAGAAAACAAGACTATCCATCACTAGAAACCCATTAGAAAACAAAAGCTTCACCTCTTTTAACCCAATTTTCACCGGGCCACCTTTTTCAACAGTAAACACCTAATTAAGAAAGTTGACACGATAATATAACTAAAATTGATTGAATCACCAAAAAAAAATGACTTTGGACTGGTGTAAAATGAGGTTGAAGAAGCATGAATGGGAGGTGACGCAAGACACAGGATCTCAACCTGGACAACACAAAGATGGAGGAAGATGCCACCAATTAATGTGGCTAGCTGAAGCAACGTGGACAGCCACAGCCAAAAAGCCGATAACATGATGAACACCAATTACCAGATGCAGCTATAATCATGTCACTTAGAATTCCATGAAACCAAATCGGTGGCAACGCAGCTAGCAACAACAGGCAAGGAGATCAACTACCCCATAAGACTGAATATTAAGAATATGTTCAACATTGCCGTCACTTTTTTTTTAAAAAAATAAAAATTAAAATTCTGTTTTATTTTTCTTCTTTTCTTTTAATATTTCTGACAACAAAAACATGTTTAATAGCTATTGTTATTTTTTATTGTTTACAATTCCTCGCACCATTGTCTCCTCTATCTTGAGTTCACCCATGGGTCATTGCTCTCTTATGCCTCCTTACAGAAAGGGCCATAGTTCATCCCAAAAATAAATAAATAAATAAAGACCTCTACCTACCGGAATGCTTCCTTCCCTCCTTCCCTGTTCCCAAAATGACTCTATCCCCAAAATCAGATTATATAACTAGAATAAGATCTTTGTCCCCAAAATCAGTTCGCATGGAATGGATGACTTACCGGACCTTAAACAGACAATGCATTGGCATGTCAATATGCTTAACCTCCACCAATGAAGAAGGGCAGACTTGGGAAGAATGGCAAAGAGGCTGCAAAGGATAGAGAAGAGGCAGAATGGAAGCAAATCATGAAGGTTGGATATGAGTGGCTTCGGTTTCCAAATAGTTAAGTTTTTAAAAAGTAAAAGTTAAAAAATCCACGTCTACTTTTTTCATAGATAATAAAAGTTACTTTTAAAAAT
Source organism: Calamus simplicifolius (assembly GCA_900491605.1). NCBI lineage: Eukaryota > Viridiplantae > Streptophyta > Magnoliopsida > Arecales > Arecaceae > Calamus > Calamus simplicifolius. Next base: position 187,851 of record UESW01003912.1, on the reverse strand, counting down.
AAAAATAAAAACAATGTAATCAAACATATTTTTTTACATCAGATATTATGTGTTTTTTTAAAATAAAAAAAGAAATAAAAGCTATACCAAAGAGGCCCTAAATTTATCAGTTAAGCTTTTAAAAGAGGCATCTAAAATGCTTCTTACTTCTAGGGAAGTCCTGTTAACTAAAGCCCACAATTTCTATATTTACAAAGAAAAAATCAGTAGTTACTAGAGTACAGAAATGAAAGGCCAGGTTAAAGTCTCAAGCAAACTAATATATGATGTCACTATTTTCAAAGCTCATCGGTTATTATCAGTCAAAACTTTAGAATAGTTTACCCTCCAACAGAAATTGTATGAAAGAAATAGACACTGCCCTTCAACCTTTCAAATATTTTTCAGGTAACAGTAGCCGTGACTGTCACAATAGTTTGCTCTTCAACACATGTTGCTTGAAAGAAACCGCCATTCATAGCCAAGTTAACCCTTTGGAGAAGAATATATGATACATGTTTATATAAATTAAAGCCAAAAAGAAAACTTCCTTCTCCAGTGGGTTGGGATAAAGTTAATTCCTTTCCAATATGAAATCCCTTCTTCGTTTCCTCTCATCAAGCCTATCAAGAAACTTCAAATATATTAGTAAAGAAAAATTCGCATTAAAGCTCTTATATCGCACAACCATCATGAATGATGCTTTTAAGCTGGTCAGAACTAAAATGCACCCCAAACAAAAATGTTTTCACAAGCATAAAATAGACCATGTTGATATTCTAAAAAAACACACATATTGTTGATATGAAAGCAGTTCCCAGCAGAACCACACATTCCCAGTGCTGAAATGTAATCACAATAGACCGCACATCACTACAAATATTATACAACTTATGAAATGCAACAATACTCATCAGATATCATATATTGTCTTAAAAGCATAGATATCAGACTAGCAGCTACATCAGTATTTCCAAGAATGCAAATGTTTCCACGTCACTTTTAGATGCTAAGACATATTATACGAATTTTTCACAACATAAATACGACAACAAGCATGTTAATTAATGGAATTCTATTAAAAGAAGTCAGAAAGATGTCCCAGTTTCTCCCAGCCTGTTAAGTTCTCTATATTTGACATTTTTGACAGAATTTCACTGGTTAGTCTTGCTGAATAGCTAAACTGCATGATCTTTCCAATGCTATAACTTACAATTTTGGTTAAATATTTTGGACTCCATGAATATTTTATGCTAAGCATAAGGTGTCCATGTTATGCAATCAATTAAATATGGTTTATAAGATGTACATCAGATAACATAGATCATACTCCATGTTGAGTACAAATCAAGAATAATAAAAAAAATACCAAGAAGACCTTTCCTAATTAAAAAAAAAAAAGAAACAAAAACTGGAGTTAGTAGGCATGATGTTGAACTGTGCTGGGAGTCAGTACTGATGTGGCAAGTTACATGCCAAACATCATGGACCTGAATGCCAAATCTTGAATACCAAATCTTGAAACCCTGACTACAACCATAAGAGAAATATTACTCCTAGTCTATCACCAGTTAGTGCAGATAAGAAAGTGGCGAAAGGACAGCAAATGTACAGAAACTTGCTTCACTGATGTGCTATGTAGTGGCAGCACCAAGCTGTCAACTTATTACCACAACCAAAAACGCTATTCTGTTGACACACACACACACACATTTCTGTGCAAAAATAAAAACTACACCGCCTAAAATTAGTATGACTTACATGTACATGATAATGACAACCACTAAAAACACACCTTGACAAGTAAATACGCATACACGCAGCTTCTACTGACGTTCAGTTTCAGAGTCATTTTCTTTGAACTCCATTTCAGCCAGAGCTTGCTCAGCATCATTGTCATATTCAGGATCAAATTCCTGCCTCTTGGGATTAAAGCCACTTAACTCAGTCATAGAAGGCCCTTCATCTCCTGAATATTTAGGCTTTTTCACCCCAATACTTCTATCCACGTGAGGATCTGCCAATGAAAATTTATCAATATATAACTTCAAAATTGTAGATGCAGAATATAGAGGGGATGTAAGCATTGCAATAATAATCAAAACAGTGCTTACCATTCAACAATTATTTAAGTGCTCGCATTTCAATAAATTGCTACTCAGACAAGCAGCATACTAATGTTCAGAAGAATGTCCACATAACTGTCCTTAAAAATAAGATTGTGTTGTAGTCTGGAAGAATACCATCAGGATGTTGAAACTTCAAAACAAATTTTCATAGATGTTGAAGATGATTATTAAGGCAAGACCAAGAATAAGAAAAAGAAAACAAGACGGTAGCAGATAGAATATCAAGAAAATTAATTTTTGAACTGAGAGGGAGGCAGGAATTTCTTCTACTGGAAACAGAAAAGTCTGGACCTAGCTCTCCTGGGATTCCATATTTCAAATATATATATATATATATATATATATATATTTGCATAGTTTTATCGAAACAATTAGCATATTAAAAAAAAGGAAAAAAAAAGGTGCAGTAAAAAATTTTGAAAAGAACAAAATTTCATATGTAATGAATGCAGTTGCATCTATTGTAGTTTATTGCAGTACATCATTTACTTACTGATGTAACTTTATGAAGAAGAATAAGAGGCCCAACATTCTGGTTATGGTTTATCTTCCTCTACTATCTCATCGAGATGGTAAAAATGGACTGTGCTGCTTGTATCAAGTCAAGAATTCAAACCAGAAAGGAAAAGGGCAAAAGTTCCATGGTTTTGCAGTCTGTCATTTTAGAGGGAAATACTAATGATAAGAAAAAGACAATTCCAGGTCCACAGCATTTCGTGCAAAATGGTAGAAGTAGGGCAGCGGCAGTCACTGCTGAGTGCATTAGGAGTCGGTGGCAGGAATATAATTGTATGGTGTGGAAGATGGAGCAACAATTCAAGTCCTTGCAGAAGGTTTTTCAATTGGTAAAAACCTGTATGTGGGACGGATTTTTGAAAAGAAATGCAGTTCAGTTTACAGCCACATTTGGTGGGTAACTATTAGCTTACTAGAATGATCTATATAAGAGGGATTGGGGTGGTTCAAAATAGACTTGGGTTGCCGAAGATGGTGGAAAGACAAGGAGATAGGGAGCATGCATGATCTCGTGAGCCCTCTGCACGCTACTTTTCCTAGCCTCTTGCCCAGATCTTCATAGAATTTTGTGGAACCAAAAAGTCAAAGAAGTTAAGTATATGTTAGACTGACGGCCAACAGGCCAATCTTTCATAAGCAAAGAGGACAATATCTATAACCACCAAGCCTAATCTGTATTATGGGTGATCAGCTTTATAAATCCTCATTCACCAAGAAGTTCCTACATAGCTAACTGGGGATTGTAAGAAAAGTACCTGTGGACTTCAATTGATGGTGATTTCTAATGTGAGAGACAATTTGATTTTAAACCCAAAAGTCTAATGAAAATTTTCAACTTCTAAGCTTCAAAACACCATTGTTTTAATTTATTTTTGTTTTATTATTTTTTTATCTTCATTCTAGTTTTTACTAGTTGTTTAGGACAGACTCAAAACTGTCCCTGTACGACAGCAACTTGGCCCAAGACCAGGATAGGCATCAGTATCAGGATCTAAACCCTTGTTGCTTCCTTATGAGATGTCAAGTAGAACAACAAAATGAAAGATAGGATTGTCAGAATAGATGATATAAACCCTCTCATTGGTCAAGATACAAAGATACTGAGACTAGGTGACAGAAGTTTAAAAATGACCAAGGTTTTTCTATTTTACTACAGAGATATTGCCAAAATGTAAGGATGCTAAATGCAGAAGTACTTGAAATTCAAGAATACATTACATATCGCATGTGTGCCATGATATCTTGAAGAATTTCACTCTTATAACATCTAAAAGTCCTAACAAAAGGGTGTTCTCACTCAATGAAAATTAATTAAAATGTAATCCTCAGAAAATATGAATACACAGGCCATAAGATTATGATGGTTTGTCTGTCATAGTAACTTTAAAAGATGCATTCTTTTTGTGATATATGTTAGGAAATATGAGAAAGAGAGAGCACATGCAATAATTCAATGACAAGTCCTCTGATTAGCCACTCACAAAGTTGTTGGATGCCTACACCTCATGCCAACATAAGCTTAACATTGTATATGAAGTGGCAAGCAGTGTCACGCCACATCATCTAGTGCTTAAAGTTTCAGCTTTTAGAAACCTCAAAATGTTAGCAGTGGTAAATGAAGTAACTTTGATATTAAATGGGAGAGTTAATGACTATGCTATGGCCTTGAACCATTCAAGCAGACAGTGCATGGTCAAGGAAAATGGATGTCTATAAACCAAACAGAATCAACAATAAAACGGTTAAATGGAAACACAAAAAAGCAATGATGGGGAATCAATAGGTGTCCATATTATTTATTGTTATAATCAAGCAAGCCATCATAGTCTCAGCTCTTATTGAAGATGAGGGAGTTACTTGAATAAATAAAATTCTTTCTGATGATAAAAGAAATTAGGGGCTCTGAACAGCCTGCACTTACTATATGGAAATGCTAAAGAAAAAATTGAATGTCAAAATATATGTTATCATGGTATCTTAAGTTGATGTTCAACCTTCTAGTTTAGTTCCATCAGAGCCATCCTTGAGTTGTCCCATGTTCGAAGCCTTCTTACTTGCACCTGCAGTCAATCATCTATGTCATTACAGATGACATCACCAGACTTAGATTATGCAATAGAGCCATTGTATCAGATGCAAAACATATCAAATGTCGCTATACAAATATTTCCCACATTAAATTAATAATGTGAAAAAAATAACAATAATTAAATTCACATAAGAAGATAAATGCCAATATTACCAGAAGCTAAGCGTGAAGGTGATCTCCCAGCCACAGTTTCTCCACTTACATCTTCAATCCTACCATGCATAAACAAAAGAAAAATACCAGTGAAAAGATCTTGTCAAAAGAAGAGAAAAATGCAATAATGGCAGACAACACGCTTGACCCTTGAAGGTGAGAACGGGGAGTCTTCTTTTGGTGCAACATCCCCAAGCACTGAAACCCCTGCCAGAATAAATGGTACCAAACATTTGGTGAGACTTTAGCAAAATTTTCAAGGCCAAACACTTTATCAATAGGTTGCAGATCTCCATCAGAAGAGTAAGCTTTCAAAAGATTCCTGGTTTGATGCCCCCACAACTACGAACAAGAATCCCAAAACTGTCCCCACACTACATTTTATAAGACTGGTTTGAGGTAATGACTATTGTAGAAAACCTACTTAGAGAAACAACACTATTTACTAATTTTCCAACAAAAAATTCACAAGTAGCAAGCTTGGTTATATTATGAATGACACAGTTGCTAGAAGAAAATGCATCAATATGTATGAAGCATGGTTTTAAATCTTGTGAACAAACATCCAAGCTTTTTCATAGAATGGGATGTGCCACCATCTCACCACGTTTCAACAATTGGGACAAGGATGTCCCACGATACACCAATTAGGATGCTGGGACAATAGTAGGACGACTTCATCTTAATACTGGAGAAGGTAATCCATCCCACCATCCCACAGGATGTCCCACCATAATTTGAAACTATGGCACAAAGAACTACAGCTAGGGGTTTGTGAATAGCGTGCATGCTTGTGTGTGCGTAACAAAAAAATAATATTTTTTGAGGAAAGAAAAAAATTAAAAGGCTATCACATCAGTCTAACAAAAAAAATAATATTAAAAGAATGTTTATGGCAGTGTTGTTAAAGGCTGTCAACTCGACACCTAGGCAAATCAGCCAGGTTGCCTAGGCCAAAGAGAAACAACACTATAAAAAGAATAAATATTCTAAGTTTCAAGAGAATTTAGTTACCAATTTTCCATCACACAATTCACAAGTAGCCAGCTCAGTTATATGCCCAACACAAAGTTGTTAGAAGAAAGCGCACCAATATGCATGAAGAACTACAGTTGGGGTTTGTAGATGGCATGTATGTATAACAAGAATAAAGTCAGAAAATATTTTATGGCAGCATTGTTAAAGGCGGTCATCGATGCCTAGGCACCAAATTGAACCAAGCTGCCTAGGCCAAGCCTACTTAAAGATTTGCTAAGTTGGTTTGTTTTTCCCTTTTCTTCCTTATTTGAACCCCTCAAGGGACCTTTGGGAGGGTAATGGATGCTACCACCAACCGACCAACTGCTAATAAGCTGGTCAATCGCTACTATTGGATCATCCAATGACAATGGATAGCAGCAATGATGGCGTTCACCTTGCACTAGCACCAAGAACATATAAATCAATTTATTTTTCTCTTCCTTGCTGGGTTCCATTCTTCCTTCTTTAAACCAATCTTCAACATCTTCTTTTCCTACTTCCTTTGATTTTCTTTTCTCCTTTTCTTTTACTATTGCTTCTTTCATTCGTCCATGCTTCCCCTGCTTTTCATGTTTTTGCCTTGGACCAATCTTCCACATCTTCTTCTTCTTTTCTTTCTTTCTTTGATTCTCCTTCATCCTTTCTGCTACTATAGAAATCCTTCAGCATCTTTTCTTTTTTTCGTTTTTTTTTTGTTTCTTCCTTCGCTTTTCCTTGCTGGATGTTGGCAACCTGACTTGGCCTTGTAACTTGTTAGTTGTTGCAGTAGTCACAATTCTATGAGTGCTCTCCTTCTTGTGGATTCAGATCATGGGACTTTTTAAGTGTAATAAAGTTTTTATGATGTCATACATTGTGAAAAAGGGTGCTATACAATATAATCATATACTAATTTATGTATATTATTAAAAGCATTCATGATTAAAACTGAGTAGTAACATTCTCCTCATAGATTTTGATCATTGGACCTTTAGTGTTAAAAAAGGATTGATGATGCCATGCATTGTGAAAAAGAGTGCACATACAATATATTCATATACCAATTTATGTTTATTATTAAAGCATTCGTAATTAAGACATTGAATGCTTACCACCCCAAGCAACTGCTTTGGTGCCTACGCACTCAACTCAACTCAACTCAACTCATCTAAGCCTTTTCCCAACCACATGGGGTCGGCTACATGAATCTGCTTCCTCCACTCTCCTGAATAGAATAGAGTGAAGGAAGTAGATTCATGTAGCCGACCCCATGTAGTTGGAAAAAGGCTTAGATGAGTTGAGTTGAGTATTATATTTTCTTACAGATCCGTTCAATAATTATATAAGATATTCTATATTATATTTATGATATTTATATGATTCTGATTATTTTTTATGAGTTGAGTATTATATTTTCTTACATATCTGTTCAATAATTATATAAGATGTTCTATATTATATTTATGATATTTATATGATTCTGATTATTTTTTAAAAAACCTATATTCTAACACTCTTATCATTTCAAAAAGAAATCCATCTCTCCTCTAATGTCTCCATTCCACCACCTCCACAGCTTCACCCCTGGTTTCCCCACCTCCACAACTTCACCCCTTGTTTCCTCACATCCACTCCCCACTCCATATCTCTCTCTCCCCCACCCTCCCCCCTTCCCCACCTCACCTTGGCATGCTCCCCTCCCATTATATTCTTCAATACAGCACTAGAACCATTTACCAACACCTCACTCACCTCAGTGACATCAGTGGAAACTTCATGTCTCACCACCACTCTTCCACCCCACCCAACCCCTCTCTCTCCCCTCCCTTCAGTTGCTACCAATGCTGGATTGACCATGCACTGATGATTAGGATGCCAAAAATGAGCAAGAGCCGGTCAAGCCAGGTTCAGTAGAAATGCTTAGGCCTAAGAATCAGCCAGTCTAAGCTGCGAGTAAATAATTCATCCTTAATATTGAGCTTAGGCCCAGACTAGACCCAACCCATCCTGATAAATGCTAGGTCCAGCATCATCAGAGACAAGCTAAATTAAGGATTGACTATAATTAATAACTAAGAGATTTTAGGCTCTTCTAAATTCCCAGGGTTCTATTTCTTTAAAATTTAAACAAGCAAAAAAAATTATGTTTCCATAATTAAACAGTTAAGATAGTTCAATATGTTCTACCACATCCATTGATGATCATAAGGCCCACCATGTCATAGGATCAAATAGAACTCAATTCTTTGGCATGCCACTACAACCTACAAGCATATATAACATCCATTGTTTCACTGGTCCAATTTTGAAGCAATGGTGCCAACAAAATGGTGAAATTTGTAGATTGTCTCATTCAGTTTCTTGCAGATTAAGGCAATTGATGTGTCATTGAAACAGAATTAAATCACTGGGTTAATTTTTCAGTTATATGTTATTTTCACTTGTTGGCATATGTGCCAATAGGCAAACTTACTGATGACCTGCAATGATGACTTGATGTATGTTGAGGTCTCAATGCAACCTTAGCACTTCGACATCTTAAAACCCTTAGTTTTTTCTCCTTAATACCAGTCACTGCTTAAAGCATGCCATAAATCCATGGCTTTATTACAAAGAAAGCAAATTTCATAGACAGGCTGCTTAAAGTACTACAGAAACCAAAATAATGATTGGCCTTGCAGAATCTAACAAGTACTGTTCGACATGCACAATTTATAGATGTGGACTTCTTTCATGTGCTTTATAAATAATATAGGAATTATGTCAAAAAATATGTTCCTTAATAAGTGAATGTAAAAGGGACCGAATTCAAAAAATAGTGACTAACCTTTCTTGCCCTCGCCTTGAACTTTAGCCATAGCAAGAAGTTCCTTTCTGTTCTTACCGTTAACACGAGACATATCCTGTGAAATATGTGGTGACAAGCAAAGTCAGAAGATTCATGATCCGAAAATGAAAAAGGAGTATGAGCAAGAAAGAAGTATTAATGTAAAGCTGTAGTACCGGAAGAGGATAGCAAGGCGAGTTCATGTATGCTGTTGTATAATGCTCAATACACTGAGCCTTACTCTTGGTACCAACATGCTCAGCAACTTCAGCCCAGTTCCCCAGTCCATACATTTCAATTCCCTAAAGATAGATGAAATAGATCTAGAGTAGTTTCAAAGTTACATTTAAAATGCCAAGGGCTCAGCAGAATTACAGAGTTAATGTGACTGTGAGTACCTCTAGAAGTAGTATTTCCTCATCTGCATTCCAATCTGGACAAATAAGGGGGAAAGACAAGTTGTCCTGTTGGAAGATTCATTTCAGTAACAAAACAAGGACTATACACACACACACACACACACACACACACAGCTTTGACACAGGAGAAGCATCAAAAAGAAATGTTTGGGCCAAATAAGTTGAAATACTTCTTTATGGTAAGAAATAACAGGCCCTACAGCAAATGTTATTTGCAGAATACAAATATTAAATTTATACAATAAGATCTGGGGGATTATTTAACTAAAAGAAAGAATCATACAGGGTTGCTAAAACAAGCCAAACTGAAGCAAAAAACCAAGCATTACAACATTGACTGGATCATAGTCAAAGAGGATGCATATCAATAACCAAGAGGCAACACAGAGTAGTTAAGTATTTGTTTCTGGTTTCACAACCAATATTGGAATACCTTCATAGAAAAAAGACAGGTATAAAAATATGACTACAACAGCAGAGTAGTTGGCATTTCAAGAATGAGTAAAATCTCAAATAGTTGCAACACGACTGCTGTGAATTATGGAGCACCACAAAACTAAGAGATAAAGATGTTAGGCCATGTTTGGTTCCCAGAATAAGGTCTCGAATGGAATCAGGATTCCTTATCTTAGTTGATTCCCACATTGTGTAAGCCAGACAAGCATTGGAATGCAATTTCGTTTGGAATACATATTCCACCAAATAAAGGAATCGTGACTCCTTGAGTAACTGGGTGGAATCATGATTCCATTCTAGCAAGAAAAGGAAAAAGAACATGCAAGTACTAAAATTTTCCATGCAAGAAACTTCCTGTTTAAACCCCACCCATCATGTGCATCTTCTTTCATCTATCTCCATCCCTCCAATTTGCTACTTCTACCTCTCCTGCTGGTTAAGGAATCCCAGGCATATCTCTCATTGCCCATTACAGTGGTATGGCATCAATTCATAACCCTCTTTCTAATAACACTAGCATTGACATTTGAAGCGATAGATCAATCGCAAGATAGGTAGATTGAACTGGTTAATATCATATTTGGAGGCCCAATTTCTTTCTACTAATTGCTTGATGAAAGGAGCTTATGCAGACATCCATATGTGTAGCCTATGTTTTAAAAAAGCAGATCTCATGCACCAGCGAATATAATGTCAACTTCTTGCATTATAGAGGGTTTGAGTGCATTAAGTTGTTCAGCATCTTTAGAGATCATAAATGTTATTAATCACACAAGATTTGATGAGACACAACATTTAACTATACCATAAAAATCTTGCTAGCCAAGTTCCTACAGATTCAAAGAGATCAGGAAATCATACTTATCTAACTTAGCAATAAAAGATATAGAACAGCAAAGGAGGCAAAAACAACGGCATACAGTTTTTTGATCATCCTTCATGTATACCAGAGAACTTATCTGCAGGATTTTTATTGATAGGATTTTTTTGATATTCGTCATGAACTATCATTGGGTCATATTGTCAAGGCGATCAATATGATATCTTTACTCTGATTATAGAATATTGACTAGGATGCTTTCTCCAAGGAAACAGAAGCCTTGTGACCTAATAGCTTTTAATGCATCGATGTAATGTTAATGGACAGAAAACCTTAGGAAATTAGTTGTTTTGAATATTTTGATGCTCTATATTCCTAGGATGCGTCAATGTAATGTTGATGGATGGAAAACCTTAGGAAATTGGTTGTTTTGAATATTTTGATGCTTTATATTTCCAGGATACTTCTTGTCAAGGTCTAAGCAGACAGCTCCTGTCATTTCTTGTTCACTGTCTCTCTTGTACTCCCATTCATTACCTCAATAGATATCACAGGTGCGCTTGACGTGACTACACTATAAGGTCACAAGTATTAGGTGCATGAGACTTCAAAAGCATAACGCTGTACAAAATTGATGTGAACCTCACATGACACTGGAATTGAGCATATATTAAAGGGAAGAGCAACAATAATTGAAAAACAGGCCTACTTTAAAATGTAAACCTTAATATTTATAAAAAGAGCAAAGATTGCATAAGACCACGAATAACAATCACCAATACTTTTTTGTACCAAAAAAGCTCCAATATTTTTTATCTCCAAAAAATTAATTTGTATGACTGCTGCAACATGTAAGAGGAAAAGAATAGTTACAGGAAACTTTAGCCTAACTGAGCATATCTAGATTAATCATGAAAGCTCAATAGAACCTAAAGTTAACATATCTAGATTACAAGAGATGATAAGTTGTGTGACAGGGAAACAAGTTCTATTGAGTTTTCCTTTGACCAAACATCTTTCACATAACTGCAATGTGCTAAATCTTTTTTTTTGGTTTTATTCTTATTTTGCTTCCTTACAAAGAGCAAACTTGCTGTTCCATCATACAGAGGAACCCTGTCTATAAATGAAAGTTAAATTGCTTCAGAATCTTCTACAAGCATGGATAACAAATCTTCATGGCCCATTTCTTGATAAATGCTTATGACTCTTGATGCGATATACGTATTTCCATTGCTCAATTTGCTGGAACAATTAATCACTTGAATCATGTGTAAGGAAAACATTTTGGATCACATCACTTCTCTGACTGATAGAAACATAAAGTAAAACTCATAGTATGTGATATATATGAGACACATCTGCAGCAACTATGCTGCACCATATGTCTTCCACGTGCTTTATCCATAAACTTAGGAGATAAGATGACACTTAGCAGATAATATCTGATTGGCCTCTTTGATGGAAGGAACTCAATGAAGCCTCTCTTAATTTCCATTTCTAAGCTTAAAATTTTAACACAATCCATCAATTATAATATTTTCTCAGAATACCTTAAGGCCTATCTATGTTGTACTCCAAAATCAGTATCTGAAGTACTTCTAATATAATATGCAGCTCAGATACATCATTCCCGCATCAACCAATCACGAAACATTTCTATTTTAACATATCTAGCATGAGTACAAGCAAGTAGTCACACAAACATTAACAAGCTTGTGAAAGATGCATGTAAAAAAACCATGGGCTCCTTAGATCAAAGTATTTTGGAGTTATAGTAATAACATATCTGAAATTAAAATGATGTATCTCAAACACCATGCTTCTCAAATCAAACTGAAGATGTATGCAACTTGTATTATTTGCAGCTAGAACTTACAGACCATATTAATAACCAATAACATTAAAAAATATATATAATACAGAGATGGAAATAATGGACTCATATAACTTAAATTAACCACAAACTATGTAAATACAGACATATATCCACATAGGCAGGCGCGCGGGTGCACGCACACACAAACACATCTACGTAGGGATGGAAGCGTGCATCGGCCAGTCCAAGGCTCATCGGGCCAAGCTGGCTTCAGTTCGGGCCATGGGCTGGGTTTCTATATATTTGGCTTAGGATTGGGCTTAAAACTGAAATCTGTATCAATTTTAGGCTGGGCTCAGATAGAGCATTGGCCTAGCCCAGGCACAACCCAAACCCAAGCCTGAATCAAGCTTGATAGATGAGCCTAAATAGGCTCGAAGTGGTCAATGAACAATGATCAATTTTTGCATAATGTTTTTTCTGTTTTATAAGCTGTCAATTCACAAATCAAACATGAAAGCCATAAGGTGTCAATTTGTATGTAGGACAATTGCTTTTTATCATATTGTACTACAATACTGTACAATGAAAACAAGTAAAGGCAGCCCTTTAATAGTATGAAAGCATCAATTTCCCATCAGCAATCAAGCCCATTCAGGCTGGCCCATTGTTTTGGCCCAAATGGGCTAATTTGGGTTGGCCCAATAGTTTTCAGGCCATGCTCAAGCCTAAGTTCTGGATTAATTTTCAGGACCTAACTTGGCTCGAAACCCAAAAAAAATTTGGGTTGGTTTTTGTTGGGTTGGGCTCAAGCAAGGGTGGGGGGCCCAGCCCTCCCCACATCCAACTCTACATCTACATGATGCAATTGCAGTAGAGGACTATCATGCAGTTGAACAAAGGAAGGGCACAATGTATCTCAAAGGCAATTTACACAAATGGAGAATCCCCATCATTCAATCATGGTGTCAAACAGGCCTACTTGGGCCATGTCTGCTGGATTGATGAAATTATGGAAAATCTCAACACAATAATCTCATTGAAAGGGCCAGATTTTCTTGCTGTTAAGAGTTCTCTTTGACGAGTTGTGCGACTTGGGTTGTTAATTTTGGGAAATAAAAAGGGGCCAGTTATTATTCAGGTCACGATAGGACGAAAAGTGCTATGACAACTATAGCCTACTTCGGAGTTCAAGGTGTTCATAAGTGGCAAATGGAATATAGATTAGAGCCTATTCTTTTTGTTTCTCATTCGTGTCAAATAAGATTGATGATAAAGGGTTGGTTGCTAATTGCTTTTGAAGATTTGAGTTCTATTTAGGGGTTGGTTGCTGATTTCTTTAGGAGATATACTTTTGATTTTGTATTGCTACATCACTTACAATTGAAGCCACTTAAAGACTGTCAAACGGCCCTGGCCAATAGAGGAGGCATGATAAGTTAGTTAGCTTGGTGAAAGGAAAGAATGATAAAGACCAAGGTTTGACCATTGCTTTGCTTCAAATCCATCCTTTATTCCACTCTGTAAGTCTTATTGCTTCTCCATTTCTCTGCACCTTTCACCATATACTGGATTTACTATCTAAATTAATTAAGAAGGATTTAGTACATGGTTTGCCAAAACTTGTTTTTGAAAAAGATAAAATTTGTAATGCTTATCAATTTGGAAAACAAACCCGAGTTTCTTTTAAATCAAAGAATTTAGTTTCAACCACTAGACCTTTGGAGCTCTTGCACATGGATTTATTCGGTCCTACAAGAACAACTAGTCTAGGAGGAAAAAGATACGGTTTTATTGTTATTGATGATTTCTCTCGCTTTACATAGGTTTTATTTCTATCTAGTAAAGACGAAGCGTTTTCAGCATTTCAAAAATTATTCAAAAGAATTACAAACGAAAATAATTCTTCTGTTTTGTCGATACGAAGTGATCATGGAAAAGAATTTGAAAACAAATCTTTTGAAGAATTTTGTAATGAAAATGGAATTGAACATAATTTTTCTGCACCAAGAACACCATAACAAAATGGAGTAGTTGAAAGAAAGAATAGAACATTAGAGGAAATGGCGCGTACCATGTTGTGTGAAAGCAATCTTCCAAAATATTTTTGGGCAGAAGCTATTAACACTGCATGTTATGTTTTAAATCGTGCATTAATCAGATCTGTTTTGAAAAAGACTCCATATGAACTTTGGAAAGGAAGAAAACCTAATATAAGTTACTTTCATGTTTTTGGATGCCGATGTTTTGTATTAAATAATGGAAAATTAAACCTTGATACAGGAAAGTTCGGTCGCCTTGCAAGTAGTATCTTCGTGCAAAATTTCATTGGTAAGAGAGTACTTCATTTAATTTGCTTTGAATATTTTTTATTAGCTTGGGAGTTAACTGGTTAGCTAACTTGTTATTCCATTTAGCTAGCTGGCACACCTCTCGCTAGCTGATACATTGTCTCAGTGCTTGGCCAAACGATCTTGTATTTTAGCTAGCTGGTTAGGTAGCTTGTTAGCTAGCTGAAGTTTCTTCAGCTAACTAAAATGCTTGTCACAGTGCTTGGCCGAACGCTCTATAAATTTAGCTAGCTAGTTGGTTAACTTGTTAGCTAACTGGAATTCGTTTTAGCTAACTCCAGTTGCTTGTAAACTCTCCTGGCCGAACAGTCTTAAATTTTAGCTAACTATGGAGCTAGCTGCCAAACCTTCTGGCTAGCTGACGTTTCTTTTAGTCAACTGCTTAGCTAACTATTTTATCTTGGAGCTAACTGCTTAGCTAACTATTTTTCACAGAAAACGTTGAAGGGGGATTCAAATTTTAGTTAACTGGAGAGCTAGCTGCCTGTTGGCTAGTTAGCTGGAGAGTTAGCTACCTTATTCTGACGTATGACTGCCTTTTCGCTCAGTTAGCTGGAGAGCTAACTAAGCCGGACCATTCCTACATTACTTTTTGTTTTAGTTAGCTAGTGAGCTAACTGACTATCATTTAGCTAGCTATTGAGCTAGCTCCTCTTCTCCTGCAACTTCTGCAACCGTGAGCCTTAATTTTCTAGTTAGCTGGGAAGCTAACTACCAATGCATGAACCCTTTACTTTGCCGTTTTATATTGCCTGTTAGTTAGCTGAAGTTTGCTTAGTTAGCTGCCTAGCTAACTAAGTGGTCTGCTTGGCCGTTGTTTTTGCCTATTAGTTAGCTGAAGAGCTAACTAGCAATCTTTCTAGTTAACTAAAGTGCTACCTCTGGACGATTTATTTGTCGTGACCTCTCTTGTTAGCTAGCTGACTAGCTAGCTGAGGTTACTTACTTATCTCTTCACCGAATGCATTGATGTCTTCAGCTACCTGGAGTTATTTTTTCAGTCAATTGCCGCTTGAGTTCTTAAGCTGCTCTTTCTCTCTTACTCTCTCTCTATTGCTATTTTAAGCTACATTTAACTTTTAGATTTTTGAATCTTTGCAGTGCTCTTCCTTCCTCAAATGGAGATCAGCATTCAATGCTTAAGGGAAACATTTATAACGGTTATATTTTCTTCCCGTTTTTATTTCCATTTGTTCCTAATGTATCTAACGGATCTTTTCTTGTTTGATGATTATAAAAAGGTGGGATTTGAAGCACACCATAACGATTCTGAAAAAGAGTTTTTTTAAAGAGAAAGAAAATCCAAGAAAAGAGCTTATATTGCATATTGTTGAGTGGTTGTTGCTGTGCATTCAAGTTCATTCATTGCTCCAAAAAAAAGTCGTCCAGATCTTTGAAGCTTTTCAAGCAATTAAGGCTTCAGCTACTTCGACCTCGTTCATTTACTGCTGAGTTTATTGCTTCAAAAAAATTTGTAAAGTATATTCTGAATATTTGCTCATTGTGGGAGCTTCTCTTTATCATTCCTTGATCGTTTTTGTAAAAGGGTTAGTGTTAACCCTGATTATTTTGGGCTTCCTTGTGCCTTGAAACAAAAGGACTAGCCTAGGTTTGGCTAGGGGATTTGGCTTCCTTGTGCCGTGAAACAAGAGGACTAGCCTGGTGTAGCTATGGGTTTTTGGCTACCTTATGTCGTATAAACAAGAGGACTAGCCTGGTTTGGCTAGAGGTTGTAATCATTGTGATACGATTAGGGAAATTCCCAAAGGTTTTGGGGAGTGGATGTAGGTGTTGAGTTTGGCACCGAACCACTATAAACTTCTGTGTGTTTGTGGTTGTTTGATTCTCTACTGTTATCATTCTGTGCACTCCACTACACCGCTGCAAATCAAAATTAGGGTTTAAGCACATACTTGCATGGTAATCAATTTTTTTTTAATAACCCAATTCACCCCCCTCTTGGGTTGCTACATTTGGGCAACAGATTGATTCTTGCGCTGCAACTTTCTACAATCTTTCTTCACATGTCCTGACTTATGAAAATAGTAACATACAACACCTCCCATATCTTATCCTCGAGTACTAAGATTTTGATCATAACTACTTGAGTCTTCCTCTCTATTGCCATGTCTATATGGTTGTCTTCCAGATTCAAAAGTGTGGCTGACAAGAGCAGTATTACGCTGAGCAGGAGCTAAATTTTTTGTGCGAAGTACCCTACTAAAAGCTTCTTCCAAAGAGGATATCTCAGGGCTAGAAAAAATTTGAGATTTAGCAGCCTCAAACTTAGAAGGAAGACCAGCCAAGAAGCTCATAACCATCATCTTTTCTCTCTAAGCTTGCTGAACTTTCACATCAGTACTAAATGAAAGTAGCATATTAAGTTCCTCATGAGTCTTCCTAAAATCCATAAAGTAATTAGTGAGAGATTTGTCACCTTTTTCTATACGATAAAAGGCTTGGCATACCTCATAAGTGTGTTTGATGTTTTCCTTGCCAGAATACACAAATTCCAAATAATTCATTAGTTTTTTTCATAAATTCACAATGATTTATCAAACCAACCACCTCACCATCAATATAATTACGTATTTGCAAAAATAGATAAGCATCCTCTCTTAGCCATGAGGTTTTCAAGTCATCACTAGGTGGATCATTAGTTAAATGATTATCCATAGCAATACTCTGCAAATAAAGCCTAATAGTTTTACTCCAATCTAACTAATTAGATCTATTAAGTTTATGTTCTGTGATTTTTAACATCACAGGAACCACATCAGACACAACCCAAACAGGTAATAAACTTGTTGTGAAAGTTGAAGCGAGTAGAACAAACGAAAAAGGACCAGATTTTGGTAACGAAACTCCGAGCGAAGGCTGATCGATGAGTGTCACTTCCCCAGGTGTAGACGGTGAGAACAAAAAATTGCCGAAAATAGAAACCTAAGAAAACCCTAAAACCCCAGTGTTTATATATTTCAGGGTTATAAGCTCGAAAGCTCTAATATCATGAAACACACAACTAGAACTCTGAAAAGGAGGAAGAAGAAAGTAATTTCTATGTATTTTTATTCATCAATCTCTTAGGTATATATACAAGCTGCAAATCCTATGTTAAGAAGAAAAATAAATTACATTAAATCCCTATAAATCAAAATCAAATATATTTACTTCCTATTATAGAAATGCAGTTTACTTTCTATTATAGAAATGCAATCTATAGCAATCCCTATGAATCAGAATCAAATATATTTACTTCCTATTTTAGAAATATAATCTGTAACACATCTTAAATTGTAACTCATGAAATCACAGGAGGACTCCCCAAAGGCATCAGACGAACTTAGCAAGGTAGAGAAAATTAATATAGCATCTTCTTCAAATAAGAATAAAATAGTTGTCAGGACCATGAGGAGATCATTAAATGAAAAGTTGAATACATTATTCACAAAGTCTTCATTTTTTTTATTTTTATGTCCAAGAAGTGTTAGACACCTAAATTTCAAAATTCTTTTTGATTATGAATTTAGTTATGGGCTTGTGATGCTTGTCCCCATTCATAATGCCATTCAGTTCAAAAGTGACACTACTGTCAAATCTTGTCACAAATTAAATTAGAACCACAATAAGTGAAATGCAGTCACAACACAACCTATACACCAAAATCTCAAATCTACAGCCAAAAGAGCGGTTGGCAGATAATAAGAGGCAACAATAACTCTAATACCATCTTTAAATAATATTAGCATTTGTAAAAATCAATCGCCAAATTTCAAAGTCATGACCATTGAGATTTTAAGAAAGTGGGGTAAGACAAGCAATCTTTGAGACGAGTTCTAAGCCTCGAACAATCAGCTTTTGCAGATATCCACTCGTGCAGTCTTGCACTATTTTATGCTGTCCAAGAAAGGCTTGAAATCAATTTTTTTTGTTTTGGAGCATGATACCAAGGACCCAATGGGAGAAACAAAATAATTAAATGTTTAAACTGTTTCCATGGTTTGATGGGCAACAGAATAATATATATGCCAACACTTAAGGTCAATGTCAAATTGTCAATATTAAAGTTAATTAAGATCACAGAAAGTACATGAATTCATCAAATTAAAGAAACATAACCTTCAGTCAATAAAAGTCATACACTAGAGGTCAGAAACAAGTTCTGATCTCTCTATTGGCCTTCGTCCTTCAACAAATCAAGATGCATGGTTCGAGGGCAACTCCCAGTAAAAGATCAGCAATATGGCACTATGTAACTTAGGGTGGAAGAGATAGATGACATCAACTACAAGTGTGTGACATGACTTTTCCTACACACTTCAATAAAATTAAAGGCCAATAGCATGAACACATGCTAGCAATACATGTACATATTAATATACGCAAATATACCAACTCTTAAAAGTGTAAAAATTGTATAATCATATCCATCAAGTATTATCCCAGATGTTTGTTTCCAGTTTTACGAATACTAATTCCTCAAACATTCCTATTTACAGCATGTAAAAATTGTATAATCATATCCATCAAGTATTATCCCAGCTGTTTGTTTCCAGTTTTACGAATACTAATTCCTCAAACATTCCTATTTACAGCTAACTTTCATGTTATTTCAAGTTCTTTATATTCTTCATCACATCTTTCATTCATCTAACCTGAAGATTTCCCTCCATTTACTACATCCATCAACAAAGACTAAATTACCCCTCTTTATTAGAGCCCCTCCAGATCAGAACTAATAGCATTTCATAGTCAAAATTTGGACCCAGCCATCTATAAGCCAAAAAGACAGAGCCAAGCAAATTGATCAGTGGGTTTATAGGGGTAAAAGATCGAAAACGAGCAGAGATAAATAGAAGAAAACAAAAAGGTGTAAAAGCAGAGCCACCACTGAATCTCCTCAACAGATAGTTGAGGAAAAACTCCATGATGAAGATAACCACACACCAAATTCCTTAGGCTAAAAAGAAATTCTGGAGACAACCGAGCCACAACTATTTTTCATCAGGGAATGGTATCTATCCTTCCAAACTTCCCGCCACATAATGCCAAAGGGAAATTGAGCTTTCCACATGCACACATTTAGATGATTAAACCATAAATGAAGTGATTGGAGCACCCTTATTTGCAACAACACAATGAGAATAACCACTGTCAATGATCATGATTCCAGCTGCTTCTCATTAGATATTTTTAATAGTCTGCCCAGCTTTAATAATTAATATATATTTAACCTACATATCTTCTGGTGGTTCATGGACATGAAAAAGAGTTACATGTCAGAGATGCATTCAGCAGAAAGAGCTTGTATAGAGAAAGAAGTAGGGGACATAAATCATCCTAATTGAACATCCACTGGCACCAAACAATCTTCAACAACTTAAAAAGATAACCTACTGGAGCAATAGGAAGATTGCCCAGTGTATGCAAAATAGGAAAAAATGTGACCACGACATCTGTTGAATGACACCATGAAAGAAGACAACCATATATGCAAGAAGTTAGCCAACTGAACGCCTATGCGTGCATGTGTACTTTCTAGTGCACAACCAGTGTTTGACTAAACATGCGTGCACACCATGTCCTCACACCCATGAAAACCTCCAGAATACAAAATATTAAAAATCACAGATGACACAGCTTACCATTTAAAAGACGTACTCGAATGTCCTTCAAATTCATGGACTGCAGATGATATTCATTTTCAATAACACTGTGAGGATGTACCTGTCCTTCATCCAAGTTACTTAAGCAAGTGATATATCTCTGGACAGTAGGCCAATCGGCAGGCCCTAGTTCTTCATCATCCCTGAGATCCCCAAAAGCCTCTAATGCCTTGTTTAACATTTCATACCTTGTATAATTCAATATACGAATCTGAAATTACACAAATCTGAAATTACGCACAGATACAAATGTAGAACTGCAGTGATATTGTAACATAGCTATAAATAAGATCTAGATGAAAAATTGAATCTATCATCCCCAATTTGACAAACTCAAATCCAGGTAATTTCATAGAGGAACAATGCATAATTGAGATGCATCATCTACCTGTAGTCACTCCTTATTCCAAGGTAAAAATTTGAAGCCTTGCAAATTATAAATAGTAAATATGAGGCATATCATTGCCCCATCCTTTGCTGCCCAAATCCATCCCCAACAGGTCAAAGAAAGAAAGAAAGAAAAAGAAACAGTAGAACAATATAATATGCAGGGAAATGGAAAAGACAAAACAATAAACTAACCTTTGTTGCTGAAAGTTTATCCATTTCTAGAAGATGCAAGAAGAACTGAGTAGTTGATCCATTGATAATCAGTGTCAGGAAAACAATCCCACCAGTGAAGAATACAAACTGTCACAAACATCATTACATCTGAGGATACCATAATAAACAAACAAGAGAAATTTCATGAATTCTAACAATAAATGCATACCAATGTTCCAACTTCTGGTTTGAGATAAGTCTGGTCCAAGTTATCACTGGCACGCTAGTAACAATATCAAAGAAAATAATTAATTGAAAATAAAATAATGAAGCATAAAAGGAAATGCATTCAAGCAGGAGATAAATGTCTAACTAAATTATACAATAGGGGATGTACAGGCATAAGAACAAAGATCTATACAATGAGTTGAGTAATAAGGAAATAAAAAGCATGTCCTTACAGGATCAATTAAAATATATATATAATAAATATATATAAGGTGTGCTCACCAGCATAGCAAGACTATCAGAAAAGAACATGATAAAGGAAAAAATAACTATGAAAACTAAATAAATCATGCACATGTTGATCCAATCCTCTGGCCCATTCATTGGACTTAGGCACCATGAATTTGCTGAAGGAGATGTAATGAGAGATATGGAACTTCCTAAAGTCTGCAATCTGCAATGCAAAAGAAAGGTCACTGAGGGTATTTAAATAGGGCACCGGCAACAAGCTAACCTTGATATGCTAAATCTTCTCAAGAGTAGACTGCCCATGAAAAACCAAGTTGCCAGACATCTGGCAGCACTCTGTTTATATCAATAGAGTGCACCATGAAGGCATCAATCACAAGTGATGAAATCAAAAATATGTCATAAGTGGTGTCTGCCATCATTGATATCCAGCCAAAGATTTGGAATGAAAGACAATTTTTGCTGCCGCCCCCAAACCTCCTCCCTCCCCCCTTAAAAAGAAAGGTAAATAAAAAGCAAATAAAAACAGAAAAAGTAAAGGATAGCAAACAAAAACCATAGAAAAAGAAAAGGATTCACCAAGAAACACAGTGTCCATTGAAAAGGTGCTCAAAGCTTCAGCAAGAAAACTGCAATTCATGGTGTTATCAGCCTAAGAAGCATTGAAATGTGAAGGAAGATAAGTGAAAAACTGCAAGTAGAAGCAATGGATGGGCAGAGATAGTGAAGTGCAACAGGCAATGGCTTATTTGGATAAAACCATCTAATTTTACAGTATCTATGAGCTCAGGGAGTTAATGCAGTCATTTATTTATGCATGGATCTTCGGCCTTCTCAGAAATGTTGGACAGGTGAAAAGAACCAGAGAACCAAAGGGACAATGATTTAGATGATCTTGGCAACTACTCCAAAAAGGCTTTTCCAAATTAAAGTTTCCAAAACCAGTTGAATAGAATCGTACCACCATTACAGCAAAATGGCACCTGGATAGACCCAGGGATGACAATTGATAAGAGTGGCACATACAGACCATGTCAGTCCATAGTCCATACTGATCAGCACCAGTTGATACAGTTTATACCAATTGTACCAGTTGCTTTTCATTCTTATTGATTTTGACACCCTTGGTCCATATTGCCCATACCGATATCATACCATTTCAAGACAAAATTGGTATGAGATTCAGTACTGGTATTTAAACCCTTGTTTTGTCCATAGGATTAAAGTAGGTTGGATAAAATGAAGAAGTACAATGAAATATGTAATCTTAGAGCATCTGCTAAGTTGAAGAAAAAGTTTTATAGGACAGTCATAAGACCATCTATGCTCTATTGCATGAAATGTTGAAAGTGAGAAAAATAAACATATATAAAATCAATATGGCAGAAATGAAAATATTAATATGGATATATGGTAATACAAGAAAAGATAAAATAAGAAATAAAATCATTCATAAAAGGTAGAGGTATATTTAATTGAGGATAAATTAAGGAAATGACGACTTAGATGGTATGAACATGTGCAACATAAACCTAAAGATACACCTATGCAAAAAAGTGATTTAATATATATAGAGGAAAAAAGAGGTAAAAGTTTAGTGAAAATCATATGGGAGAAAGTGATAAAGAAAGACTAATAAATTTTGTATCTTACAAAAAATATAATTCAAAATAGTGTTGAATGAAGAAAAATGATTTATGTAGCCAACCTCAACTAGTTCGGAATTAAGGCTTTGTTGTTACTGTTGTTTTATTTAAACCCTTGCTTCAAATCCTTCTCTAGAAGTTTCACAAACATCTATTGAAGAATATCATTGTTAAAGCACAATTATTCACTGCCCATTCAGGATTTCACATCCAGTCAACATCAAACCATACATTATGATGGCTCCAAATTGTTGCTAAGCTCAAGCGGTTTCAGCTTGCTTGCTATTGGCTCATTTACTCCTCCGAGGAAGAGCCTTGAGGAAGAGCCTTGTTTTATTCAGACACCCAAAAATTAGTCCCTCTAAGTAGATCATGACCTTTCAAACATGTATACATGCACGGCCAACTTATATATACTGTGCACTGGTGTACTTGTGCAATTACAAAATTGCACAATTCTGATAAACCACTGAATTGCAATTTTTGACGTTTGATCAAATTTCTACTCTAATAGGAATAAAGTCGGAAATCTCGGATGAGCAATGTTAGAAGAATTTTTAGGAAAGTTTAATGAAGAAAATCAGGATCAATAATCTGAAAAAAAATCATGGCCAATAATCTTTCCAAGTTTAGTGAAAAAAATTAGGGCCAATAATCTTTTCAAGTTCAGTGGAAGAAATCAGAGTCAATAATCTTTCAAGTTTAGTGAAGAAAATCAGGATCAATAATCTATCCCTAAAGTTAAAGGGAATCAGCTAAAATTTTTTTCTTATTTAGTGTAATAGAAAGTTATATATATAGAGTAGAATGAATTGTAAATTTTTTCATACAGAAATAATAAAATTATTAAGTATTTTTTTTCTTCATGGTACCAGAGCCCTAGGGTTTCACAACTTTGAATATTTTTTTTTTTTCCTTCATTGCCAAGTTTCTACCTGCTCTTTCTTGGCCTACCAAATGAAGCTCAAGCCTCGTAAGTGTGTGTTTGGAGTCACCGCTAGGAAGTTCCGAGGTTTTATGGTGACTTAGCGAGGGATTGAGGCAAATCCGGAGAAGATCCAAGCCATTCTTGATATGAGGCAACCAATCAATAAGGAGGTGCAACAGCTCATTAGGACAGTGGCCGCTCTAAGCCAATTCCTCTCAAGATCAGCCGAAAGATGTCCACCCTTCTTCAAAGCTTTGCGCAAGGCGAATGGCTTCGAGTGGACGAAGGATTGCCAGAATGCCTTCGAAGAATTGAAGGAGTTCCTGTCCACCCCTGCCCAGGTATGAACACTCAAGCACTCAGAGAGCTTCAAAAAATATTTTTTTAACTTTCTTTCAAGTTTTCTCAAGCTCACGGCTATGATTCTAATCACTTACTTGAGCATCGGAGGGTCCTTGCCGGAATATCCGGTCCTCGAGACTTCTTGCAGATCCAAGAAGAAGGCTCTTCTGCAACTCACGGTGTCCTTACGGCGTTCGCACAAGGTGATCAGGCATCAACAATAAGTATAGCTCACAACCCAGTGCAACATGATCGGGCAAAATATATAGAGATAGACAGACACTTCATTAAAGAGAAGTTAGATAGTTGACTGATTTATACTCCATATGTACCGACAGGACTTTAACTAGCAGATGTGATGACAAAAGGGCTGTGTAACAATATGTTTCATGAGAATATAAGCAAGCTGGGAATGGAAGATTTATATTCACCAGCTTGAGGGGGAGTATAGGAAATCTAGGATGAGTAATCTTAGAAGGATTTTTAGGAAAGTTTAATGGAGAAAATCATGATCAATAATCTGAAAAAAAATCATGATCAATAATCTTTTCAAGTACAGTGGAAGAAATTAGGATCAATAATCTTTTCAAGTTTAGTAAAAGAAATCAGGATCAATAATCTTTTCAAGTTTAGTGGAGGAAATCAAAGTCAATAATCTATCCCTAAAGTTAAGGTAATTAGCTAAACAAAATTTCTTATTTAGTGTAATAGAAAGTTGTATATATATAGTAGAATGAATTGTAAATTTTTTCATACAAAAATAATAAAATTATCTAGTATTTTTTTCTTCAAATATCAGTAATGGAATTTGTTAGCTGACAACCCAAGCTCACTGATAACAACACAGCCCAAGTCTGCTCCACGCATGTAACAACACACACTCCAAGTCTGCTCCACACATGGTGATTAAGGCAGCTTATAGGGAGCACTTGAGCCATTAATACTTCATGCATGGAGAACAAAACACTTCCCTTCGGTAATGTTTGGATGCCCTATTCCTGCCTGGAATAGGGACTTATTCCACTCTATTCCCCCAAACAGGCGAGAAAAAGTAAGTGGGCCCCCCAGAATTATGTATTCTCGTCAATGCGCCATATTTCCATTTTGCTATTCCTGGGGACCCCATGGAATAGGCGTATTCTCGCTTACC
Source organism: Calamus simplicifolius (assembly GCA_900491605.1). NCBI lineage: Eukaryota > Viridiplantae > Streptophyta > Magnoliopsida > Arecales > Arecaceae > Calamus > Calamus simplicifolius. The sequence goes on along the minus strand of UESW01003912.1, from coordinate 162,542 downwards.
TTATTCGAAGGTTATCGATGGAAGGAAAAAAAGAGGGAAGACGATAGGCAATGGCGCCTAAGGCACCGTACGCCCCTCGCCTCGCGTAGAGCACGGCAATGGCGCTCATCGCTTCCTCCCGCCGCCACCACTCCCTTCTCCCTGTCTCCACCTCCTACCGCCCTCGCCGCGCCCCTCTTCTCCGACCGTCATACCTTCGACCTCGCCATATGTCGCCTCGCCGGGCCCGCCGCTTCTCCGACATCGAGGCCCTCCTCGAGCCCCTCAAGAATGACCCCCGCACCTCCGGCGAGGCCTTCCTCGCTGCCGTCGTCATCTCTTACACCCCGCTGGCATGGTCGACCACGCCCTCCGCACCCTCGACAAGATCCCCTCCCCCTTAGCAACCCCCGCATCGACCTGTCCCTCAACGCCCTCCTCTTAGCCCTCAACGATTGCCCACTCTCCTCCCGCCGCTGCGTCTCCGACCTCTCCAGCTGCCTTTCTATAGCCCCCGACAAGGTCTCCTACAGCATCCTCGTCAAGTTCCACTGTCTCTTCGACGACGCCAAGAGGCTTTCACCATGCTCAAAGAGATGGACCAGTGAAAGATCGAGGTTACCACCATCACCTACACCACCCTTCTCGATTCCTTCTATAAAAGAAGGTAGGCCGGAGGAGGCCGAGAGGTTGTGGAAAAAGATGGAGAAGGATGCAAGCCCGATTTATATATATATATATATATATATATATATATATATATATAGTTTTATTCATCCTTCAATCAATTTCAATGCATGGAGATGTTGATGAATTTGCTGGCCAAAGTCCTAAATAATATTATACTTATTAATAAAAAATAATTTATTTAAGTAATTACATTAAAAATTAAATTGATAAACCATTTTTTCTTCTCATTTGGTCAAAGGGTATTTTTGGAATTTTTAAGAAATTCTTCATCCATTCCTAATGGAATTCATGCTTATTCCCATGTCATCCAAACACTATTTGGAATAACACTACATTAATTGCACTGGAATAACGTGAAATACTAGATTTCAAACCAAACAGAAAACTGCAATAACAAGAGGAATAAGCTATTCCTGGGAAATTCGTATTCCTATTTCCGGAATAACTTTTTAACATCCAAACACTACCTTCAAGAATACTAGTAAAATACACACACTATGCACATGACAAAACCCCCTTCCCCATAGTTATCTTTTATTTATAATACTTCTATTATTTTTTATATTTTTGGAAACAACACATCTTTTCATACGGATTTAGAGATTTTGACATTTCCCTCCCCAAATATAATTTAATTATATAGATGATGATTATAATATGTTGCCTGACTAGACCTAGTACGAGATTTTGAAGTGGGGCAGATACAACACAGAGATAGGTTCTCTTTTTGCTAATGGAAGAGGAGGTTGCCTTTTTAACTGAAATATTTAAGGATGTTTATTGCTTCCAAGGAAGAGATGTGGGTTGGCTATGAGATATGGCAGAGATAGAGAGAGAGGGGCTAATCCCTCTAATTGAAGTAATTAAAGATTTTTATTTGAATCAATTAAGTATTTTAAGAGTGAAAAGGCTGAAGTAGTGGGGTTATAGGATGAGTGAGTGAAACAAGAGAGAGAAAGGGAGTTGAGGCATGCATTTAATCAAAGAAAGCAACATTCATCAAGTATTCTTGAGGACTCTTATTTGGATTGATTTTATCAGTTTGATTGATTGAATTAGTTCAGAAGGATATTTCAGTTTAAGTGAAGACAACCAAAGCCACCAACTCTTTGCTTTTATGAGTACCTACCATAGATAGTATTTTGAGGTGAATCTTTCAGGAGAACACTCGATGGGAATACAACCATGTGTAAGTTCAAACAATTTTGTTTTAATGGCCAGAACAATAATAACTCCAGCATGCTTTGAAGCTACAGTACCATTCCCAGCCACATGAACAGTTATGAATCCATTTAGGTACAAGGATGCACCAATTCTCTGTAATTTAGCTTAAGCTAATCATTTTGAAAAGGGGAAGATTGTGATACATAAACTTATATTTTGGAAAAATCTTTATCTGGTATTCTTTGAACTATAGAAGACAAACAAAAAGATGTATATTATACCAGAAATGATGCAAACTTTGCTGGCTGTCACCCTTAAAAGCTGTTCTTGCAACAGCTGCATAGAACCTGCCTACAGAACATAAAATCATAAGTAAACAATACATAAATCCAGAAAAAACAAGTTGGCAAAACAAATTTCACTTACATTCCTAGAGTCATTACTGTCAGGACACCTGAAACATCTACCCCATCTTGAGCCTGGCATTAAAAGATGGAAATCATCCAAGCATCAAGGACTGAAAATTCAGAACTAGCAATCCTTGCAGCATAAATATCACACAGTGAATTTTCTAGTTAAATGAAATGTTAAGTAGCATAAGCATGTGAGCACAAGTTATGTTTTGCCAGGAGAGGAGTACCTATTATAGTGAAACATGAAGATCACCCCTTAAAAAGCAACAAGCCTTACATCATAATTATAGTAATTGCATTAGTTCTTAGATGCATAATCTCAATGACATGCCAATTTGGATGGAAGATCCCACCTCTTAAATAGACCTGATTGTAATTGATGTGATAACTTTCTAACAATCATTTCTTAACCATTTTTCTATTAAAAAATATCATATACATTAAAAAATATCATACACATAATCCCGTTTGTAGGTCACCCCTTAGTATGTTAATACATAAATTTTCATGTGAAGATATTAAAGTAAACATGAGGGAAGCATTTGGAACTCAAAAACAAGTGATAAACATCTTGCTATACGGCTTCGAAGAAATTTGTCCTATTCACTGTAAATAATAAACGCACCAGAACATCACAAAGGGGTGTATCTTACAGTGAAGAAAGCAAGGTAGCTGACAGCAAGAGTCAATGCAATCTCTATAACTGCATCATTGAAAATAAAGCCCAGCCACAATACAGAGACTATTCCAAAAGCTAGACCCATTGCTACTCTGGAAACATATAAACCATAATCATCACCACACTTTGGTGGCAAACATGCATCAGATAATAAATGAATACTTACGCCCCCAATGAAACTTGTGATAGAAATTTTATGATGTCTCCCACATTGAAGCTCTGGCCAAGGACCATTCGGTAGAACAGCTGAAATACAACGATCGCAGTTCTGGAAAAAGTAGGGTACCAGAGTCAAATGATTTGAAGGTGTGAAAGCTGATGTTTCTTGGGGATTGCTGGAGCATGATATCATGCTCTCTTTTTGTATATCAAATGTAAAAAGCATGTATGGATATGGCATTTATAATAGATCAATAGTCAGTATCATCAGTGTTTCTTTTATGTCTTAGGTATGTTTTATCAAACCACAGTGCATTAAATTTGTGCCACACCTTTACCCACAAGTTTGTGGCAGCTTCCAACTATCTTAGTGGTTGAAAGCTCAACAGGTCCTTCAAAAGCTTAATCAACCCCACCAACCCTTATATTGTTAATAATGAGATTTTACAGTTAGGTCAACATTCTGAAATTAGTTGAGTTGTTTCATGATATTTTTCTATAGGTTTTTACCCATACTTCAACTTACAGATTACAGTGTTGCGTGAGGCAGCATATGCGGATGTAGTCCCCAAACAGTGTTGCATCCCTTCATGAGGCTACTATACGTGGTTGGGTTATATGAGTAGAGAGGACAGTTTGTTTAGCACTTGGTGGACACAAGCAGAGAGATTAGCATTTGCAGCTGCTTGTGGAGCTTACTTATTGTGACCACTCATGTGGCCATTGTTATGCAGGCTGATGCGAACAAGGCAGGTTCAAGCTAATAGTTTGGTTTATTGCAGTTTCAAGCAAGCCAAATACCAGTATGCTAATAATATCAACATGTTAATTATACTATAATTATTACCAATAAGGTTTAGAAACTTAGCACTAATTGCCAGACATTCTTGTTATTAATATCACTATTGTTCATAAAAACAATTAATAATATTATATATAATATACTTATCCGTAAATATTTAAAATACTAACCACATGTGCACCAACACATGCAACCAGCATAATGCACAATGCGATGCAGTCCCATTGACCACCTGGATAACATAGCTGCCTTCTGAAACATTGGTAGATTAGATGAAAGAATTCAGAAAGATGTTATTTTTTTCTAGCTAACTGTGAGCCAGTTTCTAACCTCCAAAATCTAAGACAAGCCACAGTTCAATAATCATATCCAAGAACTGTATTAGATTACTCGACAAACTATTTCATCATAAGAACTCATTCACCTTAACATATTTGATAGATATAGCGATGGTCAAATATCACATCTCTGATTATAAGCCCAGTTGTCCTCTCTTAATTGTATTGGCACCTTTGGGTCTTGTCTCTACTATTTTCGATGCGTATAACCTTTTTATTTCTTTCTTAAAGCCTCCACAACATTGTTCTTCAAATTACAAAAATTGTTGAGCATTTTGCCAAAATTATAGGGCAATATGTACCTGAGATTTTTGAATCAAAGTTACCTCACAAAAGATAATTCCAGATGGAAGATAAGTAACTACATCTTGGTCATGTAGCAGATGCTTCCAACCAAAGTTCATATCTTGCATTCAACCAACCTCTCACAATTTCTCCTTGAAGGCATATTATAACATATGAACCTTGTGATCAGCATAAATGAAGTGACCAAAACAGCAGTCTTTTGTCAGCATTATTCTATAATAACACTTACAATTCCACTATTAAATACATTGCTTCCAACTCGTTAGCACCGTCAATAAATAAATTTCATAATCCAAAGCATCATTATTAAGGCCCCTGCCCTACTTGTAGCATGTTTATAACCTAACTCGAGTAACACACACAACATATATTACAATCTTTGTTGGCTTGTCACCTATATCTCTATTACTTTTAGATTCATAGCATGCATGATTTTTTTTTTCTGAAACAGCCATCCAGACACATTCATTTACCCTTTTTTAGACCTTAATACGGATTGAAGTAAGGGTACCTCATTGCCGTGGTAGTACTCCTTTTGGTGCCAAAACAACAAAATAGAGGTAAAATACCATGCGTCAGTATGTTACAGGTCCATCTGCTGCCACCAGTACATTCTAAGACTTAAATCTCTGGACTTCAGTTTTGAACAATCATTTCAAGGCTTATGTTTGTTTGACACCTACTCATAATTTGCACCTTGGAGATGAAGACAACTTTCCATGTTGAACATTGTCATATTCCCTCTTCATCTAGAATTTATTGAATTTCACTAGATAATCAGAGTGTTACATCTTGGTTGCATAAGATAAAAGTGCACCCAATAAGGTGGGTCTCATAATTTGTCATCGGGCTTGGTTATTTTAGCAGGCCTAAAGTTGACTTAGTCATCAACTTCATAAAATTTCTTACATGGCTGCCATCAAGGTGAAAGCAAATAATAAATCAGCTCAATCTTCCAATGAAGTCTTCTTGACTCAGAAGTGCGCTTGATCACGATCCTATATTGATGAGAAAAGGCTTAATTCATGATATATTACCATCTTCGCACTATCCGTACAAAGAGAAACTAAGAGTCAAATAACTGATCACCATCCACAAGGGTGGAAATAAACTAAAAAAATTTTATGTGATCTGTGGAACAATCAGAAGAATGTACCAATGAAAATTGCTTGCATCAAATAGTTGTAAAATGGTCTATCTATCCAGTTTATTAGTATGCAATAAGTCATTAGAAGAAGAGGATCCACACAAACAAGAGTGAGTGAGCAACCTTCAAGCATTTCAATCTTTTTCCCCCTCTTTTTTCCATGTCCTTTTAGCTCCCTTCTCTCATAAGTAAATCATGCTGTTTTATTTTATGCATTTCAATGTTTCCCCTCCTTTTTCTTCTCCTTGCTTCCTTCTCCAACAATTAAAACATATGTTGTTTTATTTTATATATTTCATGACACTTATAATACAACAAGTTTTAAGATACTGTATAACTGATAACAATGGTAACTATCTATGTTTCTTTTTTATTGCCGGCAAATTGCAATTCCATGTCTCCATAGTAGAATATTGCTATTCCAAGCATGCCTTGATCATCAATCAAAGAAAAAGAAAATTTGTGACTAAAATATAGCAACGTCCAACAAAGCAAACTCAGATAAGTACAAAATGGGATTTGAGTCTCAAGCATTATTTGGTTGTAAATAATAGATGAAAATAATGAAAATAACAATATACCCATCATTCATTAAGGATTCTCCTTCAATTATTGTGCTCAGCTTTTTGCTTGCTCCAAGTTCTTTCAGTAAAGCCACAACAGCAACAGGATCTGTAGCACTAAGAAGCCCTCCCAGCAATAATGATGTCTTCCAATTCCAGTGATATGGAAAAGTGACCTGCAGCATAATTTTGCAAGGACAGGAAAGAAGTTAAGTAGATTCAATATTTTCAAGATCAAGTATAAGGAGCTTGCAAAATAGGGTCATTATTGGAGCAATGAGGCCATAGGGTAGCCCCTTTCCATATGGAATTTCCAACTAACTAGATATCTTCTTGCAAACATTCATTTTTTATGCACACCTTTAATAAAATTCCAATACAAAAGGTTGATATGAGCACACCAGGTCCAGCAAGTAGCAGCATTTGCGCCATGCATCTCTGTACAAATAGGCATCAAATGTTAGTTCCATTCAATGATTCAAGTCTTAGCGGGACATGAATCGAAACGATCTAGACATCTTGTTCTAGAGAGCTTCTGGGATTAATCTCAATCATCCCATCCCATCCTGTCTTGGCCATAATACAATATAATATCAATTTTAAATAGATCAAATTTATTATAAAGATATAATTTTTAAAGTTCAAATATGTCTCAAAATCAAATAAAACACTAACACTTCACAAATCATTTTTTTTAAGAAAAAAAAGCATCTCAAGCAAGTCCAAGAACGCCTATCCGGGTCAATAAGATAGGACAGAATACGGGACATCTCGTTCCGTGAAAAAATCGAGACATCTCTTACAAGATTTAAAACCTTGATTTGATTACCATCGGGCTGTTCCATCTTTCCCAATTTCTTACAAATGGTAAAGAGATCATATGAAGCATCTACAAAGTTCTAAAGTACCTTAGCAAGTTATATTTATACCTACATGTAATTATGCATGCATATATATGTGCATGTCATGTGTAGTAAATACAAAAATCAAGTGTTTGAAAAGAAAGGCAGTAGAAATTCTTAAAAGTATTATGGGGAATACTGCAACACTCAAAAGAAGTACCAAAATAACAATAGCAGGGAAACGAAAGATTATTTAATGCATGTCAGCCAGGAGATAACATTTGCACCGTTATGAATAAGAAAAAGTGATATTAGACTAAAACATTTGCCACTCTTTCTTTCTTGTGGTCAAAGCTTTATCTGATATGAAAGAGCTAAATGTCATATTAGAACGAAAATAGTCAGTTTGCTATCATCTCATATACAACAGCCATGAACTTTGTTGAATCTTCCCAAGGGAAATAATGTTCAATTAGTATATGCCAAAGGACCTAAACTGATTCATTAGTTTGCCATCATTTTTCATCATCGCCAATATGATATTGCCTCAATAACTAATTCTATAGTCACAGTATCCTTAATCAGCCATGTAAACTAAAGTTGAGTCAACCCATTTTACTTTCTGGAAATCAATTGGATTCTCTTTCAATCTTCATAGCTCTCCAACCATGATATTTTGTAATGCTCAACGTATAATGACATGCAGTCCACATTCCCTCTAACATATTCATCAAGATGATGATCAAAATAAAATCAACCAAAAAAGCAAGCATAAAAATCACAATGCTCCTGCATGATCAGCCATTGGAACATTAAATAATGATTCTGAGGTCTCAAAATAAACCAAGAAATGGAGAGATGAACGTGTACACATCATAGTTGGGTTGAGATGGCAACATACCTTTATTTGGTGCACTTCCATGGCAAAGGAGCTCTCAAAAAGAAGAGCAGGAAGAAAAACAGATAATAGAAGATTAGGATTAATATTTGCCCCTGCATAGTGGCACAATCAATTGTATTATAAAAACTAAATACATAGAATCTTGTCACACATTGACCACTGTTTACCCATAGCTTTACATTTGTTAACAATTTAAATTAGACTTACATAGGCGAATGCCAGCTCCCACTTTTCCTAATCCAATGCCTGTCCCATATTCTGAATTCAAAAGATAAAAGTTCAAATTTTGTATAACATTTTGAAGGAAAAAAGAGATTAAACCATAAAAAACTAAAGAGATAAACAAATGATTGGCACAATGCTTATACGTAATAAAATGAAGGGCAATTTGAAAATTCAATGTTTCCATTGGATGGGACAATTAATCTTGTGACTGGAATTGTAAGAGATTTTATGTTTAACTTTGCTTACATGAAGGTAGTGAAAAATAATGTAGAAATGATCTTGTTTGGACCAGCTAAAAATCCATGTTTAAGAGCAACAATGTAAACTGTATGCTTCAAATGAACGAGTATTTCATAGAGTCTGCAGATTGCAAGTTTACAACATTCTTGTGTGGTCTATTTTCTGAAGCAATGGATCATTGTATGTGACAGATTGGACAATTGTTGCTAGTGGCTCCTAAACCTGCTACCATATGGCATTGCCAATGGCATCCACTAAGACATCATAGTGCTACCAACTCTAGTTTTTCTTTTCTTTTCTTTTCTTTTC